>SNQJ01S0000900.1:163189-218250 GCA_010110895.2 Picea sitchensis | reverse complement strand
TTAGTTGTTGTTTTATTTCTTAGTTTAATTCTTAGTTGTTGTTTTATATTTCTTTTTCTAACCCTTTTTCTTGTAGCTGTCCTGCTCATCAAACCTAACTGAACTTGCAAGCACCTCTATTTTGCTCACTAAGGTGACAAAATAGGCGCAACAACTATATTTTTGTAGAACTCAAAAAAACATGGTAATATAACTCAATATAACTAGCAAATAAATGTCTCCATTACTAACTTAAGAGTCATGCACAAGGAACAACAATTATACATTTTTAGGCTCTAAATTCTCACATCAAGCACAATTAAAACAAAAAATAAGTTAAAAATGATCATATAAAAAATCCAAATAGATCAGTGTAAAGAATGCCCTTAATAGGCATAGGCTAACATATAAGGATAATATTTGATAGACATCTTCCTTTGGAATACTTGATAATTTTTTCTCTTTAAAATCCCAAGAGACTCATTTCTTTCACACTAGGATGATTTACTTAAACCCTTAACCTCTTGAGATTTCCTAAACATAGGAGCGTGGAAATAGATTTTTAAAGAAAACTCCTCAATTGCCAAAAAAACCCAACATGGTTTTCAAGTCCCTATCCAATAAAAAATAGAGTGAAATGCAATTAAGCAAGGGAAACATAAACAAACAAGCAATTTTCCAATACCTCTCTATAATTAATTACTTAAGGGATTTCAACTTTTGTGAAAATAGACAAAGAACAAAAATAACCTCAATTTGATAATAATTTAAACTGACTTGTTGAAAACCTTTTTGGCGATAAAACTTGCAAGGCCGATGTGAAGTACTTGGAAACAAGAATAGAGCCATACATGTTGAAGATAGGGAAAGTTATTCCTTGACACAGGAAAATGGAGAAAAATGACCTAAATAATAAGTTGTACGGTATGGTAGAGCCAAATTATTGACCTACCCATCTGGTACCCCCTTCATTTCCACCATAATCTATATTTCTATTTGAACTATCATAAACTCTAGGTTACCAAACCCACTCCACTAACACCACTACTATTATTGACCATCCTCCTTGTATGTGTTGAAAACACACACTGACACTGAGAGGGGGGGTGAATCAGTGTCTTAAACTTTTGACTACTTTTCACACTTTCATATATTAACTAAATTAACTGAATAATATATATGCAATTCAATTAATTATTCATAAACATGTATAACATAAACTATATGAAGTAGATAAAATATCATTCTTTTATGTATTTAACTTGAATGAATACATATAAAATCAATCCTTTAATATCTTCAAGTTTAACTAAATATGAGAGATCCAACTCTCTGATACAAGACCCAACTTGTAGTTCTCAGATCCAACTGAGAAATGAGGAATCCAACCCTCATAACAAGACCCAACTTTTTGATCTCAAATCCAACCAAGATGTGAGGAATCCAACCCTCATAACAAGACTCAGCTTGTAACTAGGAACCAACCTGATAGAATGAACTTTCAATCAATCCATATATATATATATATATATATATATCCACCAAGACACACTTATATTCACCACCACTTGTGGTTTATATAGTATTTCAACAGGGATAAGATTGAACCATTGTGTCTTTTTGACATGAACCATTGCACCTCTTCATTTAAATTTAACATAAATACTCTTTTCCTTTTATTCATTAATTATTGTGTAAGTTTCTCAATTTAATTAGAAGACTAATCTCGATTCAAATTTTTTCCTCATGAGTTGATCACAAATATGGATCGACTCATTGTATCAATCCCATGCTTCTACTATGTTCCCAAGTTTGCCAACATATCATATTCGAGCTTTTACCTGCTCTCTGTATTGTTATGGTGTTAATCTTTGTCAAATTACTCTACATGCCTTAAGCTGTTAAAAAAATGAATTCTGTATGAGGCGCTTCCTTCAACCCAATGTTCAAATGACCATGGGCTCAAAACCATGAGCTTATCCATTTAAGTGCTGCTCCTAATGTCTCTTCTTTCATCCTTATTCCTATATCATAAGACCAAAACCCATGACCAAACACAAGTCCTAACAGGTGCTAATACGACGATTTCAACATTATCCTCGAGAATAAAACAAATCAACGATCATGACTTAATCTATGATTGAGTGGACAATTCTTGTTCACTACGGGACTTCGGTGATTTGTGAATCTAAAATTTACAATCTTCTAATTATCCCAGAGTAAAGTTCGTCGAAGTGCGTATACACACTCCCTGTTGACATTATTTGTCATATGCCTTTAGGATAAGAACCAAAGGTTTTGACTCATATTTTCCATATAGTTTTGAAATTATCCCCTAGATTTTCTTAATAACCTTCACATGACTTGGAGCTAGGATCGTAGACTTAGGAAAATAGACTTCCATCTTTTCGGGTATTCGACTATTCGTGACTTCAGGACTCTCAGTTACTCGAACTCCGAAGTAGTTTAATCGCTTCGGAGTGTTTACGTACCGAATAGGTCATAGAGTACTGATGACCTCTTACCATCGGTCTTACCCTATCCTTCCACTTTACTCGATCGGATGATCAATAGATATTTCCATGGATCTTAGATTAATGACTGACATTAATTTTGCGACTTCGGCCTTCGACGCTTCAGACATATTTTTTGGTAGGAGACGTGAGATATCCCCGGAGGCTGTAATCTTGGAGTAATGTGGAATGTTGACGTCACTGTTTACGTGGAACTGGATGATTGGCTACCACGTGTCACCTTGATTCGTGACTTTCATATACCTAATGTGCCAATGAGACCTTGACACTTGTCACCAACTGATTGGGCCACGTGTCATCTTTGTCTTCTGGCACATGTCTCCCTCCTGGATCATGGATTTTCACTTCGTGGATTCGATACATCGTGGATTTGAGAGTTTTTCACTTTTATATCAACCTTGAATCATCGCCAAAGTGCTGAATATGTTTTTCCACTGTTTGATCTTTCCATGTCTTGATTTGACGGCGATCCGAGATCTTTTCGTCCGGTGACTTATTAAAGAATTGCATAAAATGAGCATAAAAAAAAGTACACCATAAAGAAGGAAAAGATAAAAAGGAAAGAGACATAATCATGCAATATGAACACAAATAACTTGATAATAGAGTTTGTCCTTGGTGGACTACGTCTCCGAGTCCTTCTCTCAAATGGGTAGGTCTTTTTATTAACTCCATAAAAAAATCGGGCAAAATACATAAGTATACCTCATTTTGGATTTAAGCTACATAAGCTTTTATTAGATCATAAAACTAATACCACCACTGCATTATTTGCATCGTTTTACCTAAAAATTACTATCTCCATGCCTTGATTTGAGTCAGACACTTTTTGACCCAAGAGACACCTCTGCCTCGGTTATCGTGCCACTGTTCCTGCAATAAATGATGGAGAAATATCAAAAAGCGTGACCAAATATGTACACATTCCATATAGGCGTGCTCAGACTCCTCTCTCGTGCTTTGTCTTGTCTTCTGAATGCACTGGCGAACACCCTTCTTATATAAATTTGCAGGTGGTTATGTAATAAGTGTGATGCTTAACGCGTTGGTAGGCAGAGCTATATTTAGGCCATAGGTTGGCGGATGTCCCGGGGTAGAATCTCGTAGACTCCACTCTTTTAATACACGGTTACGACCCAAATTTGGCGCACACTCTAAAATTGGCGGACAATTTACAACAGTTTTGGCGCGCTCTGCTATATTTAGTGGGCGACCACTAGAATGGTGGAATGACTATTTATAGTGGCATATAGTTGGTTGGAATTACGGATGGTTGTGTGCAAAAATATGCTATATTTGGTGGGTGGTTATTAAATGGAAGATATACTGTATGGAGGGTCGCATGGTTTAAACATAGAACTAGGGGTTGGGTTGAAGGCCTAGCCCCTTCCCTTTTCCACCCATATAAACATTCAAGGTTAAATAAAATTTGCACCATAATACTAACAAGGAACATATGATGGCATATTGGTTAGCGTGGAGGTGTGAGGCCTTTGGGCTAAGGAGAGGTCATGAGTTTGACTTCGGTGGAGTCATAATTTTTTTTTTCATGCCAACCATTGGAGGGGTGCCCCGTGACAACCCATGACTGGGCCACGTGGCACCATATAATTTGTCCACGAGACTAACACTTGTCACCACATAATTCACCCACATGTGTACCATTACCCTGTACGATCTTGCCAGGTCATACCCATTCCAAATCAGATGTACGGACTTGCCATGTGTCATCCTTGCAATGGTGACACGTGTCACCTTGACCTTTTGACTTTTTGACCAAGTTTGACCTGAACTTTGATCACTTATAACTTTTGATCTGTAACTCCGTTTGACGAGACGTTTGCATCGTTAGAAATATTGTGAAGAGAAATTCACGATCATGACATTTTAACTGAGTTTTGGGAACTTTGAATTTTTTTCCCTTTTCTCTGCCTGCTGAAGCCATTTTGAGCATTCTAAGTTGCCTCTGTAAGTTTTGAGTTATTCTTAGCCTTCTCTAGATCCTTTTTGGATCATGCCTTCCCACTGAGAGCTTTTTGGACCACCAAAAGATTTCATTAGTCAATAGGTAAGTGAGGGAAGAGTCCCCTCACTTTGTCCTTCTCAATCCATTTTGCCTTGCTTGGATGTGTGCCCTTTAAGCCTACTCGAAGATAATCAACATCACCCCTATGTGAAGTCCTCATCCTTCTGTCCAGGATGATATATTCCTACAACTCATCCAAGTACTCAGGTGCAAACTCATCAACTGGAGGTATTGAAAATTCCGCATCCCGATCCATGATCATGAGAGGCTAAAAAAGTTTCAAGTTCTCTACGTTCACAACAGCGTAAATTTGCAAATAAGGTGGAAGATATAAACAAAAAGAATTAGTGTTTCTTTTATCCAAAATAGTGAAGGGTCCATATCATATGGGCTTGAGTTTCTTTCCTTCACCCTTCAATCATTCCTTGTTGATGTGAATCCATACTCGGTCTCCAACCTGGAACTGATGATCAACCCTATTCTTGTCATGCCGAGCTTTATACTGTGCTTGACTCTTCTCCAATTGTTCCCTGACTGCCTGGTGTATCTGCTGAATCCTCTGGATGAACTTGTGGGATATATCCTTTGTTTGTTCTTCATTCACATCGACATCTCTCCCATACATCAAGTCCAAAGGAACCTTTTTTAGGTACCCAAAACATGTCTCAAAAGGTGAACTCTAAGTGGATGAATGTAAAGATCGGTTATAAGCATGTTGTTCATAGGGTATCTGTTCATCCCATAACTTAAGATGCTTGTTGCAGTAGCCTCAAAGCAAAAGTACCATTGTTTTGCTTACCACCTCTGTCTGTTCATCGGTCTGTGGATGGAAAACAATGCTCCTCTTCAATTTGGTGTCCATCATTCTCCACAAACTATTCCAAAAATCCCGAAGGAATCAAGTATCTTGATCCGAGACAATGGATGTGGGTAACCCAAGGTGAACCCAAACATACTGAAAAAAGAGATTAGCAGTCTGCTTAGTAGTGATCTACTTTTTACATGGCATCAATATACACATCTTGCTGAACCTATCCAATGCAACATATAAATAATCGTGACCCCCTTTGGTCATTGGTAAACCCCCTACAAAATCCATGGAAATGCTTTCCCATGGATGGGATGGAACAAGAAATGGTGAGTATGGCCCCAATTTTGTATTAGTGGGCTTACAAGTGGAACACATCACACACCCCTTTACATACTTAGTTACAATTTATTTCATTTGAGGACAATAACAAAACCTCTGCAAATGAGCCATAGTTTTTCCTACCCCAAAATGCCCAGACACAAGAGAAGTGTGAGCTTCTCGTATCACATGAACTCATTCACTAGTAGGAATACATAGCTTCCCAACATGATAGAGTAACTTTCCCTGCAGACAATAATTCTCTACCTGTGCACCATGGGGTAGCTTCTCATATACTTCTTTAAAATCTTCATCGATGGTATATTGTTCTACATAGCTATAATGAGATAAAGAAGTATTCTTCAAAATAATATAAGAAACAATAGGAGGTCTAGAAAGCATATCGGCTACCTTGTTACTTGTACCCTTCTTGTACTTGATTACCAAATGAAATTGTTGTAGAAAAGTCTCAGAGTGGTAACATATAGGCTTATGATATTGCATCAATACTGCACCCATGGCGTATCCGATGGCATCTGTCTCGATATCGAATGAATGTTGAAGATTCAACAGTGATAATACTGGTGTGGTACTGATCTTCTCCTTAAAAGTGTTGAAATATTTTTGTTGCTTTCCTTCCCACTGAAAAGTGTTCTTCACACTGGTTAAGGCATGCAAAGGATACATCTTTTCCCTTTTCAAAGTATCCAATACTTGGTTTACATGTCTTAAATGTTCATCCCAAGTCCCATTGAAAACAATAATGTCGTCTAAATATATGATCACAAAGTCATCCAGGAAAGGCTTGAATACATCATTCATCACACACATGAAAGTTTCCAGAGCATTGCAAATCCCAAATGACATAACTAACCACTCGAACAATCCTTGTTTGGTTTTAAAGGTAGTCTTCCATGCATCCCATTTTTCAACCCTGATTTGATGATATCCATTGCGCAAATCCAACTTAGTGAAATAAACAACATTCTTTAATTGATCAAGTAAATCATCTATGCGAGGAAGAGGGTATCGATTTTTCACCGTGATTTTATTTAAATCCCGGTAATCGATACACATTCTCCATTTGCCATCTTTCTTTGGCACCATCACGATCGAAGAACCACAAGGAGATGAACTGGGCCTGATGACCCCTTGATCCAGTAAGCCATGTACCTGCTTCTTGATCTCTATCATATTCACAACTGACATCTTGTACATGCCCACATTAGGAAGAGGATAATCCTATTGGAGATGTATCTCATGTTGGATTTCCCTCTTAGGAGGTAATCCATCTAGTTCCTGAAAAATATCATCATACTTAGAAAAAATATCAATTAATTCCTTTTTATGAGATGGATCACACCCTTGGAAAGCGTTGGATGTCCCGACATATTTCTCTTTAACGATCATGAGTACATACCTCTTATTAGTGGTTATGAGTCTTTTCATTTTCCCTGCACTAACAAGTGTTGTATTTACCCTCATGTTGTGAGCTCTAACAATATATTCCACTCCCCCTTTAGTAAGGTGGTATTTGTTCTCATGACGAAAGAAGACTACTTTTCTATCATAAAGATACTGACTTCCCAACACTGTGCCACACATATCAAGTGGTACAACATTCAAATCCACTTCATCAATCAACTTTGAAGCAATATAAAATCTGACCCTACATTGTTTGGTGACATTAAGTTTTGCTTTGTCACATACCCAACCAAGAAAGTAAGGATTTGGATGTGGTTTCATTAAAAGACCCATCTTCTTGACAAGTGCTTCAGATATCAAGTTTACTTGGGAACCCATATCAAATAATGTATCTATCTTAGTATGCTTAGATACAACTCGTATATGAAATAACCCATTCCTCTTTCGTTCATCAATCTGATATTCATCATTGGAACTTGAACTAGCATGAAGAGAATATTTTCCTTGTACTCCAGCCGTTGTGATCTTTCCTTCATCTCCTGATTCAAAACCAAGATCTTGTTGCACTATAACAATAGTCTTTGTCTTCCCCTTTCCACCGAACTGTTTTGGTTTCTTTTCTGGATGTAGTTTCCAACAGTGTTCTTCATGGTGACTGCTCCTCTTGCAATGAGTGCAATATGTTTTTCCTCTTTCTCTCGTTACTATAGTGGTCTTCTTGTCCTTCCTTTTAAACTTCTTGAAAGTATTGTGTGGGAAATTGGAAGGTTTCTTCTTGGGATCTTCTTGAACATGTTTCCCCCTGTTCTCAAGGTGAGTGGCTTGCACACAAACTTCGTCAAGCCTAGTGGGGTTAAACAAGAGCAAAGTATGACGGATATAACTGTGAAGTGCACCAATATACTTCATTAAAGTTTCATAAGAATCCAAAGGAATGTTCAATGCAAGAGATTTCTTCCTAAATTCTTCTGTGAAACTTTGTACAGTCTGACCTTTACTATGCCTCAAAGTTTTCCATTCCATCATTGATTTATGTAAATACCCTAATGGATATAATTGCTTCCTTATCTCTATTTTAAATTTCGACCATGAGGAAAGAATATTACCACACTTACTTCTATCCTGTAGCTTGCTCTCCCACCATACGAGAGTGGTGCCTTCCAACCGAAGAGAAGCCAGTTGCACTTTAACTTCCTCTTCGTCAATATGATGAATAGAACAATATACTTCAACCTGTCAGATTCAATTATCTATAAGATTTTTAGGATTAACATCTCCATTAAACATAGGTAAAGAAAATTTTACATCAAGCTTTAATAATGGTTTCTTAAAAGAGGCTTTATGGTTAGAATGCTGAGAATGATGAGAATGCTCATAGGAAGAAGAACTATAACTTGAAGGCGAAGATAGAGGCTCAGGAGGATCTCCTCCAACCCCTTGGTTTACCAAAGCATCATCATCTGGTGGTGCTTCCTTTTTCTTCCCTTTCTTCTTCATCCTCTTCTCGTAATCTCCATACATTCATTCGACCATTTCTGACATGCGATAAAATACCATGTGAAAGTTTTTCTCCTGTTCATCACGCTTGTCCTCTTTTGCCATATTCTTCCTTCGGGATGCACAACCAACTTCGGGATTGAAAGTATTAAGAGTTCCTTCACCTTGCTTATGCTTGGTCCTAGTAATAATTCATACTCAACAAGTCAAGTCAAAGACGATTTCTCTGATACCAACATGATCCCGGATCTTTTCGTCAGGTGACTTATTAAAGAATTGCATAAAATGAGCATAAACAAAAGTACACCATAAAGAAGAAAAAGCTCAAAAGAAAAGAGACATAATCATGCAATATGAACACAAAGAACTTGATAACGGAGTTCGTCCCTGGTGGACTACGTCTCTGGGTCCTGCTCTCAAATGGGTAGGTCTTTTTATTAACTCCACAAAAGAATCGGGCAAAATACATAAGTATACCTCATTTTGGAGTTAAGATACAAAATATTTTCTCAGATTAGAAAACTAACACCACCACTGCGTTTGTGGCATATTTTTACCTAAAAATGACTCTCTCCATGCCTCGATTCGAGTCAGACACATTTTGACCCAAGAGACACCTCTGCCTCGGTTACCGTGCCACTGCTCCTACAATAAATGATTGAGAAATATCAAAAAGCGTGCTCCAGTACGTACACAGTCCATATGGGCATGCTCAAACTCCTCTCTCGTGCTCTATCTTGTCTCCCAAATGCACTGGCAAACCCCCTTCTTATACAAATTTGCAGGCGGTTATGTAATAAGTGTGATGCTTGACACGCTGGTAGGTGGAGCTATATTTAGGCCATAGGTTGGCGGAGGTCCTGGGGTCGAATCCCGTGGAAGACTCCGCTATTTTAATACACAGTTACCACCCAAATTTGGTGCATGCTCTAAAATTGGTGGATAGTTTACAACAGTTTTGGCGTGCTTTGCTATATTTAGAGGGTGACCACTAGAATGGTGGAATGACTATTTATAGTGGCAGATAGTTGGATGGAATGGTGGATGGTTGTGTGGCGGAATATGATATATTTGGTGGGTGGTTATTAAATGAGATATATACTGTATGGAGGGTCGCATGGTTTAAACATAGAACCAGGGTTTGGGCCGAAGGCCTAGCCCCTTCCCTTTTCCGCCCATATAAACATTCAAGGTTAAATAAAATCCGCACCATAATACTAACAAGGAACATATGATGGTATATTGGTTAGCGCGAGGCCTTTGGGCTAGGGAGTCATGAGTTTGACTCTGGTGGAGTCATAAAAATTTTGGTCATGCCAACCATTGGAGGGGTGCCACGTGGCATCCCATCACTGGGCCATGTGGTACCATATAATTTGTCCACGAGACTGACACTTGTCACCACATAATTCACCCATGTGTCTGTCATTACCCTATACTATATTTCCACATCATACCCATGCCAACTCATATGTACAGACGTGCCACGTGTCACCCTTGTAGTGGTGACACGTGTCACCTTGACCTTTTGACTTTTTGACCAAGTTTGCCCGGAACTTTGACTGCTTATAACTTTTGATTCATAACTCTTTTTGACGAGACGTTTGTGCCGTTAGAAAACTTGCGAAGCACACTTCGTGATCATGCCATTTTAACTGAGTTTTGGGAACTTTTAATTTTTTCCCTTTTCTTTGCCTACTAAAGTCATTCTAAGTGTTCTAAGTTGCCTCTGTAAGTTCTGAGTTGTTCTTAGCCTTCTTTGGATCCTTTTTGGATTAGACGACCTCTATTTACTCTGGGAATTCATGCCTTTGGACATGCTTATCCTATCCTTCCACTACTTTATCCAACTGTCGAGAATGGTCTCGAATTGGATCAACAATTAGCGTTACTTCTAGAATTCAGGATTTCAAAGCTTACCCTATCCTTCCACTTTATGTCGATCAATGGTTGGAAAGATTTCTCAAATCTTAATTTGATCCGACGGTCAACGAGAGTTCATGAATTTGGGGCTTCAGACTTCAGGTATTCCCACATGATTCATACTTATTTTCGCCAGAGTGGTCACCGCCAAAGTTGACCACCATTAGATCCTGTTATCCTCATCCAATGGTCACCATGCATTGCCCAAATCTGATGGCCCTTATTCACTTTGGGACTTTGGGGATCCGGCCTTCGGGTATTCTTGTTTTTTATCAACTTCTTATTGCCAGAGTGGTCAGAGTTGAATTTGATTACCTTCTTTTCTTTAGTACGATCTAACGGTTCAACATTTCCATTCCAGATCGACGATCAACATTTAATTCTAAATTAAATCTTGATCTAACAATTGAGAAATCATTCGAATCTCCTTCCTGATTGATGATTGGTGTTTATTTCATGACTTTAGGATTTCGTAGATTATTCCTTATATCCAATAATTGTCGAAGTGGTGAATTGGCGAAGTTCCGAAACTTACGCTATCCTTTCACTTGGTTTCGATCAACGATTGATATTTCGACTGACTATAACAAAGTTTCCTCACAGTTTTAAGGGTGTTCAATGGTCTTCTCTCTGATCTGTTCATCGTTATTTCTCCTAATATTTTAATAAATGTTTTCTGCATTCTTTTATGCTCTGATATTTAGTCGCTAACCCTCCTGAGCTCTTAATTCCTTATGCTTTGTTATTCCTTTTGTACATGAATTATCTGCATGCTATTTTTCCTGGGATTTAGGAACATAGGATCACTATTGATCCTATCGTGATCAATAATGATCACAAATTTCTTCCGCCCCAACGCGATCTTCCTTTTTCTCTGATTATTGTATATGTTTGACTCATGTTTCCATCAATAACTACACACAATCAATAATGCCAACAATCTCCCCCTTTGGCATTGAGGGCAACATATCTGTAAAGCAATTACTTTTTCTCCTCCTATCACTGATCTCATTTTCAGGTTTGGAGGATTGAACTTTTACTTATACCAAATACTGATATCAAATTTGTTTGACTTTTTTTCTACCCCTTTGACATCAATGACAAAGAGTTAAACTTTTACTGTTTTTCTCCCCCTGTGAATGTGTCAGCTGTTATCTCAATATCTTGGGATTTTATGTTCAAATGGGTAGTCTTATTGATACCAATTTTTTGTAGTGATTAAGTCTTTTAAACTTAATCCAATGACTTCCTCATTTGATGACCAAATTAAATACTCCCCCTGCGTTTTTACTGTTTCATAGGGTTTTAATGTCTTCTCCTTTGTCCTAAAGGACAAGGGTGTGAATCTTACTAATCTTCTTGATCTGTTTCTTTATTCTTATTGATATTATGATCTTTCACAAGAATACCATTGATCAATACCAATTAATTTAATTTCCATTCTTCAACCAATTTAATATCTTATTCACGGCCCTTCGACTCTACAGAAACCAAATTCAACTTTTATCCCTTAGAAATAAGATTTAATTGGTCCTTTTATATGTTGTTTGTTAAGTCCCCTTCATAAGTTTTTCATTCTTTTGGAAATTCCTCATTGGGTTTAGATCATACCATACTTCAGTAGTATTTTGTAGTACTTACACCAAATCATGTTGTAAAATCCTTCCTCCTTCCTTTTATTCATATTTTCCGTTGAGAGGAAATTTAGTAGTTCATGAAAATAACATTGAAAAACTTCCAAGATTTTCATTGCTCAATTCTTCTGGTTGATATGATATTGAAGATTCATCATTATAATCATTGTTCTCTGTAAGTGAAGCTTCTTCATTTTCTTCTTTGGGATTTTCTATTTGCATTTTTATTTTATTGGTTAATGTACTCTTGATCTGCATGATATCGTCAAGATCTGCTATTGTGTCATCTTCTTCTTTATGAACTCTCCTTTACTAAATTTGATCCATTTCATATTCAAATCTCTGAATTTCACCCATCATTTTCTTGTTATCAATTTCTTCATTTTCAGATGCCAGATCATCTTTCTTGCTTTCTATTCCAGATTTTCTTCTCCATACCTTTTCATGAGATATTTTGTTTGTTGGATCTTTCTTTTCTAAATTTGTTCTTTGAGATTTGTCATTTCTTATTTTCTTCCAACCTTCAATATATTTTCTTCCTAACTTGTATGAATTATTTCTCATGGATTGACTACTTGATTTTCTGCAGTTTTTGGATTTGTGACCAAACCTATCACAGTTGTAACATCTCATTGTATGAAAAAACTTTGTTGTGTGTCCAACATAATTGCATATCCAACATATCATTAAGTTATTGGACCTTCCATAAATTTTCTTTTCATGACTCTTTCATTTCAATGCTTTGTGACCAAAGTTATTCCAAGAAAAACAATAACAATTGAAGGTGTTTCCATACTTGAGTCTGTTGTGACATGAGAAGTCCTTCTTTTGATATGTTTCTTGTTTTTGACTTTTATAACTTCCTTCCTTGAAAAATTTCATGGTTTGTTTTAGGTTTGTGACTATACCTTTTTTTTAGGAGTATGATCCTTTATCATGTTTTTGAATGGTGCTCCATTTTCCACCTTCTTCTTTCTTATTGTATCCAAGATCGGTTTTTTCATTAGTTGGTCTTTGACTGTTCTAGATCCTATCTAGGATAGTTGAGATGTTCTAGAATTTGACATTTGATTTTGTCTTTTCATTCTTCTTTTTGAGATTGATAACTTCCATTTCCAACATGTGACATGTTTCTTCCTTTTTAGTCAATTGAATCTTCAAGGTCTCTTCTTTTTCCTTAGCTTCTTCAAGTTGAGTCTTTAGATTGATGACCATTTCTTCTATACCATCCAAGAATTCTGTGCAGTTATTAGTTTTGTCATATGTCTTTAACTCTTCTATATATTTTGTTAGATCAACTAATTCATTCTTCAATATTTTGATTTCTTCCTTGTTTTCTAGCTGAACCATTTTGAGGTTGATGGCTTCCAATTCCAACCTGTGGCATGATTCTTCCCTTTTAGTTAATTGGATCTTCTGGGCTTCTTCATTTTTCTTAGCTTCTTTAAGTTGATTTTTTAGATAGATGATCATTTCTTTTTTCTCTTCTAGTACTTCTTTGCTTTTATTGTCATGTGTCTTCAGTTCTTCCATTTCTTCTGTTAAATTAGCAACTTCGGTATTCAATATTTTGATTTCTTCTTCTTTTCCTTCTAGCTAAATCTTTTGTTCATGCTCTTCATGGTTAGATTGATCTAACTGTTGTATTAGCAACATATCTTTCTTTTGAAGTTTTTCTAACTCTCCAAAAGTGCACATAACTATGTATTCAAGCTAGTCAAGAACATCCTCAGTAACTTCAATATATAGACCATTTCCTAGTTCCATACTAATCACTTAAAATGTAGTTATAATATCAGTCTTAAAATTTAATAGTTTTTCTTTAGTGAATACTGAGGTATTCATCAATTCCTTGATGTAGTAGTCTTCTTTGTTGATGAATGGGGTTTGCATAAATTATTTGATGGAATTGTCCTCTTCTGTGTTTTATTCTTTATTCTGATTATAATTCTCTTTATCTGTATTTTGTTCTTCAATCTGATTTGATTTCTCCATTTCTGAGTTTTGTTCTTTAATCTGATTGGATTTTTCTATTTCTGAGTTTTGTTCTTTAATTTGATTGGATTTCACCGTTTATTTGTTTTGTTCTATAAACTGATTGGAATTCTCCATTTATTTGTTTTTTTCTTTATTTTGATAAGAATTCTCTAGCTGAAGCCATAATACTTTAGTAGAGGTGAAATGCCCCATATTTTCTTTGACTTGGTATGACATTCCATTCTGGATTACCTTTAATGCTATTGAATTATTTTTCTTTGCTTCTTTTGCAGTTTTGTATTTGTTCTTTGAGGTAGTTGAGTACCAAGGTTTAGATACTACTGGATCCCAAACACCAGATCCTCTTGACTTCAGATACTATTTCATTCTTTCCCTCCATGAAGAGTAGTCTGTTCCATCAAATAAGGGAGCTTCATTTGTGGAGAGAGCCATTTTTCCACCCATTTATTCAGAATCTACCTTCTGATGTTTAAACTACGCCGAAGGAACCTGCTCTGATACCAATTGTTGAAAATACACACTAACACTGAGAGGGAGGGGGTGAATCAATGTCTTGAACTTTTGGCTACTTTTCACACTTTCATAGATAAAATAAATTAACTGAATAATATATATGTAGTTCCATTAATTATTCATAAACATGTATAACACAAACTATATGAAGTAGATAAACTATCATTCTTTTATTTATTTAACTTGAATGAATACATATAAAATCAATCCTTTAATATCTTCAACTTTAATTGAATATGAGAGATCCAAATCTTTGATACAAGACCCAGCTTGTAGTTCTCAGATCCAAGTAAGAAATGATGAATCCAACCCTCATAACAAGACCCAACTTGTTGATCTCATATCCAACTGAGATGTGAGGAATCCAACCCTCATAACAAGACTCAACTTGTAAACATGCACCGACCTGATAGAATGAACTTAGATTCACCACCACTTGTGGTTTATATAGTATTTCAATAGGTATAGGATTGAACCATCGTGTCTTTTTTACACGAACCATTGCACCTCTTCATTTAAATTTAACATAAATAATCTTTTTCTTTTATTCATTAATTATCGTGTAAGTTTTTCAATTTAATTAGAAGACTAATCTTGATTCGAATTTTGTCCTCATGAGTTGATCACATATATGGACCAACTCATTATCTTGTTCCCATGCTTCTGCTTTGTTCCCAAGTTCACCAACAGATCATATACGAGATTTTACCTGCTCTTTGTATTGTTATGGTGTTAATCTTTGTCAAATTACTCTACATGCCTTAAGTTGTTTACAAAAATGAATTATGTATGAGGCGCTTCCTTCAAACTAATGTTCAAATGAACATGGGATCAAAACCACGAGATTATCCAATTAAGTGTTGCTCCTAGTGTCTCTTCTTTAATCTCGATTCCTCTATCATGAGACTATAACCCATGACCAAACATAATTCCCAACAGGCGCTAATCTGACGATTTCAACATTATTCTCGAGAATAAAACAAATTGAAAATCATGAATTAATCTATAGTTGAGTGGAGGGTTCTCGTTCACTCTGGGACTTCGGTGATTCATGACTCCAGACTTTGCAGTCTTCCAATTCTCCTGGAGTAAATTTCGTCAAAGTGCGTATACACACTCCTTGTTGACATTATTTGTCATATTCCTTTAGGCTAAGAACCAAAGGCTTTAGCTCATATTTGTCATATAGCTTTTGAAATTGCCCCCTCGATTTTCTTAATAACCTTCACATGACCTGGAGATAGGACCGTAGACTTAGGAAAACGAAGTTCCCATTTTTCGAGTATTAAACTATTCGTGACTCCGAGACTCCAGGTTAATCAAACTCTGAAGTAGTTTAATCCCTCCAGAGTGTTTATGTGCCGAATAGGTCAAAGAGTACTGATGATCGCTTACCATCGGTCTTACCATATCCTTTCATTGTACTCGATCAGACGATCAAGAGATATTCTGGTGGATCTTAGATCAACAACTAACATTAAGTTTGTGACTTCGGCCTTCGACACTTCTCACATGTTTGTTGGTAGGAGAATCTAGATATCCCCAAAGGTTGTAATCCCGGAGTGACGTGGCATGCTGACGTCACTATTGACATGGCATTGACTGAGTGGCTGCCAGGTGTCACCTTGATTCGTGACTTTCGTATACCTAATGTGCCAACTATACCTTGACACTTTTCACCAGTTGATTGGGTCACATGTCATCTTTGTCTTCTACCACATGTCTCCCTCTTGGATCATGGATTTTCACTTCGTGGCTTTGATACTTCGTTACTACGATATTTTTTCACTTTTATATCAACCTTCAATCATCACCAAAGTGCCGAATATGTTTTTCCACAATTTGATATTTCCTTGTCTTGATCTGACGACCTCTGTTTACTCCGGTACTTCATGCCTTTGGCCCTGCTTATCATATCCTTCCACTACTTTATCCAACAATCGAGAATGGTCCCGAATTGGATCAACAATTAGAGTTACGTCCGAACTTCAAGATTTCAATCCTTACTCTATCCTTCCACTTTATGTCAATCAACGGTCGATGAGATTTCCCAGCTCTTCCTTTGATCTGACAATTGACGAGAGTTCGTGACTTCAGGGCTTTGGCCTTTGGGTATTCCTACATGATTCATAATTCTTTTTGTAGGAGTGGTCAATGCCACAGTTGACCACCATTGGACCCACCTATCCTCATCCAACGGTCACCATGCATTGCCCAGATCTGATGGCCCTCATTCACTTTGGGACTTCGGGGCTCCGACCTTTGGGTATTCTTATTTTTTTTGAACTTCTTATCGTCAGAGTGGTCACCGTCAAAGTTGACCACCTTCTTTCCTTTAGTACGATCTGACAGTTCAACATTTCCATTCCATATTGACGGTCAACATTTAATTCTAAATTAAATCTTGATCTAACAGTTGAGAACTCATCCGAAGCTCCTTCCTGATCGATGATTGGTGTTTATTTCGTGACTTCATGATTTCGTGGATTCTTCCTTGTCTCTAGTAACCGCTGAAGTGGAGAATTGGAATAGTGTCGAAACTTACACTCTCCTTTCACTTGGTTTCGATCAATGGTTGAGATTTTGACCAACTGTAACAGAGTTTCCTTACAGTTCTAAAAGTGTTCAATGCTCTTCTTTCTAATCTGTTCATCGCTATTTCTCCTGAGATTTTAATAACTATTTGTGCATTCTTTTATGCACTGATCTTTAGTCGCTAACCCTCCCGAGCTCTTAATTTCTTGTGCTTCGTTATTCCTTTTGTACGTGAATTCTCTGCATGCTACTTTTCATGAGCTTTAGGAACATAAGATCATTGTTGATCTTATCGTGATCAACAATGATCATGAATTGCTTCTTCCCCAAGGTGATCTTTCTTTTTCTCTGATTACTGTATATGTTTGACTCATGTTTCCATCAATGACAACAAACAATCAATAATGCCAACAATATGCATTACTAGACTACTCTTGGGATAAATTGTTAATAAAATGGGTGATGCAAATGGATATCCATTCTTTGTTGCATGGATTTATCAAATAGTAGACAAAACGACTATCCCTTCTTTGTTATGCATGTATTGTCACATAGAATGATACTTATGATCAAGAAAACATGACAAACATTTATACGCATAGGAAATATCGCTCTGACACATAAAAATACCTAAGTATGTGTTTTTATTTTATTTTATTTTCCACATATTTTTAAATATTGATAAGTGATAAAATAATATTTTCAACTTATTTAACTTAATAACGAACTAACACTTATATAAAATAATTATTTTTCCAAAATACATTTAAATAACAAATTAAAATAATACTTATCTAATTTTAAAAACTACAAATAAATTAAAAAAAAATAAACATACAATCTTTATCATAAATAACAATTAATAATATTAAATAATTAAAATTTTAAATAATTTAATTTAATATTAATTTATTAAAAAAATTATAATAATTTTAAATCAATCAAATTACACCCACAATTTCTACATCCACATCCACATCCACATCCACATCCACATCCACATCCACATCCACTTACTATTACAACAAAATACATGAATAGTGTTACATCATGGATTTCAACATCTCCTCACTATTACAAAATACATGAATAGAGGCATCCTAAATACCTTTAGTGTGGCTCAAAACTACTTGAGCTAACACTTCTTAAAAATACATTTATATATAAAAACATATAACTTTTTTTTTAATTATAAAATATTTCAACCTTCTATTGATATTAAGATTTTTTTTATATAAAATGTTTTTTGATTTTTTTAAATTATAAAATATTTTAACTTTTTATTATTAATATTAATTTTTTTATATAAAATGATTTTTGATTAAATTAAATTAAAAAATATTTCCACCTTTAATTATTATGAGTATTAATATTTTAATACAAATGATGTTTGATTAGATTTTTAGATTAGGTTTTGGATAGTAAAATGTTCAAAAAGTTAAAAATAATAATTTTGGTTAAAACATTTAAACATTTTAAGGTTGAATTGTTTGGTTGGTTGTGTATTTTTTAATCTTTAAGATATATGTTAGTTTCTTGTAGGTGTTGAATTATGCACTGAAAGTGTTAATTGTTGTGTTATTGAAAATTAAATATATTTATGTTAGTTGATCCTCTTCAACAATTTTTTTGGGTATAAAATAGTGAAAAACTTGTATTCTTTATGTTAGATTTAGAGTTTATTAATAGGTTTAAGTTTTCTCCAATATTTGATATTGAAGAAGCATTCAAAGTGTTATAATGTTGAAAAGAAGTGTTAATAAATGATAAAATGAGATAATTTTTGGTTATTTGTGTTTTTCATTTGCTTATTTCTAAATTGTATTGTGTTTTATATCTCAACATATGGTTTCTAAAAAATATTCATCGCTTTTTAATCATTATTCATGTGATTATTATAAATAAAATAGAAAAGATTGGATTTATACATATACTAAAAAAGGTGTGAAAAAAAACAAAAAAATAAAAGAAAGACAAAAAAAAAAAATAATTTTTTTTTGGGTAAATAAATTCTTTTATTGATTTATGAGGAAATACAAACACCATCTCCACATTAACATCGTACATCTCTTTGAAATTTAAACATAGATTTCTACCATGAAAATTTTAGACTTTAACCAATTAACCTCATCCATAATACTTTAAAGATAATATAAAGATATGATTGGTAGAAAATTGAGGTAATGAGAAAACGCAATGATTAGGTATTGCTAGGTATGTTTTTGAAAGTTGAGGTAATGAGAAAACGCAATGATTAGGTATGGCTGATTCACTACATACAAAGAGCCAAGAGTGTGGGACAATAAGTTTGAGGTAGGCACCGGCTCATACATAGTCTTTAATAAGTTGTTGATTGACACCAAAACATTTAAATTGACATATTAAAGTATTTGAAGAATTGACATATTAAAGTATTTGATGCCTCACTCACGGAGAGGGATATGTGGGATATGTGCCAATTTGTTACCACATATGTATTGACATATTAAAGTATATGAAGAATTGACATATTAAAGTATTTGATGCCTCACTCATGTAGACTGATATGTGCCAATTTGTTACCACATATGTATTGGACTATTTGATGCCTCACTCATGTAGGACTGCATATGTGCCACTTGTTAATAGAGCATCGTGGAACGATATAGTTAGTGGCACCATCCATTACTGAATTATATATATATATATATATATATATATATATTCAATGGATAATGTTGTTACCCATAATATAATAAGGATTTCCACGTCCAATATTGATATATATACATATATATATTCAATGTGGATACCGTTATGCCACTCATAATATAATATGGATTTCCAATGTCCAATACATTTATATTTATATATATATATATATATATATATATATATATATATATATCACTTGTCTTCACTTTTTCATGGATGGATATTAAAAACTAGTTAAATATAAGGTTATGTAAGAGGTGGGGTAGGTGGGAGATGTGTATTTGTGTGTATATATAAATAAATATTTATCCATTATGAGGGTGTGTGGTGGATGTGTCTTTTATATATATATATATATATATATAAAAGATTATGTAAGAGGTGGGGTAGGTGGGAGATGTGTATTTATGTATATATATAAATAAACATTTTAATCTGGGTGTGTGGTGGATGTTGAAGGATATTTAGTGGAATCAATGTTTAGTATCCATGAGTTGGAGAGTGAAGATAAATGAATTATATTATAAAGGTATGTAGGCGGTGGGAGGTGTACATTTTCATGCACATACAAATGAACATTGTTATCCTCCATTCCCAGGGACAATTAAGGAGATGATATCTTGAGGCCCCCAGGTTGCAAACATGGAGTACTGAGAGGCAAATGAACAAGCATAGGCCCCTATCATACGACGCATCACCATCCGATCTATGGTAGCATAGTCCACCACACCTAGCTTGGCTCAAAGAGGACGACAAATCTTTCTCCATGAGGTAACAAGTCTAGTGTTGTGGTAAGTGTCATTCTAATAAATGAAGCATTGAACATGTTGTAGAGAGTCCTTTCTTGATTTTGAAAATGTTTGCTTGAAAATTATGCCTTTTTCCTTATTTCACCTTGGTGGTTGACATGGTTTCCTAGTAAGTGGCCACCTTCAGGGAAATGGTTGCTACTGGGGAGTCTCCTTGAAGGGTTATCGTACGATTCCCACTCATACTTGCCACTTTCCATTACTTCTTCCCCTCCATTTCCCATTCTTTTAGGTTTTCAGGCTTATTGACCCAGGAAGGGCATGCACCTCATTTCATGGGAAGAAGGGGCCACTAGGCTCAGATGTACACTAGCAAAAACATCATGCAATAAAATATCGCCTTGGGATCCCAAGAGCAATGAAACTCCTCTTCAAAAGAAAATGAGGGACCCATAAAATAAATAACTAATTGATCAATCATGCTTTTCAAGGTAGAGCATTTGTGGGCCATGCATTTCCTTTTAGTGCCCCTTATTCACTTCAACTTGGAAAATCATGTAAACCAAGGTAGAGCATATGTGGGCTATGCATTTCCTTTTTTTTAGTGCCCCTTATTGTCTTCAACTTGGGATCACGTGCAAAATAAATAATAAAGGGCTTGGGAAAATATGCTTTAAAAACAAAAAGAGGAAAATGATGTAGCTAGCCCTCAACAATGGCACCCATACATCAGAAAATACGAGCTCTTGCATGTCATCAAACCCCATACTTAAAAGTCTATCCCCATCCACCTCACATTGACTACATGACCTAGAGAGGATTCTCCTCGGAAGCATCCTCTACTTGAGGAATTGGTTCACCCAATAGGTCACCATGACAACCCTCCCATACTTAAATTTGACAAGTTTTATAAGGTATTTGAGCATTTGTTTATTTTGAAAAGGGGGGATTTGATGCGCTTGTTCGAGTGGTTGTTTTATTAGATATGGATTATTTGGAATGATATTGTGACTTGTGGAGCCTTGGAGGGTGAATATGTTTGTCTTTGCAGGGCCTCGACAGGTGGAAGTCTTTTCATGAAGGCACAAGGTCACTTGGACCTTCATTTGGGGCATGAAGCCCACAGGTTGGATGATGCACCCCTTCTATCTAGATACATTAGAGAGGGAACATTGAATTTGGAGGAACTTAGATGGCATGAGGAGATTACACTCCAGTTTCTTGCACCTAATTGTTTGCCTTGGGAGGCCTAAAGTGTCACATTTGATTCCCTAGAGATCACATGGGCTAGGGTTTTGATGGGCGTTTCATGGTTCATGGTGGTGCAACTTGGTTTGATGGAGAGAGAGGCACTTGACACGTGCTAGAGCACTTGGTGGCATGATTTATGGCATTTGGAGGCCCCATGTTCTTCATCAAAGGCTCAACGTCTCTCTTAGAGGCCCTACATCACCTTTTAGGGCACGACGTTGCCCCTAAAAGGGGATTTTATTTTCGTAATTTTGAATTTTAAAGTTGTGAAAGAAAATGGAGGAGGTTGGCCTCCCTAATTTGTTTTTGACATTTTGAATTGTGGACAAATTGGTTTTAGGTGACCTCCTATAAAAAGAGGTCACCCCATCGTCATTTTGAACATAACTCACTTGAGAATTACATACTTCTTGGCTGAAATTTTCACCCTACTTGGGAAAATCGCATATCTCTCCCTCTCTTGTACTATTTGGATGCTTGTTATTTATCTGTTGGAAGGAAGTCTAGCACTATCTCTTGGATGTCTTGTTCTTTCTTTTGTGGTGGAATATTCTTGGTAAAAGAGGGTTTCTTCATTCTTTCTCTTGGAATTGGTAAGGAATTTATTCATTAATTGTGTTGTTTCTCCTTGTTTCAAGCTTAAATAGTCTAAAACCTTGGAGGAGTATAAAGGAATACACCCTCCACTAATATCTATCATTATTTTCTTGAGTAAGCTACATTGAAAAGGTTTCTAGGAGGACTAAAAGGGCTTACACCCTCCTAGATTTACCTTGCTAGATTTTGTTTGCTATAGGGAGTAAAAATGCTTACACCCCTAGAGAAGTAACAAACCCTAGATCTTACACAAGAGATTGCATAACCCAATTGACAAGACACTAGTATTTTTTGCATTGGAGATATAAAATCATTGCATTGTTATACGTGAAAATTGGAGATATTGCAATTGTTCAAGTTGGAATCTATTCTTCATGCTACAAACTTTCTTGTGCCCTAATGGCATCTAGTTCAACCAAGTAGTTATCTTTGCTGTTATAAATTAAAATAAATCCATTAGGGCTGCTGAAAAATCATCTTTTATTCATTCATTGCTCACTATTCTACCACTGAAATTTGCTTACAAGCTACATTTATTAAACTACTTGTTATTGGCTATCATTTGGGTGGATCGTTTGTTGATTTTGGTGGCTAGAATTTGCTATTGTAGCAATTATTTTCTATAGACACTTGGATGTCATAATAACTTTATGATAACATCATATAACAACCACTAATCACCGCCAAAGTCTTGCTCTAATCATTAGAAGTTTGACTAGTCATTGCTAGCTTTATTTCCGATATCTTGTACTAGATTTTGGATGGTTAAATTTGCAGATATTAAAATATTACATTGCTGATTTATATATTTCCATACTGAAGCAATTTGGGACAACAAGGTTTCTTTCTTGATCCCCTTTCGTTTAAGGATGTTATATCCATCATTTGTCTTATTTTGGGTAGGGCTAACACTGTTTTGTAGGTACAAAATACTTGGAAACCATCTACCATATGCAAAACTCACTCTTAATCCTTACTCCTCCTCCAAACTTGGCCTATAGGGGCATTAATTTATCATCATCTCTCTTTCCATCTCAATCCCCATAGGGTCACCGAGATTCCCCCCTTGTGGTGACATCATCATCACTAAAGCGAGGGGAGTGTCTATCTAAGGTGACAGTGAGTAGGTACTCCCATACTTGTCACACTTCCATGGATTTGGTTGGGATTTTCCCAAGCTAAAGATTGTGCGAT
The DNA here is from genome assembly GCA_010110895.2 of Picea sitchensis. Classification (NCBI taxonomy): domain Eukaryota; kingdom Viridiplantae; phylum Streptophyta; class Pinopsida; order Pinales; family Pinaceae; genus Picea; species Picea sitchensis. The sequence continues at coordinate 194,572 of SNQJ01S0000900.1, read as the reverse complement.
AACAAACACCTTCATCTCTGATGCAAGAGCATCCTGCCCCCAAAACCAAGCACATCTAGTTAGATATAGAGGTCTTGGAATTATTTGAATTTAATTGTTTAATTGGGAAAATTCCTATGTTTGAAGGAATTCTAGAAAGCTTGTATAATTTGAATATGTAATTGGTTTTTTCTCAAAATATTTGGTTGATATTTAGGTCCCATGAGGATTTTGAGGATCTATAGAGATCCTAGGGGTTGTTTTGAAGATTTTTTGGATCTAAGTATCCTGGAGGTTAATTTAGGAAGGATTGTTAAGATATGAACCAATTATGGATTCAGAACCTTTGTAAATAAATTGTAAGCTTTCGAGCATGAGAGGGGTGGCCAAATGAATGTAGAACAAGCCAAGGAATGTGGCCAATTGAATGGATAATCAGGTGAAAGAGTGTGAGAAAGTAAAAGGCCATTAAGGAAGAAAGACTTTATGTAAACACTATGTATAATGTGTGCACAATCAAATAGGAGAATCACTCTATTTCAAGTGTTCAGGGAATAACTCTGTCTACTATTGTGTGTATTGAATCTTTGCAAAGATGGAGTGTTGTAGGTTTCAATGGTTAATATATGAAGAATTAATTTATTAATGCATGTGGTAGGAAAAAAATCTGGAGCGTTATTGCATGTTTAGTTCTCCTAATTTGTGTGTCACAGGTTGGTGATCGAGAAACAATAGTCCTCTGATCCTTGTTGGGATCCATATCAACCATCAGATTGAAGATCATTTGATCGAGACTAAGGAACAATATCAATTGTTGATCATTGTTAGATCAACGATCTATATCATTTTCACATTGGGGAAAAGCCAAAATTTAATGCAAGTAATTGATGCCCAAGATTAAATCTGGGATAAAGGTCTATCCAGATTGACGACGATGAGCGTTCTTCATTTGGATTTCGAGGAAAGGAAGAAGGTATTTCAAACTTAGTGTATTCGGAGTTCCCAAATAGAATAAATTTCGACGAAGAGTTATGATCAACATATTAGATTGATCAAGAGACATATGAGATCAATGGTCATCAAAGCATCCATGTGGCAACAATAAAGCGGGCATCTGGAGATTCGAAAGAAGCGAAATATAACCTCGACCGATGGCCAGGATTGATTCAGAGTAACCAAGATATTTGGATACAAAGGTGACACGTAGTGACATCCTATTGGAGGAAGGTGACCATTGGAGCTCTAAATCTAGAGACACTCCGACAGAGGGAGCCCGATGCTCTAAGAATTGGTATAAGTATGAGGTTGAAGGGTGATCGTTGGATTGTGAGGAGATGCATGAGAGCCATCGGATTGAAGTTCCATATGCAGGTCAAGGATGAATGTTGATTGTTGATCAATGAAGGATCAATGATCCACGTCAACAATGCACATAAGATTTGATCGAGGGTTAGTGAAAAGGCCCCCCACATTAGTGGTATTGTAGACCCCACTCTGAGACACATGGAAATCATCAACGACAACACTTTTTGGAACTTGAAAAGGTGGTACAAGTTGATCGGAGTTGCAATTTCAGAATGTTGTAATCTTCGTGTGTTGAAACATTCTGAAAGAGAAGCCCAATAGGGAAAGTTCCGATAGCCTGCAGATATAGATAGGATCTGATATCATGGATAGGAAGAGTTCTGACGATAGTGCATGGTCACAACATCCGATCGCATGGAGCTAGCGCCACACATAAAGGTGCTTAAGAGGATAAGAAATTGGGCGTAGCTATTGGTCGCAATAATAAATCAACGCTTAATGAGGGGTGGTTAAGGTGCAAAGGACATAGATCAACACTCTGTTAATAGAGGAGGATTTGGGGCCGAGGAAGAAATAGAGATAAATTTGAGATCAAAGTAGTCAACATGGTTAATTCAACTATGATTTTGAGAAGATCCTTGGACACCCCATTGTGGGTTTAATGTGCAGTCGACGTTTAAAAGGCTACCTAACTATGGGTATAGACCGAGATGGTCATCATTTTTGGTATAAGAGCATAAAATTTAATTTTCCTGTGTAATTGATTCATATGGAATACCTTAAATGAACATAGTTCATTTTTGGTATTAGAGCAAGTTAGTGCCCTTTGGAACTCTATAAGGGATACAGAGCAAGGGAAGGTTCAACAAAGAATCTGAGCATATTCTGAAGGGATCATGTACAAAGGAGTACATTAGAAGTTGCAGAGGCATTGTGACAAGGATTTGTCCATTCAAGTGCATTGAATGTGAAGAACAAGATATCATGACATATCTTGCAAGTATGATATTTTAATCTCTAGATTTTAATTAACAATGTTAGTGTTAACTAACAGGTAGAATCCAACATCTAGTAGAGATGTGATAGAGGAAGAGTGAGAAAGAAGAGCCCTTAGGTGAAAGAATTTGTGGTAGAACCTTGTAGCAACATATGTTGTAATTACTTCTAGTTGGATATTGGAAGTAAGTGGAGAGGACAAGTGAATTTTCTCAAGAGAAAGTGAGAAAAACTGCAGAATCTAGAGAAGAGCAGAGGAGTGCTTAGAGGGTTCTAGGAGACATAACCAGTGGATACCAAGAGATCAAGCTCAAGAGAGAAGCTTGAGTTGGTATTAGGTAGTAGGTATAGGAGACTAGCTACATAGGCTTGATGCAACTCAATGTGGACTAGGAGAAGTTCACAACAAGAAGGGATGGAGATGACTACTGATGGTCATGTCAAAGGTTAAGAAAGAAGCCACAACAAAGGAAAGGAGGATTCCAAGGAGAATGGAATAAATAGGATGAGTTAAGAGGATATTGATAGAGAAATGGTTGAGTTAAGAATACAACTCGGTTACATTGGACAACTGCTATAGAGGAAAATAGAGGAAAACCAGAGACAAGGATGGAATGTAAGGAAGAGAGTCAAGTGGCCTGTAGTGAAATTGTTTGAAAGAAATCTGAGGATAAGCTTGAGGATCTTGAAGCACATGTTAAGTTCTTTACTGAAGAAAGAGAAACCTAGGAGATGAGTTTAGATAGAGGTCACTGGTAGAAGAGAGAGTTCACTTTTGTGAACCAGAGCAAGGATTGTTCCTTGGAGAGGAGGATGAAGATATTGAGGAGAGACTTACTGCAAGTCTCATGGGTTGTGTGGAAAGTCCAGATCAACATAAGGATGTGCTGATAGAACTATCAAATGATCTTATAGATCCTTATGTTTTTCTTGACAAATTGTGTATGATTGCAGGTTTTACAGATTATGAAGATGGACAATCATTTGAAGCTTTCATAAAGCTAGAGGAAGCTGAAGGAGGACATAATTCAAATTTTGTTCTAAAGGAAGATGAAGCATCATCATCTCATAAAAGTTGTGTAGGTACATGAGATGGATAATTTCCTCATGAAGGCATACTTACAGAGGATACAAACCCTGAGGAGGAGATGGAACTCTTAGAATATTGGCTGACAATAGATACAGGTGATGAATATTGCATGGAATTTATAAATGCAGTCCAAGTTAATTTTTATGATTTATGTGATGAATTGGAAATCTTGGAGACGAAGATAGAAGATCAAAAGGTGCAAATTCAACATGAAAATTTAGAGTTGAATGAGAGTCCCATAACTCTTATACAAGAGGAGGATATGCAACATCCAGTTAGCAACAACATCAAATCTCAACAAGTTTGCAACAGGGTGTACTAGTCAGAGGATAGACTAGACATGGAGATTGATGAGTTATGGATGTTGATGATAAAAGTACCTAAGATGGGGCATACTAAGGTAAGAAGGACATCCAAAATCAAAGTACAATTGAATGTAAGGATTTGCATCAACAAATCAAGTGGACAATAATAACATAAAAATTGGAAGCCTCGAGAATTGAAGACAACAATGATTGAACAACAACATGCAAGGATGGGTGCACAACAACAACAAAAAGTATGGGACCCAGGAATACTTCAGCTAATGAAATTCATGATCAAGAGATCATGAACATTTTTTTTTCCTTGGGAATCTTATGCAGAAGCATCCTACCTCCAAAACCAAGCACATCTAGTTAGACCTAGGGGTCTTGGAATTATTTGAATTTAATTATTTAATTGTGAAAATTCCTATGTTTGAAGGAATTCTAGAAATCTTGTATAATTTGAATATGTAATTGGTTTCTTCTCGAAATATTTGGTTGAGATTTAGGTCTCATGAGGATTTTGAGGATCTAGAGAGATCCTAGGGGCTCTTACGAGGATTTTTTGGATCTAAGTATCCTGGAGGTTAATTTAGGAAGGATTGTTAAGATCTGAACCAATTATGGATTCAAAACATTTGTAATTAAATTGTAAGATTTTGAGCACGAGAGGGGTGGCCAAATGAATATAGAACATGCCAAGGAGTGTGGCCAATAGAATGGAGAATCAAGCCAAAGAGTGTTGGAATGTAAAAGGCCATTAAGAAAGAAAGGCCTTATGTAAAAACTATGTACAATGTGTTCACAATCAAATAGGAGAATCACTCTATTTCGAGTGTTAAGAGAATTGTTTGTTTGAATACCTCTTTCTACTATTGTGTGTTTGAATCTCTGCAAAGATTGGGTGTTGTAGGTTTCAAGTGTTAATCTATGAATAATTCTCTTATTAATGCATGTGGTAGATCAAAATTATGGAGCGTTATTGCAGGTTTAGTTCTCCTAATTTGTGTGTCATAGGTTGGTGATCGAGAAACAATAGTCGTCAGATCCCTATTGGGATCCATATCGACCATCACATTGAAGATCATCTGAACGAGACTAAGGGACAATCTCGATCGTTGATCACCATTGGATCAACGATCTATATCGTTTTCACATTGGGGAAAAAAAATACGTTAATGCAAGTAATTGACATCCAAGATTAAATTTGGGATAGAGGTCTATCCAGATCAACAACGAGGAGTGTTCTTCATTTCGATTCCAAGGAAAGGGAGAAGGTCTTTCAGACTTAGTGTATTCAAAGTGCCTGAATAGAAGAAATTGTGATAGCATGTAGATATAGATAGACTCTAATAGCGCATATATGAAGAGTTCCAATGATAGTGAATGGTCACATCATCCGATCGCATGGAGCTAGCGCCACGCATAAAGGCGCTTAAGGGGAAACGTGTTTGGATGTAGTTATTGGTCACAATAATAAATCAACGCTAAACGAGGGGTGGTTAAGGTGCAAAGGACATAGATCATAACTTTATTAATAGAGGAGTATTTTGGGTCCAGGAAGAAATAAAGAGCAATTTGAGATCAAGGTAGTCAACAGGGTTATTTCAACTCTGATTTTGAGAATATCCTTGCACACCTCCTTGTGGGTTTAATGTGAAACCAATGTTTAAAAGGCTTCCTAATTATGGGTATAAAACATGATGGTCATCAATCTCTTGTGAGGGTAAGTGGTGGGGATTGAAGGTCACACAGATACATGCCTTCACCTCATACCACCTAATCTCCTAGGGGTTGAATGTGTGCATTTTTTCACATATGTAGACCATCATCTCTAAACACCCACCCCTCAAGGGGATGAAAGTGTGCATTTGGCAATCCACACCATGAGTTGAATTTGTGGGTAGCAATCCATATCACGAGTTAAACTAATAACAATGCCCACACCATGAATTGAATGAGTGCTACCCACACCATGACTCTAATCAATATTTCCCACACCATGAGTAGAGATAGTTCTACCCACATCGTTAGTCTAACCAATATTACCCACATTGTGTGTAAGAAATGACCACACCATGAGTCAAGCTAGTGCTACTCACACAAAGCGTATATGAGTAAAATATGGATTTATATTATGATAGAGAAAATAACTAATCATAGTGTATATTCAATAATTGCTTCATATGATGGTACTAGGAAAGACTTCATCAAATTCAACACTAGACATAAGCACATAGTGACTTTTTCTGAAGAGAGACTTTGTTGTAACACTATGTGGGGTATTGATATAGAAGCAATATAGATTTTCACAACTCCTAGCAGATTCTGCATTGTGTAGTTAGAGGACACCTCGATGGGTGAGTTTTGGATATAATATGACCTACAACTCTAGAAACCTAGGTCTTTGGATTTTTTCTTCCCTTTTACCCTCCATGTTTCCTTCCGCTTCCCTTGTGCAATTGTATTTGTGCTTCTTTGCCATACTTTTCAATCCTTTTATGTGTATGCTTTAGGATATTGCCAACCTTTTTCTTATTTCATTTTAAACTTGAAGTTGTATAATGCAAGTTATAAATTTTGTTTGGGAATTGTCCTATGTTGAAATAGACTTTGAATTTAATGTCATAAAAATCTTTTTGCTTTAATATGCACCTCATTAAACTTTTGCATACAAAATCTTGAAGTTTCTACAAAATGTATTTTATCCAAATTTAACATGCTCAATCCACATTGATCCTATCATATCCATAAATCATTCATGACCAAAAGAAAATAACTTACACATCACAGTTAAAATACACAATTCTAATAGCCAATCCTATTGTATTCTCCACTTTTATACTAAAAAAATGCATTATTGTTTCTCACACCATTATTATTTACAAATAAGAAAAACAATTTTTTTATCATATCATATTCATTTTTAGTCTAGTAGAAAATTATCAATGAGCAAGGGAAACAATAGGATATTGTAGCTACTATTGGCTTAATGTGTCCAAATAGAAGTTCCATCTTAAACTTGACTCTCTCTGCAAAACACAAAAGAAAATAAAACTACCATAATAGCTCTTAAAAGCATAGGTTTTGTGCTACCTCATATATCACAAGTGACATGTTTAACTTCTAATGCATGGATACATAAATGTCATTTCATAACATAACAATTTTTTTTTTGTTGTTCATCACGACCAAAAAGATGTCTTGGGAAACTACACTTCCATCATCATTTTTCAACAAAACATGAAACCTACATAAAGGTTCAAGCACCTAGAAAATAGAACCTTAAATAAATGATAATACACTATAGCTACCTCTACCTAGTTTTTGACTTTTGTGCGTAAAATAAACCCAAAGTATCTACCCTCTCAAAGAAATAAATCAAAGAATTTATAAGATGTCTTAGACGACTATGCTTTCATCGCCATTTTTCAAGAAAACATGAAACCTACATACATATCTAAGCACATAGAAAGAAAAAAGTTAAATAAATGATAATACACTACAACTACCACTCCCTAACTTTTGTCTTTTGTGCTTGAAATAAACCTGAAGTATCTAACCTCTCAAATAAATAAATCTAAGAAGATGGAATCTAGAATATACTAATTGGATTTCAATAAGAATGACTTACTAAATTATCAAATCAAAGGAATATATAATATGCTATTTGGATTAAAATTACCACAATTTGCTTACTAAATTATCTCTAAATAAAAAACCATACCAAAGCTTTTGCAATGGTTTTCCATATTCATATGTATTTAAAAAAAAAAAACAATTTATTGAACTCAACATTGTATTTATTTCCTTAGCTTCAAATTCCATACCTAAACTAAAATTCATGTTAATAATTAAAAATTCAGCAATGGATTTCATGCCTATCATAATGCACTTAAAAATCCATGATGTTATCCATCTCACCATCTCACCACTCGTAATGGAACTTGAATCATGTTCATGAAAACATGGAAAATTCCTTATGAAAACCTAAAAACATCAAAGATTATTACATCTACAAATTACATAGCATTGTAAAGTGCCACTCAATATCATAACACTATATTATTTCATAACTCTACAAAATATGATAATAACTCAATATAAATAGCAAACAAATATCTCCAATATTAAGTACTAAGTTAAGAGTCATACGCACAATAATTATACATTTTTAAGTTTTAAAATTCTCACATCAAACACAATTAAAACAAAAAAATAAATTAAAAATACTCACATACTAATAAATAAATAAATAAATAAATCACTTTAAAAAAGGCCTTTAATGGTCATAGGCTAACATATAAAAAATATATTTGATAAACCTATTCTTTCAGAATACCTAATAAATTCTTCTCTTTAAAATCCCGAGAGACTCATTTCTTTCACACTAGGATAGTTTCCTTAAATCTTTAACCTCTTGAGATTTCCTAAATATAGGAGTGTGCAAAGAGGAGCCTAAAAATCCAACATGATTTTCAAGCCCCTATCTAATTAAAAAAGAGAGTAAAATGAAATTAAGCAAGGGCCACATAAACAAATAAGCAATTCACTAATACCTCTTTATACTTCATTACTCAAAGGCTTTTTTTTATTCTCGTGAAAATATACAAAACGAAAAATAATATCTTAATCACAATTTAAATTGATCTGTTGAAAACTCTTACGGTGATAAAACTTGCAAGGTCGTTGTAAAGTAAGTGGAGACAACAATAGAGCCATAAACATTAAAGACATGAAAACATATTCTTTGATAAAGGAAAATGGAGAAAAATGATCTAAATAATAATAAGTTGTATGGTGTGATCGAGTCAAATCCTTAACATGTCCATCAAGTACCCCCTTCATTACCATCACAATCTCTCTATCTCTTTAACCTGCCATAAAATCCAAGTTTCCAAACCCACTCCACTAACACCACTACTCTTATAGACCATCCTCCTCATATGTAGTGCCAGACTATTCCCAAGATCAATTGCTTGTAGAATGGGTGATGCAAATGGAAATCCATTCTTTGTTGCATGGATTTAGCAAATGGTGGAAAAAATAACAATCACTTCCTTGTTGTCTAGGTAATGTGAGATGAAATGATAGCCATGAGTAAGAAAATAGGGTAAGCATTTAAAACTATTAGAGATATCACTGTCACATTAGCTGTAAAAACTATAAATATATTAATACTGATTAATAGGGAAAACTAAAATATATAATCTCTATCATAAACAAAGATTACTAATAATCAATAATATTAAAAAATATTATTAAAATTAATTAATTAATTAAATTTACTATTGATTTGTTATGTCAAATTCCGCTAGCATGACTGATTTCGAAGGGTTTCGTTTGTAGGGCGACCTAAGTTTGAAATATGTTATTATCAGGAAGAGACATCTAAAATATCTAGTGAGCTAAGGGTTGGTGTGGCTAGATCGGGTGCGGTCACTGAGTGATTTTGACAACTTATATGCCCTTGGATCGCGGTTTCTTAACCAAAGGCTAGTCCTACAAGTCACAGACGTGATAGCAAACAAAAAAAATATTAATTTGTTAAAAACAATGGTAAAATAAATCATAACATTCGTAAACCTAATTACACTATAGACTTTAACATCTCCTAACTATTACAAAATACAAAAATAATAGTATTCTAAATAGCATGAAAATGACATTTATCCATTCATACACTTACTGAAAAAAAGAATAAGAACTCTCTAAATAATAAGAAAAATACATTAATATGTATAAACAAGTTTAGAAAAATACATTAATATGTATAAACAAGTTATAATTTCTTTTTTACTTTTTCATAAATTCTAAAATATTTCAACTTTTTATTATTACTATTAAGATTTTTTATATAAAATGATTTTTTATTAGACTAAATTATAAAATATTTCAACCTTTTATTATTACTTTTATTATTATTATTACTCTTTTTTTTTATATATAAAATGGTCTTAGATTTTGGATCGCAAAATGTTCAAATTATCAAAATATCAATTAACATTTTAAGATAAATGTCGATCAATCTAAACAACGATTGAACATTCTAAGGTTGAATTGTTTGGTTGGTTGTGTATTTGTTAATCTTTAAGATATATTCTAGTTTCTTGTAGGTGTTGAATCCTGTAATGAAAGCGTTGATTGTTGTGTTATTGGAGGCTAAGTATACATATAGTAATTGATCCTCTTAAACAACTTTTTTTGGTGCAAAATTGTGAAAAAATCATATTTTTGAAGTTGGATTTGGAGTTTATTAATATGTTTAAGACTCCTTTCATATTTGATAGAGAAGGAGAACTCAAAAACCTACAATGTTGAAAGGAAGTGTCGATGGATGATAGAATGAGACAATTTTTGATTATTAGTGCTTTTCACTTGCTTGTTTCTAAATTGTATTGTGTCTTACACCTCAACATATGGTTTCTCAATAATATTCACCACTTTTTGGTCATTATTCATGTGATCATTATCAATAAAATAGAGAAGATTGGATTTATACATATGCAAAAAGGAAAATGTGTGAATGAAAAGGAAAAACAAAGAAAGATGAAATGATATAAATCTTTTTTAGTATGTAAACTATTTTATTGATTTAAGAGGAGCTATAAATACCATCTCCACATTAACATGGTATATCTCTTTGAAATTTAAACATGAGTTTTATAATGAAAATCCAAAACTTTAACCAATTAACTTTATCCATATTGTTTTAATGATAATATAGAAATATGATTTTTGATATGTATGAATAATGTTATTCGTACTTTATTATCATTCAATACTTCCATAATTACTTTAAAATATCAAATAAATATATTATTTGATAAATCTTAAAGAAAAAACAAAAGTAAACATTAATCTCATCCATATATGAAAAAAGAAAGCTTTCATAAATTCAACATTAATCAATGATACAAAATTGCTCATTCTTTACTATGGTATCCAAACTCTTTGGATCCGATATATGTAAGGATAATGCACTTTAAAATTACATAAATGAATAAAAAAATTAGCAATATCATGGGTCCCATGTTTCGCTTTCAATGAAATTATGATGTAATTGTGAATGTGTAACCAAAAGAAAAATATAATGAAGTTGAAAGGGCTATGTGACATGTGAAGTCTATGTATTTTCAGAGTTCAATGTTTTTGAAGAATGAGGTATTGAGAAAACGGAATGATTAGGTATTGAAGATTCACCACCTACAGAGAGCCAAGAGCGTGGGACATACACATACTTAAGTTCAATTTAAGTTCAAGGTAGGCACCGACCCATACCCATATATAGTCTTCGATTGACACGAAAACATTTAAATTGAGGCATTAAAGTATCTGATGCCTTAGTCATTTTCCAAGGATCTGATGCTTGATAGAGAGGGATCTATGCCAATGTATTACCTCATACCTGATATCTATTATAGGTGGCAATCTATATTATGAGTGGGACCAACATTAACATTATCCACATTGAGTTCAACTAGTGTTTAATATCCATGAATTAGAAAAGAGAAGACACGTCTTTTGTATAAGAAGGCTACTTAAGACGTGGAATGTGGGGTAGGTGAGAGATGTTCATTTGTGTGTTTATATATAAATAAACACCTTTACTCATTCTGAGAGTGGGTGGTGGATGTTGAAGGACATTGAGTTAATCAATGCCCAATATCCATGAGTTGGAGAGTGAAGATAAGGGTATGTAGGGAGTGGATGGTGTGCATAATTTTTATGCATTTACAAATGAATGTCTTCACTTTTAGTGAGGGTGAGTGCACACATATACACATTTTCATCTCATATTACTCATTTTCTCAGGGGTTGAATGTTTTCATTTTGACATATATGCATATTATTATCTATAAACACGTACTCATTTAAGGGATGAAAGTATTCATTAGATAATCCACACCATAAGTTGAACTAGTGGGTAGCAATTTATATCATCAGTTAAACTAAAACCAATGTTTACACCATGAATTGAATGAGTGCTACCCACCACATGAGTTTAATCAATATTTCCCACATCATGAGTAGAGATAGTGTTACCCACATCATTAGTCTAACAAATATTACCCACATTGTGTGTAAGTGATGCACCATGATTCAAGTTGGTGCTACTCACACAAAGATTCCAACCAATGTCCATGTCAGGAGCCATGAGTCAATGCCAAACAAATTAGTAGTAATCCACAATATGAGTTGAATCAATGCTACACACCATGAGTTGAATTAATGCCCACACCATGAGTCATGAGTCAGTGATTCCACCAAGTGCTTTGTATCCATGAGTTAGTGAGTCAAAACAATGCCAACTAGAATCCTTGAGTTCACAAATCGAATCAGTGCCTTATATGATAAGGGAAACTAAGCTAGGGGTGTTGGAGGTAGCAATACACTTAATGAGTCAAATTTAAGCCCACACCATGAGTTGAATTGGTGTTTCCCACACCATGAGTGGTACTGGTGCTACCCATGCCATGAGTCAAACCGTTTTCTATGCCATGAGTTGTGAGTTGAGCAGGGGCCCAACATCCATGAGGTAATGAATCAAACCAATGCCTTGATTTGATGATTCATGTGTATTCCATGAGTAAAAAATAGTGCTTTCTATGAGAAAAAAAAATATGAGAAAAAACATGTAATGGGACATTGGAGGTGGCAATCCACGCCATGAGTTGATGAGTTGAACTAGTGCTTAATGTGAGAAGGTAATGAAACTGAGGGTGTTGGAGGTAGTAATCCACACCATGAATGGTTGAATCTAACTAGTACTTTGCATGGGAAGGGCTCGAGGGAGTGGGGTGTTGGAGGTCACTGCAATCTATGTCATGCATTGAACCACTATGTGGAATGAAAAGGAATGTAGCTTAGGGGTGACTTGAGTGGAGAGGTGTTGGAGGTATGAATCCACACCATGAGTCTTTTCAAGTCAATAAGTCAAAACCATGCCTTCTATAAGAGGGGCATGCAAGGAAGTATTAAATGTGGAAATCCACACCAATAATTGAGCCAGTTCTACACACACCACGATTCAAAAAATTACTGCCCATGTAATGAGTTGATCAAATTCCCTCATAATGAGTAATGAATTGATGAGTCAAGTCCCTAGTATCCACAAGTTAGTGATTTGAATTGGTGCTCAATGTCTGTAACTTCACGAGTCAAGCCAACGTCATATATGATAAGGACATATAAGTGGGTAGGGGTGTTGGAGGTAGGAATCCACACTATTACCAATGGGAATTGATCCATAACATGTTGAACCAATGCTACCTATATCCATAAATCAATGAGTCGAACTAGTGACCTATATGAGAAGGGAATATCACAAGTGGGGAGGTGTTGAGGTTACAACCTATGCCATGATCAATAAATAGTTATTCACATTGTGGGTCAAATGGATGCCCACACCATGAATTGAACCAATTCTACGTGATCCATGAGTCAAACTAATGTCCACATCATGAGTCAAAATAATGCTACCCACACCATGCATGGAACCAATGCTTCCTACCCTGCGACTTGAACTAATTTGCAAACCGTGTGTCACTAGTTGAAGAGTCAAATTAGTGTATGATATCCATGAGTCGACAAGTTGAACTAGTTCCAAGTATCCATGATTTTGTGAGTTAAATATGTGCCCAATGTCCATGAGTGGGTGAGTCAAACTAGTGCCCTATATGAGAAGAAAATGTAAGGGGGTCATAAGTAGAAATCCATACCATGGGTCAAGTTGGATGAAAATGAGATAACCTAACAAGATGTCTTGGGTAAGTACATTTCCATCATCATTTTTCAACAAAACATGAAATCTACATAAAGGTTGAGACACCTAGAATATAAAACCTTAAATAAATGATAATACACTATAACTACCATTACCAACTAGCTTTTGACTTTTGTGCCTAAAATAAACCTACAATATCTACCCTCTCAAAGAAATAAATCTAAGAATTTATAAGATGTCTTGGACAACTATGCTTTCATCATCATTTTTCAAGAAAACATGAAACCTAGATACAGGTCTAGGCACATAGGAAGAAAAACCTTAAATAAATGATAATACACTATAGCTGCCACTACCTAACTTTTGGATTTTGTTCCTGAAATAAACTTTAAGTATCTAACCTCTCAAAGAAATAAATCTAAGAAGATGGAATCTAAAATATACTAATTGGATTTCAATTAGCATGACTTACTAAATTAGCAAATTAAAGAAATATATAATATGCTATCTGGATTACAATTAACATAATTTACTTACTAAATTATCTCTAGATAAAAAACCATACCAAGATTTCTACAATGGCTCTCCATGTTCATATGTATTAAAAAAAAACAATTTATTGAACTCAACATTCTATTTCTTTCATTTCAAATTCCATACCTAAAATAAAGTCCACGTTAACAATTAAAATTCAACAAGGGATTTCATGTCTACCACAATGAGCTTAAAAATCCACGATGTTAGCCATCTCACCGCTCCTAATGGAACTTGAATCATGTTCACGAAAAACATGGAAAATTCCTTATGAAAACCTAAAAACATCAAAATTATTATATCTACATTACATAGAAATATAAAGTGCTACTCAATATCATATATCATAACACTATATTATTTCAGAACTCAACAAAATATGGTAATATAACTAGCAAATGAATGTCTTCATTAAAATCATACACAAGTCACAACGACTATACATTTTAAACTCTAAAATTCTCACATCAATCACAATTAAAACAAAAAAAAAATAAGTTCAAAGTTCTCACATCAAAAATCCAAATAGATCAGTGTAAATAATGCCCTTAATAGTCACAAGATAACATATAAGGAAAATATTTGATAAGACTATTCCTTCATAATACCTAATAAAGTTCTCTTTAAAATCCCGAGAGAATCATTTCTTCACACTATTTCCTTAAACCTCTAACCTCTTGAGATTTCCTTAATATAAAAGTTTAGAAATAGGATTTTAAAGAAAACTCCGCATTTACCTAGAAACCCAACATGATTTTCAAGTCCCTATCCAATAAAAAAAATTGAGTGAAATACAATTAAGCAAGGACAACTTAAACAAATAAGAAATTAAACAATACCTCTATGTACTTCATTACTCAATGGCTTTCTACTCTTGTGAAAATAAAATAGACAAAGAAGAAAAATAATTTCAATTTGATCATAGTTTAAATTGACTGGTTGAAAACCCTTTTGGTGATAAAAATTGCAAGATCGATGTGAAGTAATTGGATACAACAATAGAGTCATAGACATTGAAGACGGGGGAAAATGTTCTTTGATAGAGAAAAATGGAGAAAAATTATCTAAATAATAAGTTGTTGGTGTGATAGAGCCAAATCCCTAACTCGTCCATCCAATACCCCCTTCATTACCACCATAATCTCTCTTCTCTCTAACCTACCATAAAATCTAAGTTCCCAAACCCACTCCACTAACACCACTATTGCTATTGACCATCCTCCTCATAAGCATTGCCAGGCTACTCCCAAGATTGTTTGTGGAATGTGTTAGCACTAGAAGTCACCTCTGGATTGCAACAGAGGTAAGCCCAGTACCCATCAGTTTGTATGTCACAATGAATAAATTAAAGGAGGTAAAATGGGTGCAGACTCAAGAAAAATATCGCTTCAACTTAGAAATCTGAACCAGACAATGCATGAGCAAGTGAGGTCTTGCTTTAACTTCAGTCAGTAAGTTGTAGTAAAGGGTGAGTAGGGGGAAGAACTGGTGAGGAAATGCAGAGGTCTGCTATGGACATCATGTCTTCCAGCAGCCTAAGGAAGGAAAAGCTTCGAGTACAAGATCTTCTTGAACCCAAAACTTTAGGAAACTAAAAATGTCATAACAATATTGCAATCAAACATACATTACAATACAGTCATAACAACTCGACTGGATTACTCATGCTCGAGTCTTCAATATTAGAAGCAAAAGAGATGATAAGAAAGTTGACTGACATTAAACAAGAAGTCTCAAATGGCAACACATAACTAGAGAACCAGAGGCTTCATTAAAACTTTACAATACGGGAGCTTAACTCAACCATCGACCTTAACAAAATATCAAAACTGAGTATTTATAATCAGAACAATTCGCCACCATGAGAGATGTGACCTGACTATTACATTCAAAGCTTTGCGTCTGTATCTTCTTCTGCCAGTCTATACCTGCATTCTTCTGTCAGACGCGATCTCATATCAATATGGGCTTTGCAGGAAAATCCGTTGACAGGGGAACTTTCGGCTGACAGTGTGCCTACACGACCGTCTTTCCATGCTTTCCATTTATGGGGTGAGATGAGGTTTCAACCACCTTCCCCATTTCCATTAACTACATGCATCGAGATTAGGATGGAGCCTGACACCCATGAATGCTCTAGGAGACGTTCACGACTCCTCCAAGTTAAGCCCAGTGCTTCGAACCACACAGATCTTCTGATGAGATCAAGACGAGCACTTTCAGCTCTTGGCGAACTCCTATCCATTGCTCCAAGTGACCTTGGGCCATGAATTTACGCATATCCCATATGAAATTTCGGGATCTCGCATTTCAGGAGTCTCACTCCCCTTGATTTCAAATATTCTGATGCTCGATCCCGCGAAACGACCCCTCTTGATCGACGGTCGGATTTACTTTGGATTTGACGACCACGATCATTTCCTTAAACGATCTCAGCAACCTGTTGCTCAACATGTGCTTTCCCTTTCTTTATGACCCTTCTTCCATATGACCGCGGGCTGTGATCGTGGGCCCAACTCCTAGTCGCATCGCGATTTTGCATTTCGCGAACTCACTTTGTGCTCCATGCTCAAATCTCCGAGTCGCGAAATCGCGATCGCTCGGATCGAGTGACGCACGTCTCTTTGCATTGGATGACCCAGATCATTTCGGCATTTCGGGACCTTGAACCATCGACAATTCTTACCTCAGCCTTCCTGAAAAGAATTTCTCCACGGATCCTGCACCATGCGTCCTTCTGAAATAGACGACCCAGATCATTTTGCGACCTTGCGTTTCGCGAGTCCTCGTGACTCTGCTCTTTGACTACTCCATCCTGCGAGTCAACAAAATGCTAACCTTGTGCCACGTGTCCTTCCCAGGATCGACGACTAGGATGGCCCCGCAATTTCAGAACTCTGTCTGACACTAAAATTGGTGTAACTCTATGATCCCGATCGCCCGATGGTCGTTGATCTAATCTGCCTGGTGGATCTCCGTCGTTGAAAGATGATCTTGCTCGCTCGCTTGATTTGAGTTCATATCAGACCGCTCTAAGTGTTGCACTTGTGCTTATGACTGCGGCCTCTGTAAACAAATACTTGGATGACTGGATGAGGGCTAGGGAATGCAAAAGGATCAGTGACAGAGACAAGGAGAGAGAAGTGATAGACCTCAGAGAAAATAGAAAGGCTTCAGGCTGTCACCTCTCAGGCAGACAAAAGAAGAAAACTATAAGCCGAAAGGAAAAACCTTATGATTGGGTCTGCAAAAGGAGGAGAGACAGGCACAAATACAAACTTAGGTAGAAATCACAAACCCCTAAGGCTTTGACAAGTTTATGTGATAACAGAATGGGTGATGCAAATGGAAATCCATTTATTGTTGCATGAGTTTTGAAAATGGTAGACAAAACAACTATCACTTCATTGTTGCACAAGTAACATTACATGGAATAATTACAATGAAAAAAAAAATAAAGCAAACATTTATACCCATTAGAAATATCACTCTGGCACATAGGAATATCTAGGTATGTGTTTTTTTTTTTCCATATTTTTCCATATTGATCAATGATTAAATAATCCTTTCAATTTATTTATCTTAATAACAGACTAATAGATATGTAAAAATTATTTTCCCAAAATACATTTAAATAACAAATTAAAATCAACACTCATTTATAAAAACTTTAAATATATTAATACCTTAATTATTAATTATTAGGAAATACTAAAACATATAATTTTTATGATAAATACAAATTAATAATATTAAAAAAATCATTATTAAAATTAATTAATTTATTAAATTTAATATTAATTTATTAAAACAGTTGATTAATAATATTAAAAAAATCATTATTAAAATTAATTAATTTATTAAATTTAATATTAATTTATTAAAACAGTTGATGAAAGAAATTATAACATTCATTAAAAAAACTTCAACCTCTCCTCACTAAATTAGGAAATACAATATCATAGTATGAAAACTACTTATTTATATGTATAAATAAGTTTTTTTATCCTTTTCATAAATTATAAAATAATTCAACCTTTTATTATTAATATTAATAATTTTTTATATAAAATGATTTTTGATTAGAATAAATTATTATACAAAATGATTTTTGATTAGAATAAATTATAAAATATGTTAACTTTTATTATTAGTATTATTCATTTTTTTTTATTCATTAAACTTTTAAATTAGATTTTGTACAATAAATGTTAAAAAACTAAGAAAATAAATTTATCACAACATTAATCAACATTTTAAGATAAATGTTAATTGTTCTACATAGTATGAAAACTACTTATTTATATGTGTAAATAAGTTTTTTTATCCTTTCATAAATTATAAAATAATTCAACCTTTATCTTATTAATATTAATATTTTTTTATACAAAATGATTTTTGATTAGAATAAATTATTATATAAAATAATTTTTGATTAAAATAAATTATAAAATATGTAAACTTTTATTATATTATTAGTATTGTTCAATTTTTTTATACAAAATGATTTTTGATTAAACTTTTAAATTAGGTTTTGAATAGTAAAATGTTAAAAAAAATTAAGAAAATAAATTTATGAAAACATTAATCAACATTTTAAGATAAATGTTAATTGTTCCAAATAATATGAAAACTATTTATTTATTTATATGTATAAATAAGTTTTTTTATCCTTTTCATAAATTATAAAATAATTCAACCTTTTATTATTAATATTAATAATTTTTTTATACAAAATGATTTTTGATTAGAATAAATTATTATACAAAATCATTTTTTATTAGAATAAATTATAAAATATGTCAACTTTTATTATTATTATTATTATTGTTATTTTTTTTTTATACAAAATGATTTTTTTGATCAAACTTTTAAATTAGGTTTTGGATAGTAAAATGTTAAAAAAAAACTAAGAAAATAAATTTATCAAAACATTAATCAACATTTTAAGATAAATGTTAATTGATCTAAACATCGATTCACTATTTTAAGATTGAATTAGTTGGTTGGTTGTGTATTTGTTAGTCTTTAAGATAGATGCTAGTTTCTAGTAGGTGTTGAATTATGTATTGAAAGCCTTGATTGTTATGTTATTGTAGACTTAGTACATATATGGTAATTGATTTTCTTCAACAGCTTTTTTGGGTGGAAAATAGTTAAAAACTCATATTCTTAAGTTGGATTTGGAGTTTATTAATATGCTTAAGTTCTTTTCATATTTGATAGAGGAGCACTCAAAGTGTTACAATGATAAAATGAAGTGTTGATGGATGACAAAATGAGACAACTTTCGATTATTGGTGTCTTTTACTTGCTTGTTTTTAAATTGTATTATGCCTTATACCTTAATATATGGTTTCTCAAAAATTTCACCACTTTTTAATTATTATTTATGTAATGTTATCAATAAAATAGAAGATTTATACATATAAAAAATAAAAATGTGTAAAAGAAAAGGAAATACAAAAGAATATAAAATGATATAAATAATTTTTTTATAATTAAACTTTTTTATTGATTTATTAAGAGCTATAAACTCCATCTCCATATTAACATGGTACATCTCTGAAATTTAAACATGAATTTTACCATAAAAATCCAAAACTTTAACCAATTAACATCACCCATAATGTTTTAATCATAGCATAAAGATATGATTTTTATGTAGATAAAATTACTCATACTTTATATATCTATCATCAAATACTTCCATAATTATCTTAAAGTGTATATATATATATATATATATTAATGTACTTTTATATATATTTAATGAATAAAGAAACTTTCATAAATTTAACATTAACAATTGATACAAAATTGTTTATTCAAACTTTCATAAATTTAACATTAACAATTGATACAAAATTGTTTATTCTTTACTATGATATCCCACCTCTTTGGATCCGATATATATATAAATAACGCAATTTAAAAATTACATAAAGAACTAAAAAAAAATTAGGAGTATGATGGGTCAATGTTTAGCTTTAAATGACATTGTGATGCAGTTATGAATGCGTAACCAAAAGAAAAATATAATGAAGTTGAAAGGCCTATGTGACATGTGAAGTATCTTTTCAAAGTTCAATGTTTTTGAAGGACGAGGTATTCAGAAAACGGAATGATTAGGTATGGAAAGTTCACTACATACAAAGAGCCAAGAGCGTGGGACATACTTGAGTTCAAGGTAGGCACCGGCCCATATATAGTCTTTAGTAGGTTGTTGATTGACACCAAAACATTTAAATTGACATATTAAAGTATTTGATGCCTGACTCATACCGAGGGATCTATGCCAATTTATTACCTCATATGTATTGGACGTGGCAATCCATATTATATTATAAGTGGCACCAACATTATCCACATTGGATTCAACTAGTTTTTAATATCCATCGATTATAAGAGTGAAGATGAAGGCAAGTGTCTTCTTAGAAGTCTATGTAAGAGCTGGTTAGGTGAGAGATAGGTATTTGTGTATATAAATGAATATCTTTACTCATTATGAAGGTGTGTGGTCAATGTTGAAGGGCATTGAGTGGAATAATGCCCAGTGTCCCTGAGTTGAGTTGGAGGGTGACGATAAGCTCTTTATATTAGAAAGGTATGCAGGCGGTGGGAGGTGTGCATTTTTGTGCACATATAAATGAACATCTTCACTTTTAGTGGAGGGTGAGTGGTGATGGTTGAAGGTCACACATATTCACTTCATATTACTCATTTTCTTAGAGGTTGAATGTGTGCATTTTTGTATATACGAAGATCATCATTTATAAACACCTACCTTTTTATGATCTGGATTTATAAATTGAGTGAAATGGAATACATATGTATAACAAAGAAATACATAGAGATACAATAAAACTTGACTTCTATTAATAAAGAGAATACACTGAAACTGTAAAAATGTACACTGAAACAAACTTGCTCGAATGGTGGAAGCTTATCTTTGAGAAGAGATGTGACGACTACACTCATTCGCAAGAAGATGGTTACAATGAGGCTCCAAAGGATTTTTATCATAAAGAATAAATAAGAAAACCCTAAACATCCATAAACCTAACCCTAGAAGATGAAGCAAAAAAATTCATGTGGGCCTCGATGGGGGTAAGTTGGTACATCAACTTCCTGGCATCATAACTTTTGCATACAATCTTTGTTTTAGGTGCACGATAACTTGTTGGAAAGAACTATCCGAGGACTACACATGTTTTCATCACACTCTAGCTAAAGCTTACAATTTGACAGTGCCGCACCCAAAAAATGTTGATTAGGGCCTCAAAACCACCCCAAACGTTTCGGACCCGAAAAACTAGGAAAAACTGCCAAAACGAAAATTGTTCTTTGAGCCAGTGGAATAGGTGGGTGGCCACCGATATCCACTTGGATCAGTCCTCCCCCCTTAGGAATAAATGGTCTCCATTACGTTAAGTTCCCCCATAGGATGAGGAAACTTCTGTTGAACTTGGCCTCGAGTGAGTCACTTTCTTTGGTGTAGGAGATGTCATGCTTTGACAAATTGATATAGTTGGATCCTCTATTGTTGAGTGCCCTTAATATAAGTGTCCCTGATCTGATCAATGGTTGCTTGTTCCACACAGTCAGGGTTGAGCTCTGTCATTGTCAACTGCTCTACGATCTCTGATGTGTCCAATAATGGTGGGAAGTCTGGCCGAAGGAGGTCCACATTGAACATAGGGTGCAGGCCAAGGAAGGGGAGAATACTTACCTCAAAAGCATTGTCACCCACAACCTTGGTGATGGTGTAAGGTCCATGATGAAGTGGACGAAGATTTCAATGGGGTCCTATAAGGCGTTCTTTCTATAAATGAAACTAGACCTTGTCGCCCATCTGAAACTTGTGCGACACCCGATGTTGATCATGGCGTTGTTTGTACTTAGCATTGGATTTCTGTAAAATATCATGGACATGTTATCGGATGTGTTGAATTCGTTCAATAAACTTGGTGGCTTTGTTGTCCTCATATTGAGCATGGGATTATTCTACATGTGTGGACGCAAGGGGTAGTACAACATCAATGGGACCCAATGGTTGAAATCCCAACCCCACCTAAAAGGGACTGTGGCTGATCGAGATATGAAGGGATATGTTGTAGCTTTATTGAACATAGGGGAGACTCTCATCTCATGTGTGCAAATGTTTGGAGTTTTACATGCACACAATATGCGTGATCATTCTATTGATGACCTCTGTCTGGCCATCAGTTTGGGGGTGGAAGGCGATGGATTTGGTGAGCTTGGTGTCCAACAATGACCAAAGGTTGGACTAGAATGTGATGAGGAACCTGTTGTCCTGATATGATATGATGGTCTATGGTATCCCAAAGTGTACCCACACCTATTTAAATAAGACCTTGGCAGTAGCCTCCGCCATGATATTCTTCTTCCAGGTTGTGATGATGGCCATCTTAAAAAATTGATCAACCACCAAACAAACACAGTCATTTCCCTGCTTGGTTGAAGGAAGGCTTGACATGTAGTCCATCGAGATGGATTCCCATGGATTGTCGAGAATAAGCAGAGGGGTGTACATGCCTTGCTTCTTAGTGGTTGGATTTGTAATGACGCAGGTAGTGCATAACCTTATATACCTGTTGACGTCCTCTCGAAGTTTCAACTAGCAAAAATGATTCTGTAGTACTTCCATGCCAAAATGTCCTACCATCTGACTGTAGTAAGCTTCCTAAATCATGTTTGCATGCTCGCTTGAAGGATCACAGAGGTGGCCCAGATGGCATAATAGTTTGTCCTAAATATGAAAGTCATTGATAGTCATGCATGTACCTAGCATCTGGTAAGTGGTAGCGAAGTCATGATCACTCTTGTAGAGTTGGGGCCACTTGGATGCCTCATGGCCATAGGAGTGGAGCACCATGGTTAAGGCTGCAACTAGAGTTCGACTGAGGCAGCCAACGACACGATTGGTGCTCTCTCTCTTATATTTGACGTTGATATGGAACTACTGCAAGTATGTGTACCACTTTTGATGGTGGTCATTCAGTAATTTTCCTTGTGTCTGCATGAAATACATAGGCTTGTGACCAGTGTGGATGACTATCTCCTTCCTGAGAATGTAGTGCTTCCATTGTCGACAAGCTTGCACGATGGAATACATTTCTTTACCATAGGTGGGGTACTTACAGATGAAATATGATAGTGTCTCACTATGATATGCCACTCAATGACTGTGCTAAGTGAGGACTGCACTCTCGACATAGTCTGAAGCATCAGTGTCAATCTCAAAAGGTTGTTTCATATCGAGTAAGGAGAGTACTGGAGATGAACACAAATGATGTTTCAAATCATTGAACACTTGTTGTTGTGACTTCCCACACACGAAATTTGCCTTGCCACCACCCTTGGTCACTTGGCCGAGGGCCCATGCAATATGGGATAATCCCAACACAAACCTGCAATAAAAGTTGGCAAGTCCTAAAAAACTTCAAAGCTCGATAAGTGTGGTTGGGGATGGCTAGTCACGAATGACTTGGATCTTGGCTTGGATCCACATGCACACCATGCTCATCAACAATGTAGCCTAGGTATTGGGCCCTGTTCATGTCGAAGGAGCATTTTTCCAAGTTAGCATGTAGCTTGTGTTGTTGCAGAGTGTGAAGGACCTGTTAAATATGATGCAAGTGTTATGCCCAATTCTTGTTGAAGATGAGGATGTCATCCAGATATACTACCACAAAATAATTGGTGAAGGGTTGCAATATATCGTCCATCAATCTCATTAGAGTTGTTGGAGCATTTTTCAAACCAAAGGGCATGCCTAGCCATTCAAAAAGACCTTCTTTGGACTTGAAAGCAGTCTTCCATACATCAGTATGTTCTATTGGGACCTGATGGTAGCCATATCAGGTCAATATTGCTGAAAAGATTGAATCCCTTGAGATGGTTAAGAAGGTCGTCAATTCGGGGAATTGGGTATTGGTTCCTGGCTGTGATTTTGTTTAGCGCCCTGTAATCAATGCTGATTTTCTAAGTCCCATCTTTCTTCTATACAAGTAATATTGGGATCCTGCAGGGTGAGGAGCTGGGTCAGATGTGCCCATTTTGAAGCAACTCTTAGATATGTCGATTGATTTCCACATTTTCCATCAGAGAGTGACGATAGACAGGTCCATTGGGTAGAGATGCACCGAGGGTTAGATCGATTAAATGCTTGACCTGATAGTGTCGTGACACCCCGCTGGGTGAGGATAAGATGCCTTTGTATTCTTCCACGATCTTGTCCACTTGTTTTTGCTGCATTGAGAGGCACTATGCAGAGGCCATGGATGTGTCTGCGACCTTCTATTCACTTTGAGAGTGAATCATGAAGAAGAAAAATTTCCTGTTCTGGGAAATGACCTTCTTGCATTTCTTAGAAGAGATCAAAGAAATAACGGTAGGTGGGGATACCTCTGGTATCCTGTACAATTGTCTACCCAAAGTAATAATAACACTATGAGGTCTAGAATCATATACAACATGTCGTTTCCACAAATATGGTCAACCTAAAAGAACATCACAAACTTCAAGGGGGGAAATATCACATAATACCTCATCCTTGAAGGGATTGATGCCATAGGGAAGATGAAACTGTTGGCTGACGCGAAGGTTTCTTCCTTCGCGGAGCCACCCGATGGTGTAGGGTCATGGGTGTGGTGTCGTCGGTAGGTTCAAACACCTGATGAACTCTATTGATATCAAGTTCTTTTGACTTCCAATATCGACAATGAAATGCATTGGAGCACCCTTCACCCACATCTGTGAGTGAAAAAGGAGTTCACCTTCCTCTGGTTCCCTTGGATGGAATTTGGTGGTAGCGACAGTGGCACTAAGTTCTATGTCAATTATTCACTTCCCTATTTTTGGATCTGATTCAAAGTTAGAACCTGCCTCTGACTTTGAGGCTTTCAACTCGACCACCAACGACTTCTTTGAGTGACATTCATCGGTGTTATTCTAGGGGATTTTATGGAATTCACACCACTTCACAGTGTCTTTCTTCGTCTTCTAATTACCCTTCTTTGTTTGCAACTTGGGTTGGTTATCCTGAGGGGGTCCATCCTTGCTCTGTCCTTTGTTTTGTGGATTAGGGCTGCCTTTTCCCTTCTTCTACTATGAGGAATTTGGTAGATCCAAACTCCTTCTTCTTCTATTTAAATTTCTTCTCGATTTTGACAACATATCAATATGCCACGCCCAATGATGAGATGTCCATAAAATACATTTCTATTTGGATGTATCTGTGTAGAAATCCAAGGTACTTGAGCACTAGATTTCGTTCATAGTCATTTATATCAAGCTTGGTGTGCAAGGTATGGAATATATATGTGAAATCTAGTACTGTTTGGTCCTTTTCCTATCACAACGTGGTCCATTTCATATACTAGTCATCGTAGATTCCAACATGGTAGTATTGTTCCTTGATAACATCCCTAAAAGAATTCCAAGTGGGGGAAACCACAAATATTGCATATTCTTCCATGGCCCTTTGCTCACAGTAAGTTTCCCACCAATCCTTGACATGGGGAACAACCTTAAGGAGCACAAAGGTAATCTTTTCTCTATCGAAAAAATTATGGACCGAAAAATATCCTTCTAGAAGCTTCAACAATTTATCTACAACATTTTCATCTATCCGACCTTCAAACAAGGGAATATCAAAATTGACGTGTACCTTGAAGGAGGCGGCATGGCTGCTTGATGAAGATGTGTCGCCTATTAGCATCCGTCGAAGGATCTGTGCAAAGTCATCCATCATCACGTTCCTTTGTCGGGCGAGGGCTCCTCGAGAAATAGTTCAAAAGGATATCCTACTCCATCGTCTCTCTTTTATTTCTCCATGGGAGTTCATCGTGATCGATGTGGACGGTATTTCAAGGGATCAACCACTTTAAGTCCCAACTCCTTATACCCTGATCTCGTTGGGGACATGCACAGAGAAACAAACAAAGAGCAGATCGTTTTGATACCATTGATCTGGATTTATAAATGGAACGAAATGGAATATAGATGTATATCAAAAAAATACACAGAGATACAATAAAACTTGACTTCTATTAATAGAGAGAATATGGTGAAACTGTAAAAATTTAGACTGAAACAAACTTGCTCGAATGGTGACAACTTATATCTGAGAAGAGATGCGATGACTATGCTTCTTCGCAAGAAAATGGTTACAATGAGGCTCCAAAGGCCTTTTTAACATAAAGCATAAATGAGAAAACCCTAAACATCCAAAAACCTAACCCTAGGAGATGGAGCACCAAAAGTCATGTGAGCCTCGATGGGGTAAGTTGGTACATCAACTTCCTGAGGTCATAAGTTGGTACATAAACTTCCCGAGTTGAAATAGTTGTAACACCCTGTTTCCCCCAGTTTGTAAAAATAACTGGACTGGCCATAACTGTGGCAAACTCATAAATGTGAATATGTGATGTAAATGGACCTTGTGGAAAAGGTCAATGAATATGAATTATATTATGAATTTATATTGCAAGACTACTAAGAGGGGATGTGTAGAAAAAGAGACCATGATGGCGGTGGAAGGCACCTGGAAAGGTGGCGTTAACTTCCACCAAGAATTAATACCGTATTTGGATTTCACTGGCCCAGAGAACCAAAAGCGGCTCGCTGGCCCTGAATTAAATGTCTCGCAGGCTGGTAGGATGATGGCTCCTCAAGAATTAATGAGGGATGGGGAGGTGAACCGCCCATCCTTAGAGCCATCACGACTGACCAGTGCGAGGAAAATCGTGCCACACGCAACCTCGCAAGAGGATAAGGCGTGGGGGAGAAGCGATTGAGGGCAGACACGAGGGGAGAACTCTGGCAATATGCAGAGTGAGTGATAGCAGAGAGGAAGGAGAGTAACCTTCACTCCTGGTCACTGGCAGATAGAGACGCAGTCTCAAAGCATCGTGGTCTCATCTCGGGGGTGGCTAGTGGTAAATCCGTTGGAATTCGCTGAGCCTACGGTTGGGCGGAAACGAGCACCCCTCTCAGCAGTTGCATAACCTCTGGTGTTACTTTATGATAAGTGTTTTTTTCCTTTGGCATCTGGAAATATATATTTATGCTGACATTTATGTCTATAAGCTGCGAAACTGTGAATGATTTCATTATAAGAATGTCTGTATGGTGTTTTGATCAGTATTAGTAGTTGTATATTTGTGTGGAAAGACTACCTATGGCTTATGTCCTCATAAATCACTATTTATATGTATACTGATCTAATTTAGACTGTATGTCTGATTCATGGGAGAAAGGTACCCTTATCTGCCTCAGATAGTACCCTGGGTAAAAACCTCCCCATAGAGATACCCTCCTTGAAACAAAAATCCATCAAGAACCAGGAAGGAGAATGTGAAGGCGTAAGACCTTAGTAACCCTGCACGAGGAGGAACGATCCTCTTGAAAACCTGAGATGACAACATAAAGATGAAGTATCAAATCGACGGACGAGATCCCGTTGGGAGATTGGTGGTCATTCACGACCGTCAGATCGGAGGAAGAAGCTGAAAGGTTAAGTACCTTAACCATAAATAGGTGTTGATTGATGGACGAGATTCCATCGGGAAACCTGTGGTCACGCATGACCGTTAGATTGGTAGGAGTAAATAAGGAGTTAAAAGCCTTACCCCTTTGTTTTCTGTGTCTTCGCGGGTAGCGAAGAAATCGGGATCGTAGATCCCCAAGGTTCAGGAGGACATTTGGACCGTTGATTTTTCCACGTCCAGGAAGCCGTAGGAAAATGCACAAGTTAGGAACCTGTCTGTGCCGTCAGATCTCGGCTGAAAAAACCGACAGCCGTTGGATCTATCAGGAGATACCTGAGGGTTAAACCCCCAGTGGATAGGGGCGAAAGCCCCGGGATAGATCTGAGCCGTCCAATTGACGGAGGCCACGTGTCATGAGATTACCCGTTTCAGGAAATCGAGAATCGCGGAATCGAGAATCCTGATGACGAGAGTTCAGGATTTTCCATGGTGAAAACCCTGGGATAGATCTGAGCCGTCCGATGGACGGAGGCCACGTGTCATGAGATTTTCCGTTTTGGGAAATCGGGAATCACGAGATCGGGAGTGCTGGTGACAAGGGATCGGGACTTTCCATGGTGGAAACCCCGGAGAAGTCGTGGATCGTCCTATTTGAGAAGGCCACGTGTCATGAGATTACCCATTTCGGGAAATCGGGAATCAGGGATTCGGGAGTTCCATTGACAAGAACTCAGGCTCTCGCCTTGATAAATCCCAACCCATAATGTCAAGGCATTAGTATGTGGCTTAGTCTCGATGAACAGACGAGATTCCTTCGGGGAATCTCAGGGTCTGTAACGACCGTCCGATGTGAGGAAGAGGTGCCGGATTTAAGCTGGGGCGTGAATGCACATTAAGATAAGCAACGAGCAGATCTAGACGGACAGAGTCCACCTGCCCAGATCTACGGTGAAGGTTTCATTATGGATCCCCCTTGCTGTTCTACCTTTAGCGGTTGGGGGGGGGGGGTTCCGGAATCGGACGAGCAACTCTCGAATGGTTGAGATTTACTCACCTTGATCAATGGTGTTCAGGTGAATTCCGGACCCCCCTTGCCATTCTGCCTTTAATGGGGTGGGGGGGGGTCTGGAATAGTGTGGCGCGTGAAATAGGGCCCCCTCTTGTCCTGTTGACTACCGTGTCGCATTTCCCCTTCGTCCACCTGTACTCCACATAACTATGCGATGGGCCCTGTTCACATTGGTTGTTCTCTAGCCCTGTTGGCCGCTTGCTAGCCCTGTCGAGGTTCGACGGTTGCAAAGTCGAACGATTCTACATCACTGTAGCGCCGAAGCGCGAAATACAAAGAGGCACTGCGTTTATTTGAACTGTGATCATGACCTGCGATCACATGGGAACGGAGAGAGAGAAAGAATTAGCTTGCGCTAGGCCTCCGTAGGTAATTCGGGGACTCTGTATTAGCAGAAATCAACGAAAAATTTGATTGAGGTAGTGGGTATGTGACAAAGTGGTATCAGAGCATGGTTACAACACTCAGCCTGATTGGGCTCATGAACGAGTTGCGCATAAAATCCTTTCGAAGCACTCCTACGAGGAGTAACCCCCTAACTAAATTCTCTTGTCCAGGGTTAAAACTTGGAAACGAGAACCCGACCGTGTATGCATGTGACAAATTTATAAATTTATGTGCGGGTTATAAAATGTATCTAAATCTTGACTAATAACCAGCGTTTGTCTTTTCACCCAAGTGGACGATCAACCGCGGGAACTTACAGACGCAGAGAATGGTGACTCACCAAGAGATGGGAGAAGGCTCCCATAATAGAGACGAAGAGTCTGACAAAAGAAGAGCAGTAGGAACCCCTCCATATCTAGCCAAGACTATGAGGAGTCTCATGGTTGAATTGCAAAGCTGCAAGGCCGACAATGAAAGGATGATGAAAGAACAAGAAAAGCAAACTGAAATTAATGCAGTTTTACTGCAGATCTTATCCAACATACAGTGAAAAATGCAGCATGAACCCGAGATGCAGAAGCATGGTCGTATCAGTGGCCATACTAAGAGGAGCATCTCAAGAAAGGTCCACCCTAGAGGTAAAGGACCAGTGCCAGACGATTCCTCGGAGAAGGAAGCTGGCGATTTAGAAGGCTCTTCCAGCAGCAGGACCAGTTCCTATTCTCGAAGAAAACAAAAGAAACAAAAGACTTCCAAGGGTCATAAATTTGAGGAATTCAGAAAGGCCAAACCTCCCTCCTTCGACGGTGAGATAAAGAAGGGAGAGGAAGCCGAGGCCTGGTTACTTGGACTGAAGAAATATTTCAGAGTCCATGACTTTTCAAAGAATTTGAAGGCCCGAGTGGCCACTTTCAATCTGAACGGAAAAGCTTCCATCTGGTGGGAAGATATTAAGAATGTGAAAGGGGTCCGCGAGGAGGACCTGTCCGGGAAACAGTTTGAGAAGTACTTCCGAAAGAATTATTTGTCGGAAAAATATTTCGACGAGAAGGCTAAAGCGTTTTATGAACTCAAACTGGGGCAAATCACTATAGAGGAATATGTCAACAAATTCCTTGACTTATTGAGATATGTACCCTACATCAAAGCAGAAAAGGAAAAGGCGCAATGCTTCATCAGTGGGCTACCCAAGGAATACTGGAACCGAATTGAATTTGACGAGCCAAAGACCTTAGAAGACACTATACGAAAGGCAACATATTGTCATGAACAATATGGACATCAGGCAGAGTCTCGTGGAGACTGGAGACAAAAGAGTGGTTCGAGATTCCAGAAAAAGGGGATCAAATCCTCAGGATCTAAGGACTACAAGAAGAACCCTAGAATGAACTTTCTAGCCCGGAGTGTACTCCAGCAAAACTTTCCCTCATCGGACGGAAATAAAACTTCTGGACCTATAACAGTAAAGACTAATAACCCAAAGAGAGAACCTATGAAATGTTGGGGTTGCAGAGAAGAGCATCTCCTGAGAGACTGTCCACACCGACAACAGAACAGTCGGAAAGTTTATAACATTCAGGAAGCTACCACAGTCAATGATGTGGCAAGGAGTGTGCTGCAGATTTATGCAGCATTGGATAATAACCAAGTTGACCACCAAGCTTCAGTGGTGGAAATACAAGGTATGATTTTCAACCATCTAGTGTCTGTTTTGATTGACCTTGGTTCAAATTTGAGTTATATATCCCCTAGATCTATTGATAAGTGTAAACTACAGCCACAGAAACAAACCAAACCATGGTTGGTACAGTTAGCCACTGGCACCAAAAGAAAGGTAGTAGAGGTCATACCAGCCTGCCAATTAACGTTGGGTGAATTCCCCACCCAAGCAACCCTTAACATATTACCCCTGGGATCATATGATCTGTTGATTGGTATGGACTGGCTGGCCGCCCATAAAGCCAGACTGGACTGTTACCATAAAACCTTGGAGTGTGTAAGTAAAGAAGGGAAAAGGATAACCCTTCAAGGGATCCGAAAACCTGTCTCGGTGAGGCAAATATCGGCCCTGCAAATGAGAAAGTATTGCCGAAAAGGGTGTCCCCTATATGCAATACAGGTGTTGAAAACACTCGAAGGTGATAAACCAAGCCCTGAGGATCACCCTATCCCGAGAGAATATAGAGATGTGTTTCCGGAAGAGGTACCTGGTCTACCTCTGAGAAGAGACATTGAATTCTCGATAGAGCTCGCACCAGGAGCGGTGCCGGTGTCTAAGACACCCTACCGGATGAGCACACCTGAGTTAGTTGAACTCAAACTGCAATTGAAACAAATGATGGATAAGGGTTATATTCGACCCAGCGTGTCCCCATGGGGAGAACCAATCCTATTTGTGAAAAAGAAGGATGGCACCCTTAGACTGTGTATAGATTATAGACAACTCAATAAAGTAACCATAAAGAACAAGTACC
>SNQJ01S0000900.1:129308-161011 GCA_010110895.2 Picea sitchensis | reverse complement strand
ACTGTGGAAAACTCATAAATGTGAATATGTGATGTAAATGGACCTTGTGGAAAAGGTCAATGAATATGAATTATATTATGAATTTATATTGCAGGAATGCTGAGAGGGGATGTGCAGAAAAAGAGACCATGATGGCGGTGGAAGGCACCTGGAAAGGTGGCGTTAACTTCCACCGAGAATTAATACCGTATTTGGACTTCACTGGCCCGGAGAACCAAAAGCGACTCCCTGGCCCCGAATTAAATGTCTCACAGGCTGATGGTTCCTCAAGAATTAATGAGGGATGGGGAGGAGAACCGCCCATCTGTAGAGCCATCAGGACTGACCAGTGCGAGGAAAATCGTGCCACACACAACCTCGCAAGAGGATAAGGCGTGGGGGAGAAGCGATTGGGGGCAGACGTGAGGGGAGAACTCTGGCAATATGCAGAGTGAGTGATAGAAGAGAGGAAGGAGAGTAACCTTCGCTCCTGGTCACTGGTAGACAGAGACGCAGTCTCAAAGCATCGTGGTCTCAGCTCGGGGGTGGCTAGTGGTAAATCCGTTGGGAGTCGCTGAGCCTACGGTTGGGTGGAAACGAGCACCCCTCTCAGCAGTTGCATAACCTTTGGTGTTACTTTATGATAAGTGTTTTTTCCTTTGGCATCTGGAAATATATATTTATGCTGACATTTATGTCTATAAGCTGCGAAACTGTGAATTATTTCATTATAAGAATGTTTGTATGGTGTTTTGATCAGTACTAGTAGTTGTATATTTGTGTGGAAAGACTACCTATGGCTTATGTCCTCATAAATCGCTATTTATATGTATACTGATCTAATTCAGACTGTATGTTTGATTTGTGGGAGAAAGGTACCCTTATCTGCCTCAGATAGTACCTTGGGTAAAAACCTCCCCATAGAGATACCCTCCTTGAAAAAAAAACCCATCAAGAACCAGGAAGGAGAACGTGAAGGCGTAAGACCTTAGTAACCCTGCACGAGGAGGAATGATCCTCTTGAAAAACTGAGATGACAGCATAAGGATGAAGTATCAAATCGATGGACGAGATCCCGTTGGGAGATCGATGGTCATTCATGACCGTCAGATCGAAGGAAGAAGCTGAAAGGTTAAGTACCTTAGCCATAAATAGGTGTTGATCGACGAACGATATTCCGTCGGGAAACCTGTGGTCACGTATGACCGTTAGATTGGTAGGAGTAAATAAAGAGTTAAAAGCCTTACCCCTTTGTTTTCTGTTTCTTCGCGGGTAGCGAAGAAATCGAGATCGTAGATCCCCAAGGTTCAGGAGGACATTTGGACCGTTGATTTTTCCACGTCCAGGAAGTCGTGGGAAAATGCACAAGTTAGGAACCTGTCTGAGCCGTCAGATCTCGGCTGAAAAAGCTGACAGCCGTTGGATCTGTCAGGAGATACCTGAGGGTTAAACCCCCAGTGGATAGGGGAAAAAGCCCCGGGATAGATCTGAGCCGTCCGATTGCGGAGGCCACGTGTCATGAGATTACCTGTTTCGGGAAATCAGGAATCACAAAATTGGGAATCCTGATGACGAGAGTTTGGGATTTTCCATGGTGAAAACCCCGGGATAGATCTGAGTCGTCCGATGGACGGAGGCCACGTGTCATGAGATTTCCCGTTTCGGGAAATTGGGAATCGCGAGATCGGGAGTCCTGGTGACAAGGGATCGGGACTTTCCTTGGTGGAAACCCCGGAGAAGTCGTGGATCGTCCGATTTGAGAAGGCCACGTGTCATGAGATTACCCATTTCGGGAAATCGGGAATCGGGGATTCGGGAGTTCCGTTGACAAGAACTCAGGCTCTCGCCTTGATAAATCCCGACCCATAATGTCAAGGCGTTAGTATGTGGCTTAGTCCCAATGAACGGACGAGATTCCTTCGGGGAATCTCAGGGTCTGTAACGACCGTCCGATGTGAGGAAGAGGTGCCAGCTTTAAGCTGGGGCGTGAATGCACATTAAGATAAGCAACGAGCAGATCTGGATGACCAGAGTCCACCCACCCAGATCTACGGTGGAGGTTTCATTCCGNTATTGGGATTTGTCCCTATTGGCCGCTCGCTAGCCCTGTTGAGGTTCAGCGGTTGCAAAGTCGAACGATTTGACATCACTATAGTGTCGAGGCGCAAAATACAAAGAGGCACTACGTTTATTTGAACTGTGATCATGACCCGCGATCACATGGGAACAGAGAGAGAGAAAGAATTAGCTTGCGCTAGGCCTCCGTAGGTAATTCGGGGGCTCTGTATCAGCAGAAATCAACGAAAATTTTGATTGAGGTAGTGGGTANCAACTACCGTGTCGCATTTCCCCCTCGTCCACCTGTACTCCACGTAACCGTGCGACGGGGCCTGTTCACATTGGCTGTTCTCCAGCCCTATTGGGATTTGTCCCTATTGGCCGCTCGCTAGCCCTGTTGAGGTTCAGCGGTTGCAAAGTCGAACGATTTGACATCACTATAGTGTCGAGGCGCAAAATACAAAGAGGCACTGCGTTTATTTGAACTGTGATCATGACCCGCGATCACATGGGAACAGAGAGAGAGAAAGAATTAGCTTGCGCTAGGCCTCCGTAGGTAATTCGGGGGCTCTGTATCAGCAGAAATCAACGAAAATTTTGATTGAGGTAGTGGGTATGTGACAATAGTTCTTAATGTGATAAGGGAATGTAAGGGAGGATGTTGGAGGTAGTAATCCACACCATGCATGGATGAATCGAACTAGTACTTGGCATGGGAAGGGATTGAGGGAGTGGGGTGTTGGACGTCACGACAATATATATCATGCATTGGACCACTATGTGGAATGAAAAGGAATGTATCTTAGGAGTGACTTGAGTGGGGAGGTCTTGGAGGTACCAATCCACACCATGAGTCTTTTTGAGTCGATAAGTTGAACCCATGTCTTCTATAAGAGGGGCATGCAAGGGGGTATTAAATGTGGCAATCCACACCAAGAATTGAACCAGTTCTATGCAAACCACAATTCAAACAATTACTACACATGTAATGAGTTGAACACATGCCCTCGTGGTGAGTAATGAATTGATGAGTCAAATTCCTAATATCCATGAGTTAGTGAGTTGAGCTAGTGTGTAATGTCCATGACTTCATGAGTCGATCTAGTGTCATATATGAGAAGGGAATATAAGTGGGGAGGGGTGTTGGAGGTAGGAATCCACACAATGACCAATGAACAGTGATCCATACCATGTTGAGCCAATGCTACCTATATCCATGACTCAATGAGTCGAACTAGTGACCTATATGAGAAGGGAATACTAGAGGTGAGGAGGTGTTTGAGGTTGGAACCTATGCCATGATCAATAGGTATCTATCCACATTGTGGGTCGAATCGATGCCCACACCATGAGTTTTACCAATTCTACCTGAACCATGAGTTGAATTAATTCCCACATCATGAGCCAAACTAATGCTACCCACACCATGCATGGAACCAATGCTACCCACCATGCAAGTTGAACTAATTTGCAAACTATGAGTCACTAGTTGAAGAGTCAAATTAGTGTCTAAAATCAATGAGTCGACAAGTAGAGTGAGTTCCAAGTATCCATGAGTTGTCAGGTTAAATCCATGCTCAATGTCCATGAGTGAATGATTCAAACCAATGCCCTATATGAGAAGGAAATGTAGGGGGGTTGAAAAAAGTAGCGATCAATACCATGGGTTAATCTAGTGGATCACGAGTGATATAACCTAACCTCCTTTCATTGTTCTTTCATTATAGGGATACATGCTAATAAGTCTTATCTTCGATAAAAGGGTTAGTTCGTACAATTACCTTTCATTAGAAAATTAGATGATAAGGAGAACTCAACACCTTGAGTTTCTCTTTATCCAATGAAAAAGAATTTGAAGTCAAATTGGGTGAATAGTTTGAGAAATAAGACATTGAAAGGCCCTATTAGGCTTTGGGAATGTTACATCAACTCAAAAATGACAAATTCCAAAATCACTTTTCCTGCATCTTGAGTAAAAAATATACCCACACCATCAATTGAATTAATGCTATGCAAACCATGATTGGGACTAGTTCCCACACCATAATCATAATTGAACCATTGTTGTTGATACCATGAGTGAAACTAGTTCCTACACAATGTCCACCATCCATGAATTGAGAAGCTAACCAATTCTCTATATCCACGAGTAAAAGGTTCACTTACATTCTATGAGTTAGAACTTAGTATGAGAAGGGCATGTAAGGGGGATGTTGGAGGTCGTATTGTACTCCATGAGTTCAACCAATTTTCGAGGGAATAAGGGCATGTAAGGGGTTTTTTGAAGTAGCAATCACAATATAAGTGAACGTGAAACAATGCATTGGATGAGAAATGGAGGGTGTTCGAAGTAGCGATCACAATATAAGTGAATGTGAAACTGTGCATTGGATGAGAAATGGAGGAGTAGGATGTTGGAAATAACAATTACTTCCCAAAGGCATGTAACTTGATGAATAATATGCACTCTACAATAAAACAACTAATGATATGCATGATGATGATGATTAACGTCCACTGAGACATAATTGGTCTATCAAACCTTAAGAAGGTAAGGAATTACTTGAAATTCTTTAGAATTTTATATCTATGCTAGAAAAGCATTAAGAGAAGTGTTCCAAGATCACCATAGTTTTACTTATTTAAAAGGTCATGAAGGTTGGTAGTCCTACAAATCTTTTGAAATTGAGATCTAATTTGTGTATATGCCACACATTTTAAGAAAACATGTTTTCCATCTTCAACCCTCTTAGTGTCACAAAGGTGAGACACTCAATTTCACAATGAAAATTAAAAAAAACTTCAAATTCAAAGGTTATTGATTACCCATGTTGCTTATTGATCACGAGGTTTCATTTGTTGAGCAACCTAAGTTTGAAACCCGCTATAATCGGGAAGAGACACCTAAAAAATCTATCCAGCTAAGGGTTGGTGTGGCCTAGGTTGGTTGCGGTCATCGACTGATTTTGATGACTTATATACCCTTGGGTCATGGTTTCTTAGCTAAAGACTAGTCCTACAAATCACAAATGTGGTATCAAACAAAAAAATATTAGTTTGTTAAAAATAATAATGAAAGAGATCATAACATTCATAAACCTAATTACACCATGGACTTTAACATCTCCTAACTATTACAAAATACAAGAATAGTGGTATCCTAAATAGCATTTAAATTTCATTGCTCTATTCATAAACTTATGAAAGACAAGAATAAGAGCTCTCTAAATAATATGAAAAATAAATTCATATGTATAAACAAGTTACAATTTATTTTTTTTTGGTCCTTTTTGATAAATTCTAAAATATTTCAACTTTCTATTATTAATATTAAGATTTTTTATACAAAATGATTTTTATTAAACTAAATTTTAAAATATTTCAACCTTTTATTATTATTATTATTATTATTCATTTTTTTTATATAAATTGGTCTTTGATCAGATTTTGGATCGCAAAATGTTCAAGAAACTAAAAATATAAATTATCAAAATATCAATTAACATTTTAAGATAAATGTCGATCGATCTAAACAACGATTCAACATTCTAAGGTTGAATTGTTTGGTTGGTTGTGTATTTGTTAATATTTAAGATAGATGATAGTTTCTTGCAGGTGTTGTATCTCGTACCGAAAGTGTTGATTGTTGTGTTATTGGAGGCTAAGTACACATATAGTAGTTGATCCTCTTCAACAACCTTTTTGGGTGCAAAATTGTGAAAATTTCATATTCTTGAAGTTGGATTTTGAGTTTATTAATATGTTTAAGACTCCTTTCATATTTGATAGAAAAGGAGCACTCGAAGTGCTACATTGTTGAAAGGAAGTGTCGATGGATGATAAAATGAGACAATTTTCGGTTATTCGTGCTTTTCACTTGCTTGTTTCTAAATTGCATTGTTCCTTACACCTCAACATATGGTTTCTAAAGAATATTCACCACTTTTTGGTCATAACAATGATTCAACATTCTAAGGTTGAATTGTTTGGTTGGTTGTGTATTTGTTAATATTTAAGATAGATGATAGTTTCTTGCCAGTGGTGTATCTCGTATCGAAAGTGTTGATTGTTGTGTTATTGGAGGCTAAGTACACATATAGTAGTTGATCCTCTTCAACAACCTTTTTGGGTGCAAAATTGTGAAAATTTCATATTCTTGAAGTTGGATTTTGAGTTTATTAATATGTTTAAGACTCCTTTCATATTTGATAGAAAAGGAGCACTCGAAGTGCTACATTGTTGAAAGGAAGTGTCGATGGATGATAAAATGAGACAATTTTCGGTTATTCGTGCTTTTCACTTGCTTGTTTCTAAATTGCATTGTTCCTTACACCTCAACATATGGTTTCTCAAGAATATTCACCACTTTTTGGTCATAACAATGATTCAACATTCTAAGGTTGAATTGTTTGGTTGGTTGTGTATTTGTTAATATTTAAGATAGATGATAGTTTCTTGCCAGTGTTGTATCTCGTATCGAAAGTGTTGATTGTTGTGTTATTGGAGGCTAAGTACACATATAGTAGTTGATCCTCTTCAACAACCTTTTTGGGTGCAAAATTGTGAAAATTTCATATTCTTGAAGTTGGATTTAGAGTTTATTAATATGTTTAAGACTCCTTTCATATTTGATAGAAAAGGAGCACTCGAAGTGCTACATTGTTGAAAGGAAGTGTCGATGGATGATAAAATGAGACAATTTTTAGTTATTGGTGCTTTTCACTTGCTTGTTTCTAAATTGCATTGTCCCTTACACCTCAACATATGGTTTCTCAAGAATATTCACCACTTTTTGGTCATTATTCATGTGAACGTTATCAATAAAATAGAGAAGATTGGATTTATACATATGCAAAAAGGAAAATGTGTAAAAGAAAAGAAAAAACAAAGAAAAGCGAAAAAATATAAATCTTTTTTTAGTATGTAAACTCTTTTATTGATTTACAAGGAGTTATGAACACCATCTCCACATTAACATGGTACATCTTTTTGAAATTTGAACATGGGTTTTTATAATAAGAATCCAAAACTTTAACCAATTAACCTCATCCATATTGCTTTAATGATAGCATAGAAATATGATTTTTGGTATGTATGAATAATGCTATTAGTACTTTATTATCATCAAATACTTTCATAATTACTTTAAAATATCGAATAAATATATCATTTAATAAACCTTAAAAAAAAAAAAAACATTAATTCTATCAAATACTTCCATAATTACTTTAAAATATCAAATAAATATATTATTTGATAAACCTTAATGAAAAAACAAAAGTATACATATCATATTATATATATATATATGATGAAAAACAACTTTTATAAATTTAACATTAATCAATGATACAATATTGCTCATTCTTTACTACGGTATCCAACCTCTCTTTGGATCCTATACATGTAAGATTAATGCAGTTTAAAATTACATAAACGAATAAATAATTAGCAATATCATGGGTCCCATGTTTCGCTTTCAATGACATTTTGATGCAGTTGTGAATGCGTAACCAAAAGAAAAATATAATGAAGTTGAAATGGCTATGTGACATACGAAGCCTCTGTGTTTTCAAAGTTCAACGTTTTTTTTGAAGGACGAGGTATTCAGAAAACGGAATGATTAGGTATTGAAAGTTCACTACATACAAAGAGCCAAGAGCGTGGGACATACTTGAGTTCAAGGTAGGCACCGGCCCATATATAGTCTTTAGTAGGTTGTTGATTGACACCAAAACATTCAAATTAACATATTAAAGTATTTGATCCCTGACTCATACTGAGGGATCTATGTCAATTTATTACCTCATATGTATTGGACGTGGCAATCCATATTATATTATAAGTGGCACCAACATTATCCACATTGAATTCAACTAGTTTTTAATATCCATCTATTACAAGAGTGAAGATGAAAGAAGTGTCTTCTTATAAGAAGGATATGTAAGAGGTGGGGTAGGTGAGGGATGCGTAGTTGTGTGTATATAAATGAACATCTTTACCCATTATGGTGTGTGGTCAATGTTGAAGGACATTGAGTGGAATCAAGGCCTAGTATCCATGAGTTGGAGGGTGAAGATAAGTTCTTTATATTAGAAAGGTAGGTATGTGGTGGGAGTTGTGCATTTTTGTGCACATACAAATGAACACCTTCACACCTAGTGAGTGTGAGTGGTGAGGGTTGAAGGTTACATATACACACACGCTTATTTCATATCACCCATTCGTTTAGAAGTTGAATGTGTGCATTTTTGTATATATGAAGATCATTATTTATAAACACTCACTTTTCTATGATATGGATTTATAAATTGAACGAAATGGAATATATATGTATAACAAAGAAATAGACAGAGATATAATAAAACTTGACTTCTATTAATAAAGAGAAAACACTGAAACTGTAAAAATGCAAACTGAAACAAACTTGCTTGAATGGTGACAACTTATCTCTGAGAAGAGATGTGCCGACTATGCTCATTCGCAAGAACATGGTTACAATGAGGCTCCAAAGGCATTTTTAACATAAAGTATAAATGAGAAAACCCTAAACATCCAAAAACCTAACCCTAGAAGATTAAGCGCCAAAAGTCATGTGGGCCTTGATGGGGTAAGTTGGTACATCAACTTCCCAGGGTTGTAACTTTTGCATACGATATTTTTTTAGGCGCATGATAACTCGTTGGAAAGAACTATTTGAGGAATACACATGTTGCCGTCACATTGTGGCTAAAACCTATAGTGTGACACTTCTGCACCCAAAAAACGTTTTTTAGGGTCTCAAAATGACCCCAAAAGTTTAGTACCCGAAAAACTAGGAAAAATTGCCAAAATGAAAATTGTTCTATGAGCCAGTGGAATAGGTGGGTGGCCAACAATATCCACCTGGATCAATCCTCCCCCCTTAGGAAGTAATGTTCTCCACTGCATTGAGTTCACGCATTAGACGGGGAAACTTCTATTGAACTTGGCCCCGAGTGAGCCACTTGCTTTGGTGTAGGAGCTGCCCTACTTTGACAACCTGATATAGTTGGATCCTCTATTGTCAAGTGCCCTTAATTTGAGTGTCCCTAATCTGATCAATGGTTTCCTATTCCATGCAGTCAGGGTTGAGCTCTG
The DNA here is from genome assembly GCA_010110895.2 of Picea sitchensis. Taxonomy (NCBI): domain Eukaryota; kingdom Viridiplantae; phylum Streptophyta; class Pinopsida; order Pinales; family Pinaceae; genus Picea; species Picea sitchensis. Next base: position 151,855 of record SNQJ01S0000900.1, on the reverse strand, counting down.
TCGTTGTCAACTGCTCTGTGATCTCTGATGTGTCCAATAATGGTGGGAAGTGTGGCCGAAGGAGGTCCACATTAAACACATAGTGCAGACTAAGCAAGGGGAGAATACTTAGCTCAAAATCATTGTCACCCACAACCTTGGTGATGGTGTAAGGTCCATAGTGAAGTGGACGAAGCTTTCGATGGTGTCTTGCAAGGAGTTCTTTCTGTAAATGCAACCAAACCTTGTCTCCCACCTAAAACTTGTGCAACACCCGATGTTAATCATGGTGTTGTTTGTACTTAGCTTTGGCTTTCTGTAAAATATCATGGACCTATTGTCGAATGTGCTAAATTTGTTCAATAAACTTGGTGGCTTTGTAGTCCTCAGATTGAGCATGGGATGATTCTGCCTGTGTGGATGCAAGGGGTAGTGCGACAGCGATGGGACCCAATGGTTGAAATCCCAACCCCACCTAAAAGGGATTGTGGTTGATCGAGCTATGAAGGGCTATGTTATAACTGTGTTGAACATAAGGGAGACTCTCATCCCATGTGCGCGGATGTTTGGAGTTGTACATGTACAAGATATGCATGATCATTCTATTGGTGACCTTCGTTTGGCCATCAGTTTGGGGGTGGAAGGCGGTGGATTTGGTGAGCTTAGTGTCCAACATTGACCAAAGGTTAGACCAGAATGTGCTAAGGAACCTATTGTCCCAATTTGATATGATGGTCTGTGGTATCCCGAAGTGTACCCACACCTGTTTGAAGAAGATCTTGGCAGTGGCCTCTGCCGTGATATTCTTATTGTAGGCTATGAGGATGGCCATCTTAGAAAATTGATCAACCACTACAAAAACATAGTCATTTCCCTGCTTGGTTGAAGGAAGGACAGACATGTAGTTCATCGAGATGGATTCCCATGGATTGTTAGGAATATGCAGAGGGGTGTACATGCCTTGTTTCTTAGTGACTGGTTTGGCAATGACGCAGGTAGTGTAGGACCTACTATACTTGTTGACATCCTGTCAAAGTTTTGACTAGTAGAAATGCTTCTGTAGTACTACCACGGTATTTTCCATGCCAAAATGTCCTGCCATATGACTGTAGTGAGATTCCCAAATCAGATCCGCATGCTCGCTTGAAGGATCACATAGGTGGTTTAGATGGAATAATAGTCCATCTTGAATATAAAATTCATTGACATAAGTGCATGTGCCTAGAATTTGGTAAGTGGTAGCGAAGTCAAGATCACTCTTGTAGAGTTGGGGCCACTTGGATGCCTCATGGCCATAGGATTGGAGCACCATGGTTAAGGAAACAACTAGAGGTCGACTGAGGCAGTCAACGACACGATTGGTGCTCCCTCTCTTATATTTGACATTGGGATGGAACTGTTGCAAGTATGCGAACTACTTTTGATGGCGGTCATTCTATAATTTTCCTTGTGTTTGCATGAACTGCAAAGACGTGTGATCAATGTGGATGACTGTCTCCTTCCCTAGAATGTAGTGCTTCCATTATCGACAGGTTTGCATGATGGAATACATTTCTTTTTCATACATACAACATCTAATAGTGTCTCACTATTATATGCCACTGGACGACTGTGTTGAGTGAGGAATACACCCCCAACATAGTATGAATCATTGGTCTTAATCTCAAAAGGTTGTTGAAAATCGGGTAAGGAGAGTACTGGAGTTGAGCACAAGCAATGTTTTTAATCATTGAATGCTCGCTGTTGTGACTTCCCACAAACGAACTTTGCCTTTCCACCACCCTTTGTCACTTGGCTAAGGGGCCATGCAATATGGGATAATCCCAACACGAACCTGTGATAAAAGTTGGCAAGTACTAAGAAACTTCGAAGCTCGGTTAGTGTGGTTTGGGCTGGCCAGTCACGAATGACTTTGATCTCGTCTTAGATCCACATGCACACCATGCTCATCAACAATGTAGCCTAGGTATTGGACCCTCTTCATGCTGAAGGAAATTTTTTCCAAGTTAACATTTAGCTTGTGTTGTTGCAGAGTGTAAAGGACCTACTGAATATGATGCAAGTATTCTGCCCAATTCTTGTTGAAGATGAGGATGCCATCCAGATATAACACCACAAAATAATTGGTGAAGGGTTGCAATATATCGTCCATCAATATCATGAAAGTTGTTGGAGCATTTGTCAAACCAAAGGGCATGACTAGCCATTCAAAAAGACCTTATTTGGACTTGAAAGAAGTCTTCCCTACATCAGTTTGTTCTATTGGGACCTGATGGTAGTTAGACTTCAGGTCAATCTTGCTGAAAAACTTGGCTCCCTTGAGCTAGTCAAGAAGGTCGTCAATTCCGGGAATTGGGGTATTGGTTCCTGGTTGTGATTTTGTTTAGGGCCCTGTAATCAATGCAATGTTATGTTTCCAAGTCCCATATTTCTTCTGTACGAGTACAATTGGGCTCCCGTAGGGTGAGGAGTTGGGTTAGATGTGCCCCTCTTAAAGAAAATATTGGATTTGTCGCTTAATTTTCTCATTTTCCATTAGAGAGCGATGATAGACAAACCCATTGGGTAGAGGTGCGCCAGGGTTTAGATCGATTAAATCCTTGACCTGATAGTTCTGTGACACCCTGATGGGTCAGGAGAAGATGTATTTGTATTCTTCCACGATCTTGTCCACTTGCTTTTGCTGAGTGGAGAGTCCCTATGTAGAGGCCATGGATGTGGCTATGACCTTCTGTTCACTTTGAGAGTGAATCACGAAGAAGAAAAATTTTCCAGTTTGGGAAATGACCTTCCTGCATTGCTTAGAAGAGATCAAAGAAATAACGGTAGGTGGGGATACCTCTGGTATCCTGTACAATTGTCTAACCAAAGTAATAATAACACTGCGAGGTCTAGATTCATATATAACATGTCATTTCCACAAATATGGTGGGCCTAAAATAACATCACAAAATTTAAAGGTTGATGCCATACGGAAGACGACACTGTTGGCTGACACAGAGGTCTCTTCCTTGGAAGAGCCACCCAATGGTGTAGGGTTGTGGGTGTGGTTTTGTCGATAGGTTCAACCGCTTGATGACCTATGTTGAGATCAAGTTCTTTGACTTCCTCTATCGACAATGAAATTCAATGGAGCACCCTTCACCCACATCTGCGAGTCAAAAAGGAATTCACCTTCCTCTGGTTCATTTAGCTGGACCTTGGTGGTAGCGACAATGGCACTGGGTTCTGCGTCAATTATCTGCTTCCCTTTTCTGGATCTGATTTAGAGTCGGAACCTGCCTCTAACTCTAAGGATTTCAGCTCGACCACCAACGACTGCTTGAAGCGAAATTCATCGATGTTATGCCAGGGGATTTTATGGAATTCACACCATTTCCCAGTGTCTTTCTTCTTCTTCTCATTACCCTTCTTTGTTTGCATCTTGGATTGGTTATCTTGAGGGGGTGCATCCTTGCTCTATCCTTTGTTTTGTGGATTAGGGCTGCCTTTGCCCTACTTCTTTCGTGAGAAATTTGCAGATCCAAACTCTCGCTTCTTTTGTTTAAATTTATGCTCAATTTTGACAACACATCAATATGCCAGGCCCAATGATGAGATGTTCAGAAACTCCATTTCTATTTGGATGTATCTATGTAGACATCCATGGTACTTGAGCACTAGATGTTGTTCAGAGTCCTTAAAACCCATCTTCGTGCACAAGGTATGGAAGATATTTGTTAATTCTAGTACTGTCTGGTCCCTTTCCTATCGTAGTGTGGTCCATCTCATATACTAGTCATCGTAGCTTCCAACAAGGTAGTATTGTTCCTTAATAGAATCCCTGAAAGAATCCCAAGTGGGGGTGACCACAAATATTGCAGATTCCTCCTTGGCCCTTTGCTCACATTACGTTTCCCACCAATCCTTGACATGGGGGACAACCTTAAGTAGTGAAAAGGTAATATTTTCTCTATCGAAAATATTATGGACCAAAAAATACCCTTCTAGCAGCTTCAACCATTTATCGACAACATTTGCATCTATCTGGCCTTCAAACAAGGGGATATCAAAATTGACTTGTACCTTCAAGGAGGTGGCATGGCTACTTGATGAAGATGCGTGGCCTATTGGCAATTGTCAAAGGATCCGTGCAAAGTCATCCATCATCGTGTTCCTTTGTCGCACGAGGGATTCCTTGAGCAACAATTTAAAAGGATATCCTGCTCAATCGTCTCTCTTTTCTTCCTCCATGGGAGGCCGTCGTGATCGGTGAGGATGGTCTTGCAAGGGATCAACCACTTTGAGTCCTAACTCCTTGTACCCTGATCTCGTTGGAAACATGCACAGACAAACAAATAAAGAACAGATCGTTCTGATACCACTAATATGGATTTATAAATGGAACGAAATGGAATATAGATTTATATCAAATAAATACACAGAGATACAGTAAAACTTGACTTCTATTAATAAAGAGAATATGCTGAAACTATAAAAATGCAGACTAAAACAAACTTGCTTGAATGGTGGCAGCTTATCTCTAAGAAGAGATGTGACGGCTACGCTTATTCGCAAGAAGATGGTTACAATGAGGTTCCAAAGGCCTTTTTAACATAAAGCATAAATTAGAAAACCCTAAACATCCAAAAACCTAACCCTAGGAGATGAAGCGCCAAAAGTCACGTGGGCCCCGATGGGGTAAGTTGGTACATCAAATTCCCAGGGTCGTAACTTTTGCATACGATCTTGGTTTTAGGCACACAATAGCTCGTTGGAAAGAACTATATGAGGAATACACAATTTTCCATCACACTTTGTTTAAATCCTATAATGTGATAGTGCCGCACAAAAAAAACGTTGTTTAGGGCCTCAAAACTACCTTGAAAGTTTAGGATCTGAAAAACTAGGAAAAACTACCATAATGAAAACTGTTCTTTGAGCCAATGGAATAGGTGGGTGGCCACCGATATCCACCTGGATCACTCTAGGGGATGAAAGTGTGCATTTGGAAATCCACACCATGAGTTAAACTAGTGGGTATAAATCCATATCATCAGTTAAACTAATACCAATGCCCACACCGTGAATCGAATGAGTGCTAGTGACCCCATGAGTCTAATCAATACTTCCCACACCATGAGTAGAGATTGTGCTATCCACATCATTAGCCAAACCTATATTACCCACATTGTGTGTAATCAATGCCCATGGGCCACATCATGAGTCAAGCTAGTGCTACCCACACAAAGAGTCCAACCAATGTCCATGCCAAGAGCCATGAGTCAATGGTGAACACATAGTAGCAAGATTCCATAATATGAGTTGACTCAATGCTACACACCATGAGTCAAACTAATACCCAAACCATGAGTCATGAGTCAGTGAGTCCACCAATTCCTTAGTATCCACGAGTTAGTGAGTCGAAACAATGCCAACTAGTATCCTTGAGTTCACAAATTGAATCAGTTTCTTGTATGATAACGAAATCTAAGCTAGGGGTGTTTGAGGTAGCAATACACTCGAGTCGAATTGGGGCCCACACCATAAGTTGAATTGGTGCTTCTCGCACCATGAATGGTACTAGTGCTACCCATACCATGAGTCAAACCAATGTCCATGCCATGAGTTGTGAGTTGAACTGGGGCCTAACATCCATGAGTTGATGAGTGAAACCAATGCCTTGATTTGATGATTCACATTCATTTCACGAGTCAAAACTAGTGTTATCTATGAGAAAAATATGTAATGGGGGTGTTGGAGGTAGCAATCCACAATATGAGTTGATGAGTTGAACTAGTGCTTAATGTGATAAGGGAATGTAAGGGAGGATGCTGGAGGTAGTAATCCACACCATGCGTGGATGAATCTAACTAGTACTTGGCATTGGAAGGGCTTGAGGGAGTGGGGTGTTGGAGGTCACAAAAATATATATCATGCATTGGACCACTATGTGGAATGAAAAGGAATATAACTTAGGGATGACTTGAGTGGGGACGTCTTGGAGGTAGCAATCCACACCATGATTCTTTTCGAGTCGATAAATTGAACCCATGCCTTCTATAAGAGGGGCATGCAAGGGGGTATTAAATGTGGCAATCCACACCAAGAATTGAACCAGTTCTATGCAGACCATGATTCAAACAATTACTACACATGTAATGAGTTGAAGACATGCCCTCATGGTGAGTAATGAATTGATGATTCAAGTGCCTAATATCCACGAGCTAGTGAGTTGATCTAGTTCTTAATGTCGATGACTTCACGAGTCGATCTGGTGTCATATATGAGAAGGGTATATAAGTGGGGAGGGGTGTTGGAGGTAGGAATCCATACTATGATCAATGAGAAGTGATCCATACCATGTTGAGCATATGCTACCTATATCCATGACTCAATGAGTCGAACTAGTGACCTATATGAGAAGGGAATACCAGATGTGGGGACGTGTTTGAGGTTGGAACCTATGCCATTATCAATAGGTATTTATCCACATTGTGGGTTGAATTGATGCCCACACCATGAGTTGAACCAATGTTACCTGAACCATGAGTTGAATTAATTCCCACATTGTGATTCAAACTAATGCTACCCACACCATGCATGGAACCAATGTTACCCACCATGCAAGTTGAACTAATTTGCAAACTATGAGTCACTAGTTGAAGAGTCAAATTAGTGTCTAACATCGATGAGTCAACAAGTAGAGTGAATGCCAAGTATCCATGAGTTAGTGGGTTAAATCCATGCCCAATGTCCATGATCGGATGATTCAAACCAGTGCCCTATATGAGAATGTAGGGGGGTTGAAAAAAGTAGTGATCAATACCATGGGTTAAGCTAGTGGAACATGAATGATATAACCTAACCTCCTTTCACTGTGCTTTTACTATAGGGATACATGATAATAAGTCTTATCTTAGATAGAATGGTTAGTTCGTACAATTACCTTTCATTAGCGAATTGGATAATAAGGAGAGAAATCAACACTTTGAGTTTCTCTTTATCCAATGAAAAAGTATTTGAGGTCAAATTCGGTGAATAGTTTGAGAAATAAGACCTTGAAAGGCCCTATTAGGCATTGGGAATGTTACATTAACCCAAAAACAACAAATTCCAAAATTACTTTCCCTACATATTGAGTAAAACCAATAATCAAACCAATGTTGTTGACACCATGAGTGAAAGTAGTTCCCGCACAATGTCCCCCATCCATGAATTGAGAAGGTAACCAATTCTCTATATCCACGAGTAAAAGGTTCACATACATTCCATGAGTCAGGACTTGGTATGAGAAGTGCATGTATGGGGGATGTTGGAGGTTGTACTCTGCTCCATGAGTTCAACCAATTTTCGAGGTCATAAGGGTATGTAAGGGGGTGTTCAAAGTAGCAACCACAACATAAGTGAATGTGAAAAGAATGTCTTGGGTGAGAAGGACATGGGGAAGTAGGATGTTGGAAATAGCAATTATTTTCCATGAAAAAGGGCATGTAATTAATGAACAATATGCACTCCACAATAAAGCAACTAATGCTATGCACAATGACTATGATTAACCTCAAGACATAATTGGTCTATTCAACCTTAAAAAGGTAAGGAATTACTTGAAATTATTTAGAATTTTATTTCTATGCTCCAAAAGCATTAAGAGGGCAATCAATCCTTATCTAGATTGCAGATTCCGTCTATCCAATGGGTATGGAGCAATGTTACCGTTAACTTTGCTCCATACCAATTAGATAGACGAAATCTGCAATCTCTTTAAGTTCAGATCATTAAGAAAAGTATTTCAAGATCACCATACTTTTTTTTATTTAAAGTTAATGAAATTCAACCTTTTTTTTCAAATTCACTATAAAAATTTAAATGAAAGTTCAAATTCAAAGCTTATTGACCCATGTAGCTCAATGGTAACGGGAGTAGCGCCTCAAAGGAAATATTAGGTAGGAAAAGGGATGTAGGTTAGTGAGATAGTAGGACCCACATGCTTTGGATTCGTAGCGTATCCGATCTCTGAAAGTTCCATTCAAGAATTTGTTATCAGATTGGTTTTTTAATTGAGATGAAGCAGGTTTGTTCCATAATTTTTTTATTTTTTATGGGTGATGTTCCTGCATAGAATAACAACAGAATAAAATTCATTTAAGATGCCCGCATAATCCATGCAGATCAATCCGTAAGGACTCGTGAGGTAAGATCAGGATCACTTCATCCACAGGATCACGTCCTGCCTGTCTGCCCTTATAATAATAGTTGACAGTACCTGATGGACCCACATGCTTTGGATTCGTAGCGTATTCAATTTCTGAAAGTTTAATTCCAGAGTTTGTTATCAGATTGGTTTTTTTAATGGAGATGAAGCAGCTTTGTTCCATAATTTTTGGATAAACAATTTTTTTTTATGCGCGATGTTCCTGCGTAGAATAACAACAGATTGAAATTCATTTATGATGCCCGTATAATCCATGCAGATCAATCCGTCGAGACAGGTACCCACCCAATGTCACTGCAACAATCTGTGCGTTCACGTGAAATATCACGCTACAAATTTATTCTCTATCTTCGTCATTGCTGATGGACATCCTGTATGTAAACGTAGAGAAACGTGTAGGGAAAGGATCCATGCCGTGCTGGGGCTGAGGACCCACTGTGCTATTAATGCCAGCACTATTGAGAATGGAAACAATAATTCCTTTCATGGAATAAGGACCTGCCAACCTTCATCTTCACGTGATGCACTCTCTACTGCTATTCTCAAAGCATTTGACACCTGCCCATTCATTTTCTGCAACGAATCCTCTGCTTAAAAAGTATTACTACTCAGCTGTCCTCTTCTTTTCAGACAAATTGATATGCACGAATGGGGCCTCAGCTTCATGGCTTCTGTTGTCTGTTCATGGCTGTCGTTGTTTCTTAAAACATATCACTTTGACTAAAGCCAGAGGAGATTGACATGATGGGTAACAGAAAGTTTACTTTACAGTGGGATCCGCATGCATTGCGCAGGTCCAAATGATAGGGTATTTATATCTTTATGGTTTCTTTTTTCAAAAAACAAGAATTCTTTCCATTATAATTTGAATGAATAGGGTGTTGGCTAAACGTTTTATTGGGTGTTTTTTAGGAATTTTTTTGGCAGGAATTGGTCTGAATCCGGCGATGTAAATTTGGATAAAATCTTTATTTTTTTTGTTGTTTAAATTGTTTTTTTAATGAATAAATGAATTCAATGTGTTGAACAACTCCTGAGACACTGGGATTATACAAATTTAGCCACTAAAATCTACACATCCAACTATTCATCACCTGATTTAAATTTTTAATGAAATATACATTATAAACAACCAAATTTAACTTACACACTATTACAACTAACCTCAAATTTATAATACCAACGGTATAAGCATGAATCTCAGTTTGAAAAAATCTAATATACAGAGCAACAATATAATCACAAAATAATGCAAAGCATCTCAAACAGAAATAAGAATCCTTTGTTGAATATTCTGAAAATTCAAATAAGAATCCTTCGTTGAATATCCACAATGAAGAATTTGTTACACTGACAAATATGTCAAGAGCGAGATTGCAATGACTATTGTTGTTTACAAAGAATAGAATGGAGGCTACGAGATTGCAATGACTATTGTTGTTTACAAAGAATACAATGGAGGCTAAAGGACAGGGATTTATGACAAATAATCACTCTACATATATATATATATATATATATATATATATATATATAATTTTATTAAAGTTCAGTTAAATGAAAAAATATAATTTTTTTTATAATTTGTTTTTAATATGGGTAAAATATATTATAACTAGGTTGTTAATCAGTATTGGATAGTCAAAGAAAATCATACCACCTGGAATAACTCATTGGTAGTTAAGGGGGCAGACTTCCACTCCTCCTAGATGCCTCTACCTCTTGGGCCGTTAACATGTTACATTTTAGGAAGATGAGATCTTAACCAAGCAGTAACAGTTTTTAGTTCATACTCCATACCAATGCTTTCTTTATAATTATGGAAAAATACATTATAGACATGTCAAGAGCGAGATTGCAATGACTATTGTTGTTTACAAAGAATACAATGGAGGCTAAAGTACAGGGATTAATGAAAAACAGTCACCAAGTTCGTTATATATATAATATAATACAGCCTGAGTGGGCATAATGGTTAAGAACATGTGTTTCCTCTTAAAAGGTCACAAGTTAAGGGGGGTAGGGTATGTATACCTCTGTAGACTTTACCAGTCAAAAAATAGATTATATATATATATATATATATATATATATATAAAAGTTTAAGTTAAATGAAAAAAATATAATTTTTTTATAATTTGTTTTTAATATGGGTAAAATCATAATCCACTAACTCATCATTGTTATTCATTGGTAGTGAAGGGGCAGACTTCCACTCCTCCTAGAGGCCTCTACTTCTTGTGCAGTTAACATGTTACATTTTAAGAAGATGAGCTCTTAACCAAGTAGTAGCAGTTTACAATTATGCTTTATTTACAATTATGGAAAAATACATTATTTAGATATGTTTTTATTTTGAATATTTATTAACAAGAGTGGTAGGGAGTGGTAGGTAATTGTGTACCTATTTATTTACAAAATTAATTATGGTTTGATGAGTATGACAAAAACCAATTTCAATTATATCAATTATGTTGAAAAAATAACAATATAAAGATGGTGGAGGACATGAAACTTGTGACAGTCAATGTATATTATCATTAATTTTGTAAGTGTAAGAATTCAATCATTGTATTAGGGATTGTATATTAGATTATTATTAATTGTAAATATGTTAATTATTTTTTAAATGTGAAAATTTAATCATTATGTTAAAAATTGTATATTAGATTATTATTAGTTGTAAGTATGTTAATTATTTTTTAAATGTGAGAATTCAATCATTATATTAAAAATTGTATATTAGATTATTATTAATTATAAGTATGTTAATTATTTTTTTATTTTGTTCTTGCAACATGTAGTGGGAGAAAGAAAAAAATATTCATTATTTGGAGGATGACAATGGATCAAAACATTTGTACTTTATCCATTGTTGAGGGCAATGATTACTTATTTTTACTTTTCTATCAAAATCTTTGACATCAATTGGTGGTTGTTTAGAAAATCTTTGACATCAATTGGTGGTTATTTGATTTTATTATTGTATTTAAGATTTTAATATTGGGTAGTGGTAGAGAACTTGTTAAAGGATGAACAAATTTTATTATGTATTTAAGAATGAAATTTTCATTGGAAGTAAACAAATTTTACTATGTATCTAAGAATGAAATTTCCCTTGGAGGAGCATTAGATAACTTATTATATGGAGAAAAATTATTCACTATATACAAATTAATGTGTATTTACACATTTTTAAATTTTTATTATGCATTAAAATATATTGATTATTGTTGCATAATGCAAGTTCAAAGTAAAAATGAAATTTGCTTAGTAAAAAATGAAATCACAAACATCATTATAAAAACATGATATGATAAAAACAACATGGACAAAACTTGAGTAGAATTTCATGAGATGAGAACGTTTAAAGTGATAAAAATTATAAAACACATGCAAAAAATAGTAAAAAAGAACACCATTTGGATGGCAACAAGGATGCAAAATAGCTCGTAAAATTTTGTTTGAAGTCCACCTACTTCATTTTTGAAAATTTCTTTATAAGAAAATAGAGGGCTTTGTAGTGGGATCTCCACTATCCCTTATTGTTGCTAACTTATACATGGAGAATTTTGAAATAAAGGAGATGTAATCCTTCCCATCAAAGCCGAAGCTATGGAAAAGATATGTTGATAATACTCGCATAATTTGGCCTCTTGTGGAAGGGACAGTCTTAATAAATTCCTCAAACATTTGAATAATTATAATGACAATATCAAATTCACAGTGGAGGTGGACGAAAACAAATGTATATCATTCATGGATTTCCACATCACAAAAAATGAGATTGGATCCTTGGATCATTAGGGTTACAAGAAGAAAACTCACACTGATAGATACTTACATCCCAATTCACATCACTATCCTTTGCAAAAAGTAGGTATTATTAAAACTCTAGTAACTTGTGCCATTAGAATCTCTAACATGGATCATGTGGAGCAAGATTTGGGCCATCTTGCCAGGGTATTCAAGAATAATGGGTATGATGAAAGAATTTTCAATTAGGTAGTTATAAAAGAAAATTTATCTGTCCAAGGCAATGCAATGAGGAAGGGATAAAAACTACCCTTTGTACATAAAGGGGACCACTGAAAAAATGGCTAGGATCTTAAAGGAAGGAAATACAAAAGTCACATTTTGTCCCCTTATCACAATCAAGGGTATTATGGACTTAACCAAAGACTCGATAGACCCAAAGACTTGTAAATGTGTGTATACCATCTCTTGCTCTCGTGGAAAACAATATATTGGTGAGATTGGTAGATAATTTCAAATTTGAATAAAATACCACAACACGACCTTGCGCATAACATAACTAGGATATTTTCTCTAGATGAACATTTGAAAAATTCCTGGAATGAGGTATACTTAAATAAGATGTGAAAATTATCACCAATGTAGACCTTTTTGCAAAAGGAAGATAAGAGAATCTATGGAAATAGAGAAATATCGAATAATATCAATAGAGAAGATAGCTTTTAAATTCATAGATATCTGAAAACTTGTTATACATCTTCTTTGCAACAAAAATAATGTTTATTTGCTATTATAGGGTGTTGGTTGCATTGTTAAAAACCAACCTCACTCTTCTAATAGTTTTTTAAATGTTGATTATTATAGGAGTAAGGATTTTCTTTATCTATTCGACCTTACTCTAACAATTTTTCTTCATACAAGATTATTTACATCTTCATTGGGTTGTTCATTCCTTGAGAAATTTTGACTCCTAAATATGATCCCATGATGGTGATCAAAACGTTGGGAAGACAACAATTTTGATGCAACATTCCATCTCTTCCTTTTTTGTGCCAATAAGGCATTATTAGGATGGCCAAAATGACAAGACAAGCTTGTATTGAAGACATGAACAAGGCACAATGAAGGTGCCATTAAGGATAACATTTAGACACAACAAAATTCCATTTTGGATGCAACTTGGAAGTATAGAGGATGTCATAGGTTCATAGCAAGGATACATTAGGGACACAGTCAAGATACTAAAACTTTGCACTATGGATGTAACTAGAACTTTTAGTAGGCCATTGTGATGCAAATTGGATGTTCAAAGGATACAATATGGATGCCATTAGGATGCAAGGTTGTCCAAAGGGATGTTAAAGGAACATAATTTCGATGCTAAAGGGACATAATATGGATGCTAAATGGATGCTCTATAACTTTAGGATGCAACCTGGATATAAGAGGGACACCATGAGGACACACTTTTTATTGAAGGACGCACTAGGGATGCATTTTGAACACTAAAGAGACATAATAATGATGAACAAAGGAGGACAATGATGTGAAAAAGGACACTAAAGGAAAAAAAGATAGGATACATGTCAACAATGCTATGGGGATGCAAGGAAATTAAGCAAAATGAGAGGCCTTCCTATTGTTTCTTCAAAATAAAATAAAACTTAAAAAAAAAAATAACAAAGGAAGAGGACTCAATAAATGTGGGAAAAAAGAGGTATTATAACAATGATGATGTCTCCTACTAACATAATGAATGATTGGTTGTGGGGTAAGTATGCTTTCTTTCTTGCTTGGATTTCCATTCTCTTTTTCGAGAAACAATGTGTGTGTGTATAAAAACAATTGCAAACATCTATGTTGTGGCATCTTGAAATGCTTTGCAAGATTATAAAAATATCCCCTCCTCTTGTATTCTACTACTCAAAACTCTACAATAAAAATCATGGAATGTAAGGTTGTATAACAACTTCCTCTCCACAATGAAAAATAACTATCCTCAACTACTAAATGCTATACCATTAAAAACAACATAAATTTATGATGATAATTCTAATTAAGATGCATAAATTATGTTATGAGGTTGATTACATTAAAATAGTAAACTAAATGCTAATATGTATATTTTTGCAAGTGAATTGTACAACTCTCCTCCATAAACCTTTAGTGTGAGCTAATACATTGATTATTGAATATCATAGACTTATTTACCTTGCAATGATTTCTAACTAAATGATTAAAGATTCAATGCATGCCCTCTCGTATATATTATATATTTCAAATTAGTGAAGTTCTATTTATTGCAACTAAGCATACAACCTCAACTCAACAATCAACAACCATGAGGTTCATCTCAAACTTGGACTTCATTCTATTAATAATTATATTTAACCTTTTATTTTGATGTGAAATTATAAAAATATTAACTTTCCATTTTAACAACTTTGAGCTCCATCTTGTCATGTACATTAATATATTTTAACTTTTTAATAACTTTGAGGTGCATCTTGTTATGTACATTAAAATATTTTAACTAGTCACTTTGCTTTGATTATAAACATTTTAACATGATAATATTATTCACAAAACATGTCATTTATGATTTTTATATATGTTTATCAATTTATATCTATCATATTTATGTATAGTTAAATAATTGACTTAATTAATCATCTTTACATGTACAATTCAAGGTTAAAAATTCACTTAAACATTTTTAGAATTTATAATATATCTTTAAGATATAATTATCAATCTTTAATATGTGATTATCAATACTATATAATTATCAATATTTTAGATCTAATTATCAATAAGATATAATTATCAATCTTTCAGATATGATTATCAATTTATATCACTTATATATATAAAAGTAAAAATTATTTATTGTTATTTTTAATTTAGCTAATTTTTATTAATATAACATAAAAAGAGTAATAACAATAGTTATGAGTAGTGTGTTCTTTAAAAAACAAAGCATCAAAGTTTTCAAAATAGACATACTAATATTGTAGTCTATTCTTCAAGAAAACATAGCATCAAAGTTTTCAAAATAGACATAATAATGTTGTTCTTAGGTTTTATACATTGATATACATGACATAAGCCTTCCATATGGTTTAATTTTATTGAGGACCTCATTTTTTTAACTCTTATCTCCATTATTATGGCTTTGAAGGTCTTCATATGCCAATTTTGAAGAGTTTGATAACCATGCTCCTAAAAAAACCAATGTTTGGAATCCATACACAAATTTTCTCATGAACTTACTTTGTGGGAGTCATACTTCCCTATTTTCTCTCATGGTCCTATCCTCGATTTCCTCCACTACCCTTTTTGACATCCTCCAAAAATTTGTTGTGGTAGGCTATTATTGCTACCTTTGCCACCATCTTAACTTTGCATTACATTTCCTTAATCAACCTTTGCACTTTCTATAACTACTTTTCCATGCTTAATATACATTTTACTTGCCATTTTAACCTATCCTATATGTTCGAATGACTTAGAAGAGAGGTGTACCTGATACTCATAGGATGTGAACCCAATTAGTAGTTCAAAGATCCCTTTTAGATTACTAAAATCTTGATACAATGGAGAAGTGTTACCCACTAATAAATTTATTAAAAAAACAATCTAAATCTTAATATCAATCTGTGCTATATGTCTAAGGGTAAATAGCATCATAAATATCAAGGCCAAAGTGTATACCCATGTAACTATCACCAAAATCCCTATCGTTGCTTGCATTAGCTTCCCTGATAAAATCATAATACTACAAGTACCTGAATGAGCCCTGCTATATGTCTAAGGGTAAATAGCATCATAAATATCAAGGCCAGAGTGTATACCCATGTAACTATCACCAAAATCCTTATCGTTGCTTCTATTAGCTTCCCTAATAAAATCATAATACTACAAGTACCTGAATGAACCCTGCTATATATCTAAGAGTAAATAGCATCATAAATATCAAGACCAGAGTATATACCCATGTAACTATCACCAAAATCCTTATCATTACTTGCATTAACTTCTCTGATAAAATCATAATACTACAATTACCTGAATGAGCCCATCATAAGAGGTTCTAAGACTTTGGTTCAATGCTTGAAGAATGTGCCATTATGAATTCTCTCATCCCCATCCCTTCATAGTGCTCGCACTAAGCAAATGTTGCTTCCCAAGTTAGACACTCGTCAGTGTCATGAATATCGATCCCTATCGTCAGCGTCATGAATGTCGATTCCTATCACCCGAGGGGAGATACAAATTATTTATTAAACTAACAATCTCCGATGAATATATGAAATTTAAAGTCATTAATCCACGAATATATTAAATTTAAAGTCATTAATTCAAATAGGCACATTTAGGATTTATACTATGCCTTTAATATATATGCTTATTAATTTGTATCAATAACATTTTGTGTATATATAAAATAACTTAATTAATTATCAATTTCTATTGAAATTACTACAAGGTTAACAACAATGGTTTTTTCTATCTCTACACAAAAAAAACTAATTATTTTTATTGTGAATTTCTAAGTTAATATGTTGTAAATATTAGTTTTGTTTATAAATATTATAAAATAAGTTTTAATTTATATGTAAGTGATAAATTGTAAAAGAAAATGTTTTTCATTTTTATTAAAAATTATATCTTTATTAAAATTTATAAGTAAACTTTCTTCCATCAACAATAAAAATAAAATTTATGCTATACTTTTAAAATATGTATACAAATTTATATTAATAACATTTTATGTATAAATAAAATAATTAATTAATTAACAATATTTAAGATATAATAAAAATTAAAGTTAATGATGTAATTATATAACTGAGAACCATATAATTATATAACTAAGTTAAATGGTTAAGAACGTAATTTTTTTTTTAAAGTTATAGGTTCAAATCCATATATAACTAAACCTAATGGTTAAGAAGATAAGATTTCTTTGAACGTCACCGGTTTCAAATCCAAAGAAGTAAGTAGAGAAGTCAAGTCGCTATGAAAAAAATAACTGAAGAAAAATAAGCATCTGCATCTCAGCTACAGTTATCTGAAAGTAAACCCTCCAAACTTCTACAGTGCACTGGCTTTGACAGCCCTGCCCATGATCAGGGGTACTCGTTCGGCTAAATTCCGATAGCAAAGTTTTCATTTATCGATTAAGTTTCTTAAAACAAATTTGAGGTTTTAGATCGATTAAAAATCGCTAAAATCCTCTCTAACAAAGAAGTTCTGTAGAAAGACTAATTTTCCCTCAAATTCTAAACAAATTTTTCCTGGTTTTCCACCATATTGCTGGGTCCATCAAATAGAAATTCATTCATGACCCACCCTCGCGTGCTTTTCACAGGTCCGATTTCGTGGAACAGTGAATGAATAAACGTCTTCTGTAGAAATTAATAAAATTCATACATTTTCCCAGATTTGATTTGATGAAACAGTGAATGAATAAGCATCTTACGTGTGTGGGCTTTAAGAAAATTCACATCATTTCACGGTTTTCACTGTTGAAAAAGTTTTGCAGAGAGGTAATGAATAAACAGTAGCAATCTGAAACTTTTTTCAGGCCCTATGTATTAATTTTACTGATATACACCATCTTTCCCTTTTTAGGTAATGAATAAACAGTAGCAATCTGAAACTTTTTTCAGGCCATATGTATTAATTTTACTGATATACACCATCTTTCCCTTTTTTTTTCTTTTGCAGGGACACAATTTCATCTCAAAATGAACCAATACCATAAAGCGAACACAACAAATGCTCAAACAAATGAAAATCAGATTTATAAACGTTATATGTCTACCCATATAGACTGTAATTTACATAAATCAAGGCAGCCTCGTATATATATACGCCATGCCATGGTGCAAGAACTATGGTCGATTTTGTTACCATAGCCTCAACAATGTAAGTTCAAGCAATTAATATAGTTAAATATTCTGTCCAACACAGGCCAACTTTGATGCAAGTATATAATTCATACCAACTTGTAAAATTGGATAAGGTTTCATTCTACAAAGCTATGCTTTGGAATGTTATCATTAACTACCATTGCTGCAAATATAAACATTCTGGCAATCACTGCAAATCTTCAGCTGAAACCTACAATCCCTGTGAATCACATCATAGTCCACATAAAAGAAGTTATGGCACTGCTGTATTCAGGACTGTAAATCTTTAAACATGAACTGAGGCCAGAAAAAAACATACTATATTTATCAAAATATGAGTATAGATCCATTTAACTTAGTTCTGAGAGATACCAATGTTTAGATGAATCGATGCAAACTTAACTTATTATTTGTCAATAAACCCATGAAAATTTAGAGACTCATATACCTATTTTAGTTCATTAAAAATATGCTCAGATTCAGTTTTTGATGGCTCCTCAACCAGCTCACTGACCCATGCAATATCTGGCTGATCGGCAGCAGATGTATTATATTCCTTCTGTATTTGGTCTTTCCAAAATTTTCTGTAGATCTCAGCCCTGAGCTTCTTTCCTGATTCCAATAGCTGAAGCCCACAATGAACACCACTTTCAGATGAGTACTGATCATCCCCATTAACATGATTCTGGGAAACAGATTGATTTATTTTGTAAATCTCATCTTGCAGACCCACATTCCTAAACGCAGTAACTACATCTCCCACATCACAACCTGGGGATCCCAAGCTGGAACCAGGAAAAGATCCTGATGAAACAGAACTTGAGCTTGGAGAAGGAGAATTATACTGCAATGGGGAATTCATGTACAAGGGCTCCAGCAACATCAGTGCTGCATGAGCACCTCTAGGACTTCCAACAACATCCTGACTAATAGCATTATAAATCTGTGGTATAACAACGTTAGTACAAGCAGACCTATTGCGAGGAGTAATACTGTAATTCTTATGATCCTTCATTTTAGAAGAACTGGGCTTTGATGGAAAACGTATTTCTTCATCCCTGTGTGCAAAGAAACAGACTCTTCTATTACAATTCACACCATCCTTACAACGCTTTGTTCTGTATCTGTGAGGATGCAGCCAGCTTTCAAACAAACCATGAGCAAATTCACAGGTTAAGCCCTTCCTGCAATATCCTTTCTTGTAATTGACACAAGTTTCTCCACAGTACAGGCTCGGGTGCCTTCTTCTAGCCCTTTCTCCCCTGTGAGCAAAAGGGCACCGTGTCCAATCATGGCTTGTGTCTCTCATGCATATAACCACCTTGAATTTATACATTCTGAATTCATCCGAGCTTTGATCCTCGAATCCATTATCTTCTTCAATTATACCCATATTCCACTGTAACCTTCCATTAGAATCGCAAAAATCAGAGAATAACTGATTAACACCATGGCGGTTGGACTTCCACAAGTGCTCAGAAATGCTTCTGACATTATTGGCATCAATCCAGGTTGCAATTCCTTGGCCATCAGAGGGACTGTAAAAAGCAAACTGAGGACTGAGTACAGGAGATGAAATACTGATGTCCATGTTCATGATATCGGATTTTCAATGCTATTAATTCCTAAGCTGATCTGATCTCAAATCTTTCTTTTTCAGGGTAATCTCATCTTGATCTTGCGTTGTATGTTCAGATACAATCTCTCATATATATCCGAATATCAAATTCTCTGGCAGAGCTTAGGTACAGAGAAGATGGAAACAAAACTCAATCCTTCTGTATGGGATATGACAAGCATTGATTGTACTGGATCACACCACCGTAGTGTATGAGGTAGGGGAAGTGAGATCGAGGAATAAATTTTATGTGAGGCATCATGCATCTCTCATCAGAAAAACATGTCACGGTGATACTGACTTTCTTTTGATATGAATACCTTTTTTATATGAATACCTGTAAGATAATTAAGACAACCCTTTAGAAAAACTATATAGGATAATAATCTCTTAATTAGGTTTTAGATGAAAATAATTGAAAATAATTTAGTGTGTATTAATATTTTTATTTAGTGTAATTATTGATAATTATGATGATTAAAATTTATTAATTTTTTAGATAGGATTTTTAAAAGATAAACAATTATTTAATTTTTTTTACAATTTATGTTCTGTTAAATATGATGAATGAAATAGTGGGTTTTTTTCCATAATAATTATTACAATTTTGTGGACTTTTCATTTTATGATGAATGGGGTAAAGTTCTTTGGAGCCATGCCACTTGACAATAGAGGATTAGTTGGGAATTGACCAGTAAAGGTTTTTAGAGTCAGTAAACACTTTTCTGATATGAATATTTTAGAAAAACTATATAGAATAATCTTAACTAGGTTTGAGATGAAAAGAATTGAAAAGAATTTAGTATGTATTAATATTTTTATTTATTGATAATTATGATGATTAACATATACTGAATTTTTAGATAAGATTTTTGAAAGGTAAGAAATTATTTAAATTTTTTTACAACTTTTTACAATTTTATTTTTGTTAAGTGTTTTTTTTTCAATAATAATTATTACAATTTGGTGGAACACTTTATATGAATACTTTAGAAAAACTATATAAAATAATCTCTTAACTAGGTTTGATATGAAATGAATTGAAAATAATTTAGTGTGTATTAATATTTTTATTTATTGATAATTATGATGATTAACATTTACTGAATTTTTAGATAGGACTTTCAAAAGGTAAGAAATTACTTAAAATTTTTTACAAAGTGTTTTTTTTTTTCAATAATAATTATTACAATTTAGTGAACTTCATTTTATGGATGAGGTAAAGGTAGCCAGTCCACTTAACAATAAAGGATTAGTTGAGAATTGACAAGTAAAGGTGTTTAGGGCTAGTAAACACTAGAGGATTAGTTGAGAATTGACAAGCATTGTCTTTGAGAAAGGACACTCAATTCTTGAAATTTTGTTTTGTTTTGTTTTTTATGATGAATGGGGTAAAGTTCTTTGGAGCCATGCCACTTGACAATAGAGGATTAGTTGGGAATTGACCAGTAAAGGTTTTTAGAGTCAGTAAACACTTTTTTGATATGAATATTTTAGAAAAACTATATAGAATAATCTTAACTAGGTTTGAGACGAAAAGAATTGAAAATAATTTAGTATGTATTAATATTTTTATTTATTGATAATTATGATGATTAACATATACTGAATTTTTAGATAAGATTTTTGAAAGGTAAGAAATTATTTGTACCTCTTTTACAACTTTTACAATTTTATTTTGTTAAGTGTTTTTTTCAATAATAACATTACAATTTGGTGGAACACTTTATATGAATACTTTAGAAAAACTATATAAAATAATCTCTTAACTAGGTTTGATATGAAATGAATTGAAAATAATTTAGTGTGTATTAATATTTTATTTATTGATAATTATGATGATTAACATTTACTGAATTTTTAGATAGGACTTTCAAAAGGTAAGAAATTACTTAAAATTGTTTACAAAGTGTTTTTTTTTTTTTTCAATAATAATTATTACAATTTAGTGAACTCATTTTCATGGATGAGGTAAAGGCAGCCACCCACTCTAACAATAAAGGATTAGCTGAGAATCGACAAGTAAAGGTGTTTAGAAATAGCAAACACTAGAGGATTAGCTGAGAATTGACAAGCATTGTCTCTCGAGAAAGGACACCAATTCCTTTGAAATCTTGTTTTGTTTTGTTTTAGATTTAGACAAGATTATATATATATATACATATATATATATATATATAAGTTTGTTTTTTTTTTTTTTTTTTTTTTTTTTTTTTTTTTTTTTTTTTTTTTTTTTTTTTTTTTTTTTTTCTCTTAAATTTGTTTTTTTAAATATATTTTTAAAATTTTAGATTTTCTTAAAAAAAAATTAATGATTTAATTTTTTATTAATTAAATGGAATGATAACTTTTCACAATTTTTTTATGAAATTTAAAATAAATTTTAATAAAAAAAATGAATCTTTTACTTATTAACTTACTATTTTATTAAATATTAATAAAAATAATAAATTTAAAGTTAAAAGAAATATAATATTATTATTTAAATATTTGAAATTATTAATATTAAACCAACTCAAATAACATGTTTATATTTTTAACAAAAGTGGTTTAAGACTTCAAACTAACCTTGAAAAAAATGAGACTAATTATTATTTAAATATTTAAAGTTTAAAATTATAAATTATATATTAAATTATACATAAAATACATTTAAAATGTTCATATTTTTAACAAAAGTGGTTTAAGACTCCAAACTATCATTGAAAAAAAATGTGACTAATTATTTGAAGTTTAAAATTATGAATTATATATTAAATTATACATACAATTATATCATAAATAAAGCACATGTATGAAATATTTTGACAACTATGATTACAATGGTATAAATTAATTTTGTTGTAATAAACTTTAAGACAATAATAATTGATAAGGAATTAGTTGAATTATTTTAAATATTTTGTTTAACCATAGAAAATTGATAAGGAATTAGTTGAATTATTTTAAACATTTTATTTAATAATAGACTAAATCTTAAGAAAATTGATAAAGAATTAATTAAATTAATTTATTTTGTTTAGTAGTAATCTAAATTTTTACTAATTATCCTCTTTTAGTTACCTTTTTTTTTTTTTTTTTT
>SNQJ01S0000900.1:99918-125218 GCA_010110895.2 Picea sitchensis | reverse complement strand
TCCTCTCCGAGCTGGGTATCCCAACTCCCACAAGTAAATCAGTCAAGTAGATATTTTTGTAGCGTAACGTTACACAAACAGAGGATGATCCTTCCTCCTCCTTCCTTCATTATATAGAATTTCCCACTTCCTCTCTTTCCTAAGATCTCATTTAATTAAAGTTTTTAAAATAAATTTCTAAAAATTCTTCTCCGTACAAGTGTCCCCCATCCCCTACATTCCTCCATTAATTAATTTCTTTAATTAGTTAATTACCTCATTTCCCTCACCCACCTAGAGTTACTCTTAGAATCATTCCTATGTGTCCCCAAATTCCCTTACAGGTTTTAAAGGCTTTCCTTATTATGAAATTGCTAATTCAGTTTAAAATTAGAAAGCTCTTAAATGGTGGATTCTTTACTAAGTTGACTTTCTGCTTTTTCCCTTAAGTTCCCCTTTTTCCCTTTTTACGTTACCTCTTTTCCCTAGTTTCCTATTTTTTTGATTTTCCCTCTTTCCCCTTTTACTTAGAACTCAAGAAGGTAGGTGTGAAAATTAGCCCTTTTTCCCTTTTCTTATTTAATTAGTATTCTTAAATTTATTAAGGTAATAAAACAATTAATTCCCCTTTTTAAATTTTAATCCAACATAATTTTATTTTTTATGAATAAATTAAATTTGTTACTCCCTTCATGTTACTTTAAGTTGTTTTTGTTATTATTATTATTATTATTATTAAAAAACAAATTTATAGAAGACAAAATTTTACCACTAGCGTAATTTAGACTTAGGCCTTAAATTTTTTACTGGGCGACATTTAATTAGGGAAATTGTTTTTAAAAATTACTTAACATGTTATTTGTCTTAGGGCCATCTAGGTTCATTCCTCTATCATTAACAACATGACGTGCCCTTCAGGACGCGCTAGGTGCTCCAAGGGTGCCACTTGCCTCATCTGTTCCCTTGCACGACGTGCCCTTCAGGACACACTACTTGCTCCAAGGCTGCCACTCGCCTCTTAATATGTTTCCTTTGCGCGACACACCCTTCAGGATGCACTACGGGGTCCAAGGGTGCCACTCGCCTCTTGACTGATTTGGTAGACATCAATAACCCCTGGATTCAACACTCCGCCAGGTGAACTTGTGGGAGACTAAGGGCCTCTAAGGAATAAGGTCCTCGGCTTATTGTGCACCCCTTAGAATCATCGTGAGCGACCATCGCATTCTGCCCTCACGACATCGTGGGTCCTCTCGAACTAGGTAATTGTTAACCTATAGTTCGAGCCACGACGGGAGTGCTAGTAGGTTGTGGCAGGGCTATTGTCCACACCTCTCCCTCAACATCTCTGGTAGTCATGTGTGACCCCTTTACTCCATGTGTGAGTCTGGTCGACAAGCTATCGTTAGCCTGCATCATCAACAAATCATGTCAGAATACATCCATATCATATCATCTAATCAGATGCGCTAATATCATGGTAAAAATAGTCAAACTCCAATGGTACACTCCCTGACTCGATCCAGAGTCCAAGGGGTTCCATCGATGCCTCTACATCCTTGAGGTCCAAAATTCTGCACACTTAGTAAAACTTGAGTCAATAGCAGTTGTCTATGTCATAGTGGTAAAACAACATGTCATCAACCCATATCGCCTCATAATCAAAATCAAAAGTTTTAATAGCATAGTAATCCAGATCACTTGCGAGCAAGTGTCCTGAAAGAATAAGTTCGCTCAGTGTGCCAGAGCGGGATGTTACAATAACAACTAAATGGATTCTTAGGTAGTCCTCCGTGGAGATGAATAAAAATAATAAGTCCCAAATGTGACAAGTTCAATACTGTCTGAAGCACGAGAATTGAAATAGCCTCAACAAAATCTCAATGATAAATATTTAAATGAAGTGATTAAATTTTCGTTCGAAGGAGCTGGGATGGTACTCTCTCATACTTGACATAATATAGAAAATTCTAGGAAGAGAACAAAAAAGCAATTGATCATTCCTAGGTTCTACTATTGCAGATCATACATAAAAAACCTAATGGAAAACTACAATAGGGAAGAAAGGTGTACGAAAAAGTCATAGTAGGTAAAATTACAATACTGGGAAATGCATCTTCCATTTTATATCTTCTAATATCATTAGCAATATTTTTGAACCATAATTGTCTTCTTAATCGATTTCATGAAAGTTTAAATACCTTCTCCATTGCTTTGTTGATCCAAGTCTTGATCTAATATCTTACGGGTCCCACAATGATATCCTCTTTAAACTTCAGCGCAAACATTTCACTTTGCATTCCACTCAACTCTATATGTTGTTCTTGAATTAATGAATCAATTGCAGATTTTTCAACAACAAGGTCACTGAACCAACTTCTTATTTATTTAAAAAAAAAAACTTGTAATTCCACCAAATTCTTTAGCCTATGAAGACTTGGAAACAATTGATTTCAATTCATACTCTTCTTTAGTAAGGACTTTGTTTTCATGAACACTTGAGGGTCCATCTAATTCCTTTATTGCATCGACAAAATTGAAGAAAACCTCACTTTGTTTTTCTCCAAGTATATCACTAGCTCTTACTTGTCTCAAACTTGAATTCAAAGGAAAATTCACCTATGTTAATTCATATTAAATAGAGCCTTTATGAAAGTGTCAACATACCTCTTATTAAAATTTTGGTAAACCTAGAGCCATCGATTTAAAGACCTAGTTAAAGACATGCTTTTTTTTGCCGAGGGGAGATAATTTGCTCACTAGTTCCCATAGGTCCATTAATAAATTCATTTCCCCTTAATATCAAATACCATTGTCTCCTTAACACCTTAAAACAATACCTCCTTAGCACCTTGCAATAATGCTTGGGCCCTCCTTACCTTGGAAATATTTTTTGAACTTTCTTTTGAATGTTCTTCTGGCACCCTGATGGCTAGTGGTTGAGTAAATATTGGTTTAGGAGTCAATGTAGATTCCAATACAACTATCCTCTTTTTCATTTTGATATTTTCTTCTAACTACTCATGGGAAAAATGTTTGAGCATGCCTACTGTAAAATCATGAAATTTCATAGCTCCTTTTGTTCTCAATTCCTTAACATCCAATGCAGTACTATTATTCTCCAAAAGTTTCTTTCCGTTCACCCTAACTCTTCCAATTTGTAGCTTCTTGGACCGTGGATCAAAATTTATATGGTGTGAAGTAATGGAGTTGTCTTCAAAAACATGTAGCTTTAGCTAAGAACTTTTTCCTTCGATTAAATAGTTATTTCTTAGACACACTGCATCCCAACTAAGGAGTGGATTTGCTTGATCACCTATTTCCATAATATTTTCATTAACTTCAATAATTTTTGGTTGGCCTTTTTGGACATTCTTCGTAGATATTCTTCTCTTTAGAATAGTATGTTCCATTTCCATCTTGGATTTGGTCAGATTTTGGTTGAATCTTCATTACCAACAACACCCATCATGATTTTATGTTTCTCTCCTAGGGAAGTAATTGAAGTGACCTTTCTAGGAGTGGAAGTGTTTCACCCCAAGAATGACAAAGAGACACCTCTTCCCCTTGCTGATGACTTTCCTCTTTGTCTATTTGATAGAGATAAATATTCAACAACATTTGGTATCATTTCTTAAATTATATTTTTCGTGGACTTCATATTTGAAATGATTAATGCGTGCAAGTCAACTTGGGAAAAAATCTCATCTTTTGGTAAGCCAATTTCTTTGCTATACACACTGAGCTCCTCCTTGTCTCTACCACCTTCGGCTTACTGATTAAATTCAGGAAAACATGTGATACATTTTTGTTCCATTATAAAGGCCTTGAATATTCATTATAGAAAACCTTGAGCTATCTTCGACACACGAACCACGTTTTCCAAGGAAATCACTATGAATCTAAATTGAATTGTAAGAAATTGTTTCCTCTTTTTTCCTTCAAAGAAAACATGCTACTTTTCATATTGGCAGAAAAATTCATTTAGAAAAAATCTATCACAAACAAATTTAGGTAAGAGATATGGTTTTCCTTCAAAACCATATAATGAGGTGTTGATATACTATTTTTCATATAAAAGTAATCCCCTTTCCCTCTGAGAAGAGTTTGGGCCTCCAATAATATCCTATCTAGTTTCTATCCAACCCACTTTTATTTGAATCTCCCAATGAAAAAATCATGAACCCTATAGAAATGGAAAGGGGACTTCTGCCTCCAAAATGTTAATACCAAATTGGAATTGGCTTGGCCTCTACATGCACATCTTCTTTCAGGACTAGTATCTCAAATGGATTGTAGAAAATTAATGCATAAACAAGATATGAGGCCATGAAAATATTATCGTCTTTTGAAAATTTTCCAATTGATGGGAAAGTTCATTTGACATCAATTCTTCCCATTCAAAGGATACTTTCTTATCTAGAGTATAATGTATGACATAAAGGACAAGCCTAGGTATTCTTGCAATATTCTCTTATTCTCTTGGCTAACAATTTTGGTGAACAACCATGCAACTTCTCTGTAGGGTTTTGCTAACTCTAAGACTTCAATTTGGTAGGCACTAATGGTCTCATTAGTTGGATGTGCAAGCCATTTGTTGAAACTAGAAGCTCCAACACCATTGACAGTTAGAAAAGCATTGGAGATAAGAACCCTGAAGATTTTGGCTGGCCTAGAAATCCTTAACATACCTTTGAATGTAATGGTAGTGAGAGAAATATGAGCTTTTCCCACTTCTTTTAATTTTTACCAATATATTCTTCGTGTCAAATATTTTAGAACACCACTTAACAATTTCTTGGAAGTCGAACACTTTGGGAACACAACTTGCCTTGGCTAAACTAGAAGTCCAAATATTGTTGTCTCTCTACATCTATTATTCCATATTTGAAAACCATTTGTATGACAAAGTCCAATGATAATTGTTGTTTCTTATGCTATCATATTCAAGGTATCGTTGTAGTAAGGTTTGCAATTATTCCCACGTGCTATATTTATATTTTACTTGCAGAATGAAATATTCTTGTACAATGTATTGTCAACCTTTGATTACCTTCCCTTATGTTCTTTCACCAACTCAGTAGTGTATTAATGACTATTATTAAGGTGCAATTATTTCATGTTAAATGCAAGGTGACAACTGTGAATGAGACGATATATGACACAATCAAACTTTAATGATAAATGATGACAAAGATGAAAATTGATAGCATAGCGTTGTGAATTATGTGAAAGGTGGGAATGTTAGGGACCCAACCTCCCTAACCCCTCATGTAGAATGGGACCCTAACCTCCCTAACCCTCATGTAGGTAGAATAACATATTTTCCATGTAATAAAGGCTATTATTAAGTGTTGCTGTATGAAACTAACTGAGGGTGAATCAGTTAGTGTAGAATGAACAACAATAACACACGCTAGCTTCATTCAATACAAGTATGAGACACGTATTTTCAAGAGGAAACCCAAACGTGGAAAAACTCGCCTTCTTAAGATGTTCGCTAAGCTTCAACTTTTGTTACATCTTCATCTTTCAGAGTAATTCAACTCATAGAGGCAACCTCTGATTGCCAGCACCCACTGGCCGAGAGCACCAACTCCCACGTAATCCCAACACTCCACCGGTGGAAGCACCGGACTTCCTTTACTTCAAGACTAACCAATGAAGGCACCAACCTTCCGGATTCTACAAGCACCCACTTATAGTGAAAGAGACATACGCCTCCTAGCACCACCCTACCACTTCTAATTTCCTAAATAAATATTGCTTAAATCAACTCATACATTCCGATATAGCTTGCATACCCATTCTGTTGATCTTCTCTGTATTCTTCATTGTTTCTGATCTGTTGCTCTGCTTCATTGTCCTCTGTAGCCCATTCTCATCTTTTTCTCCTGTCACGCAGATTCACTTCCTTTTCTCCCATTCATAGTGCTCACTTTTTCTCACATCAACAGCACCTATTCCTCTCCTGCTTATTTATAGATTCTCTACATGCAAGGTTTTCCATGCGTTTCTCAAACCCAACTACAGTTTCCCTTTCTGGCCTTTCCTCGCTTTCGCATGCCACTCTCCTTGTTTTTCTGAACTGCCTCTTTGCATGCCCCCTTTATGCATGCCACTTCATGCAACGTCTTTAATCGCTACCTATTTGCACTAAAAGTCTTTCGCTTTTTTAACTCCAACTCTAGCTTCGCTTTATTCGCTTCTTCTGGTTGTGATGCCATTTCTCGGATTGAATCGACTCTTTATTGCCTCCTCTATGCCACATCATCTAACTGTGTTCCGGAAGATTCCGCTGCTCCAAGAGTCGGTTTCAGCAAATGTTTCAAAGATCTATGTTTCAAG
Source organism: Picea sitchensis (assembly GCA_010110895.2). Classification (NCBI taxonomy): domain Eukaryota; kingdom Viridiplantae; phylum Streptophyta; class Pinopsida; order Pinales; family Pinaceae; genus Picea; species Picea sitchensis. The sequence goes on along the minus strand of SNQJ01S0000900.1, from coordinate 118,891 downwards.
ATAAGTTTCAATTCTTTTGTGTTGCAAGATCTCGCGGTTTTTGTTTCCAACAAATGCGGTTTCAAGATTCATGTTCCAAAGAAATGTTTCAAAGATTCGCGGTTCCAACAATGCGGTTTCGGAAGATTCACGCTTTCAGCATTGTTTCACTTTTTGTGTTGTAACATCTCGTGGTTCGCTCTGTCACCGTGGTTTCAAAGATTCAGGCAGCAAATGTGTTTCAAGATCCAGGTTCGTGATTGGTGTTGTTGACCGCGTTCTATAAACAATTGAATTCATCATCTCATTCCTTCGTTATAGCCATCAATGACAACCTTTAACCATCTGCGTTAGCTTCTATGTTCCAACGCTATTTCAGCACTGTTTTTCAGCGTATGTGTTTGCATTTGTGTTAAAGATGTTTCAAAGATCCAGACCTCCGCTTTTTCATTGGCTCAGGTTTTGCATTTGTGTTGCTTACGTTTCTACATCCTGCTCTTCATAACACCTCCACGTCATCAATGACAACCTTGATCATTTATACATTCTGGTTGTAGCCATATTTCCAACAATAAGGCCTTAGTAATAAGGAAGAATAATCAAATGTAAGAAGACCTTAATAGAAGCTTTCACTTCTAGAAGATCTTCCTCTAGATTTTTCCTTTGGTAGATAGATTTAGTATGTTTATCCAGGGCATGAGAAGTTTCCTATTCTGATACATTATTGTAATAGAGCTTTGCTCATTTGGAGGTTTCCCCTAAGAGGAAAGTGAACGTTGTTATCTCTAATAAAGGTTCTCTCCTCAGTTATTTTGGTATTGTTTTAGCTATAGTCCCTGTTCCATTATTGTTTGCTAAATATTTGTGTTCCATATATTATTATTCATCTAGTATATTGCAAGTGGTACCAAAGCACTTTCCTTTGACAAAAAAATGTGGGTTTTTTTCCAAAGTAGACGATTCTCATCGCCTTAAAAGCTACAAAGACTATCGCTCAATGCATGCTACATGCAAGAAATACAAGTGGTACTTAAGCGCCATTAATCGCTACTGACCTTGTAACCCCTATTGGTACCCCTTCTTCGAAAGTGGTAAAGCACATCGACAACATATGTACACGAATCGGCCTAGATTTCTTTAATCCCTCTTTAGATAAACTAATTGGCTGCCTAACTGCTATAGTTCCACCAAAAAAAACACTCATGAAGATAATCGGGCTCTTAGGTACCCGAAAGTAGCTCGGGTAGTATGGATAAGTGGAATGATCTACTCCTTAGTTGGTTCCCTAAGATATTGGGTTGAGTACTACCATTGGACCCTAAGCACGTGATATCGAGCTATGGAATGTGGAAACCATTCCATGGTAAACCCTTGTATACCCAACCCTTGGGATGGAAACATAAACAGAACATACAATATCTATTGCCACACAAATGCGCCTCTTGCATTATGGTTGTGAAATTACTATACATTTCTTCTTTTTAAGAATTTGGGCATTTCAACAATGCAATATTCTTCATATAGGAGTATAACTCTATAGTAGTAAACAAAAAAAGTGTCTGGATCCTGCTGGCACCATTATTTGAACCCCATCCCATTGTATTCCTCTCTTCGCCTTGATCGTATTCATACCTATCATTTTTTAGAAATTATTTTTCTTATGGATCTGAACCCCTTTTGACCCCCTTATTTGGGCCTTACCCCATTGGATTCCCCTTGTCACCCTGATAGTCATGATACCCTTCACCCATATCCCCTTTTCTGTGTGGTCTCGCCCACCCCTTTCCATTTCCCCCCTTCATCATGGCCCACACCTGTAGAAAAGACTTGGAATCCCGCTTCAATTCCTTGTCCTCTGCTTTCACAGAGACCCAACTAGAAGTGTGGCAACTTAGTGCCAATATTTCCATCATAAATAAAAACATGCATTCCTTCATATACACAAAAATGGAAACCATCAAACAAGAACTCTCTACCTAGATTGTATCCTTCATTGGCATTATCTGCGCCAAGATGAGTATCGTTGTAGACCTTACCTCCTGTAACCCACCTTTGCACCCCAAAGGTGAAACTTCATCCAATTCCCAGACTTTTTAGCCCCATCACTTTCAGTGTGACCTATGCCTTCCGTGAGTGGATGTGAACAAATTTAATGGTTCGGATCCCACCGACTGGGTAACTCAAATGGAACATTATTTCTCTTTGTATGACATTGTAGATGAGTTGTATAAACTCCAGTATTGTGTTTTCCATTTAGATCAAGAATGTTGGCAATGGTGGCAATGGAGAAAAAATACCCACCAAGGGTATGTGGCTTGGACACAATTTGTTGCATAGATTTATGAATTCTTTGACACTAACACCAACCATTTAGGCCGTTTGACAAAGTTGAAACTATATGGCACAATGAAAGACTTTATAGCTGCTTTTGAGCGTTTGGATTTTCGCACCGAGGGCATGTATGATACTTATTTTCGAGAATTATTTATCAGTGGCCTCAAGGATGAGATCTGTTCCCACGTCCTCATGTCTCTCCATCAAAGTTTTGGTGGAGGCTACTAAAAGAGATAAGGAAGCACAAAAAGTTGTCTCTTCTCAAACTGGGAAACCCTCCTTCATTCCTTGTCCTAAACCAGTCACTCCCCCTACTCCTTCCACTCCAATAAATATCTATAAATTGACCCAGGAAAAAATGGTTGAACACCAACTCAAGGGCCTTTCTTATAATTGTGATGACACATATTTTCTTGGGCACAAGTGTAAGGAACAAAATATTTTTATGGCCATCTCTGAGGATGTTTCTAAAGAATATGTCGAGGCTCCCCATGTGGCCGAGTCACTTGAACCCATTGACATGACTCAACCTTTCAACCCTCCAGAAGTTGAACCGACAATTTCCTTGAATTCTCTCACTGGTTTCTCTGCTCCCAAAACCCTCAAGCTCATTGGTTACATTAAGCATCAAAAGCTCATCATCCTAGTTGACAGTGGAAGCACCCATAATTTATTCATCGTCGCATTGAATAAGAAACTAATTTCTATATTCGAGTAGTCAACAAATTTCAAATCATGATTGTCAATGGTGGGTCTATGAAATGTGGGGGGCATTGTGAAAATGTGTGTCTCCAAATTAGTCAGTACCACATGAAATCTCATATGTTCGCTATCGACATGGGTGGTTGTGATATTGTATTGGGTGTTGAATGGATAAGTACTCTGGGCCCCATTCTCGTGGATTTTAAGGACTTAACCATGCAATTCAACCAGGAGGGCCAAAAATATAATTCCTAAGGCATCAAAACAGGTTCCCCAGAGATCATCAATTCCCATTGCATGGAAAAGCTCCTCAAAAAAGGTCATTCTGGAATTATTGCACAACTCCATTCCATTCACACCACTGAGACACCCTATGTGCCTCTTGACCTCCAATCCATCCTCTCCAAACATCAACCTATTTTTTCCAGTCCCCAAGGACTTCCTCCTTCCCATGGTGTTCATGATCATTCCATTCCCCTTGTCCCCAGCAACCTTCCTCCCAGTGTTTGTCCCTATCGTCATCGCTTTGCCTAGAAAAATGAAATTGAGAAAATTGTTCAAGAACTTCTTGCCACAGGTGTTATCCTTCATAGTACTAGCCCCTATTCTTCTCCTATGGTCATGGTACTTAATAAAGAAGGCTCTTGGTGCATGTGTCCTGACTTTTGTGCCCTAAAAAATCTCACCATCAAAGACAAATTTCCCATTCTTGTCATTGATGATCTCTTGGACGAATGAAGTGGTGCACAGTTCTTTACTAAACTTGATATTCATTTTGGCTACCACCAGATAGGTATGAAAGAGGATGACATCCCTAATACTGCATTTCCACTCATGAGGGCCATTACACATTCTTGGTCTTTCCCTTTGGCTTGTGTAATGCTCCCTCCACTTTCCAAAGCCTCATGAATCATGTCTTCCATACTTTTCTCCTTCAATTTGTCTTAGTTTTCTTTGATGATATTCTCATCTATAGTAAAACTTAGACAACCTATCTTGATCATGTGGATCAAGTTATTCATCTACTCTCTCAGCACCAAATTTTCCTCAAACAATCTAAATGTTCTTTTGGAGCCTCGAAAGTTGAGTACTTGGGTCATATTTTTGGCAAGGAAGGTGTCAGGGTGGATCCTAAGAATATTTGAGCTATGCTGGATTGGCCTCGCCCCAAGAATCTCAAAATATTGCATGGTTTTCTAGGATTAATAGGCTATTGTCGTAAGTTTATTAAGAATTATGGAAATATTTCGGTGCCTCTCACTGCTCTCCTTAAAAATAATTCTTTCACTTGGACTCCCGCAACTGATCATGCCTTTCAAGCCTTGAAAGCGACTATGTGCACTACTCATGTCCTCGGCCTTCCTGACTCCACAAAGACCTTTGTCCTGGAATGTGATGCTTCTAGGAGAGGAATTGGAGCATTCCTTATGCAATATGGCTGACCTTTGTCCTTTACCAACAAACAACTGTCAGAGCGACATTTGGTCCAATCAATCTATGAAAAGGAAATGTTATCTATTCTGCATGCGATGGACCTCTGACGCCCTTATCTATCAGGGCAATTCTTCCAAATTAATATAGATCATCAGAGCCTCAAGTATTTTCTGGAGCAACGTCCTTCATCCCTGGAACAACAAAAATGGGTGACTAAGATATTTGGATATGATTATGAGATAATTTACAAGAATGACAAAGAAAATGTGGTTGCTAACACTCTTTCAAAAAAATATGGAGATGAAGGGTCCCTTTTCTCCCTCTCCTTCATTGTACCAGATTGGCTCCAACTTGTTCGCCAATAATGGCTATAAGATCCCAAAATTTTGTGTTTGATCCAACAATTGTAATCCAATTCTCTAGTTTCCCCAAGGTACTCTTGGAACAATGATGAGATTCACTACAAAGGCTATCTACATTTAAGTAAACAATCAAAACTTAAATCCATGGTGCTTTCAAAGCTTCATGTTGCACCCAAAGTTGGGCACTTAGGGTTTACGAAAACCTATGACCAATTCAAATGTTTTTTTCTCTGGGATGGTATGAAACATGATGTTCGCACTTTTGTGGTGGAATGTGATGTTTTTCAATGCAACAAGGGATAAACAATCAAATATCATGGCACACTACAACCATTACCGATTCCACTCACTATTTGGAGGGATATCTCTATGGATTTCATTGTTGGATGACCTAAATCGAGAAATAAGTTAGGCATCATGGTGGTAGTTGATCATCTTTCCAAGTATGCTCATTTATTTTCTCTTCAACACCCATTTACTGCCTCCACTGTGGCTCAAATTTTCATGGATCATGTCTTCAAGCTTCATGGCATGCCTCATTCTATTGTTTTTTTATCGAGATCCCACTTTCACCGGCAATTTTTGGCAAGAACTGTTCAGGATATAGGGCAACCAATTGCATCTCATCACTACCTATCATCCCCATACTGATGGTCAAATAAAAGTTGTCAAATTTTTTTTGGAAACCTATTTGAGGTGTTTTGCATCTGAAAGACAAAATCAATGGGCTTAATGGTTACCACTAGTTGAATGGTGGTACAACACTTCTTACCACACAACTACTTGCATGACTCCTTTTGAAGAAGTATATGGACAAAATCCGCCTTTGTTTCTCTCATACATGCTTGGTGTCTCGAAGGTCCACGAAGTTGACCAAACTCTTACAATTCATGAGGCTATTCTTTGTACCCTCAAAGAGAATTTGGTCATGGCTCAGAATCACATGAAGCAACAAGAAGATCAAGGTCACTTTGAACGCCAATTTGCTGAAGGAGACCAGGTGTTACTTCGACTACAAACTTATAAGCAGTCTTCACTCAATGCCGAACATTATCATAAACTAGTGCCCAAATTTTATGGTCCTTATATAGTTCTCAAGTGCGTGGGACATGTGGCCTATCAGTTAGCTATGCCTAGTCATTCTAAGATCCATCTTGTTTTTCATGTCTCCTGCTTAAAGAAGGTGATTGGAACTAAGTGCCAAAATCAAACCAACTTCCCAGAGTTGGAAGAAGAAGGATCCATCTGGTTTCATCCACAAGCAGTCTTGGACCAGCATGAGCATCGTCTCCTTCAACACACCATCAAGGAAGTGTTAGTATAGTGGAAATATACTACTCTAATAGATGCCACCTGGGAGCTAGCTACCATTCTGTAGCAATTTCCTTATCTCAAGCCTTGAGGACAAGCCTTTTTTTTAAGGGGAGGGCATGTTAGGGACCTAACCTCCATAACCCTCACATAGGTAGAATAATATATTTTCCATGTAATAAAAGACAATATTAATAAGGCCTAGTAATAAGGAAGAATAAATCAAATGTAAGAAGACCTAATAGAAGATTCCGCTTCTAGAAGATCTTCCTCTAGATTGTTCTTTTGTTAGATAAATTTAGTATAAATAGGAGTCGAGGGCATGGGAAGTTTTGTCTTGGATATTATTGTAATAGAGCTATGCTCTGCTGGAGGTTTCCCCCTCAAAGAGGCAAGTGAACATTTCTATATCTAATAAAGGTGCTCTTTCTGGTGTTATTCTGGTATTGTTTTATCTATAATCTTGTTGTTCCATTATTGCTTGCTAAATATTTCCATTCTGCATATTATTGTTCATTTGGTATATTGCAGGGAATTAGAGTGGAAGGTTTTTGCATTTTGCATGAAAAATGTGGGGGATGTGGGATGCAAGTATATGATATATGATAGATTGGAACAAAGAAACTTCACTCTGCATTAGATACAGATATGTTGGAATGTGAGGTATTCGGTCATAGTGGGAAAGGCAACAAGAATCTCTACACTCCTCATTCCACATGCAAAATGCACAGATTTGAAAATACAAAAAAATGAAAAAACTTGGAAACTAGACTCTGCATTCTATATCGGATGTAGAATGTTGGTACATAAGAAAAATGAAATGAATTTTTTTTGAAGGGAAGCTTTGCATTCCAAAACACTTGGTAAAATTGGGAAGCAAATAAAAATCATTAATACCTTTCTTCCTTGTAACCAAAAGAGCATTGTGTCCAATCATGGCTAGTGTCTCTTATGCATATAACCACCTTGAATTTATACATTCTAAATTCATCCAATCTTTGATCCTTAATTCCATTATCTTCTTCAATACCCATATTCCACTGTAACCTTCCATTATAATCACAAAATTCAAGAATAACTTATTAACACCATGGACATTGGAATTCCACATGTATTCATACATGTTTTTGACATTATTAGCATAAATCCAGGTTGCAATCCCTTGGCCATCATAGGGTTTCTAGAAAGAAAACCAAGGGTTGAGTACATGATGTTATCACTAAAAAATAATCCGCAACATTGCACACAATGGTTGAAGAAAGACATCAATTCCAACAACAATTAGTCCACTTACAACACCAAAATCCATCCAAAAGGCAAAAAACTATATACTTGGTTCAAAAATCAAAGTGCGCAAATTCACCAAAGCAAGCATGCACACAGTGCGCAAGCTGACACATTGCTCAGCACGCACTGTGCGCAAGATGCACCACTGTCTATGAGAAAAGTCACACACTTCTATGAACATCGTATTTATGAATCTTGTCGGCCTCTCAACCAATTCTAGTTTGAGCCCCAACATGATTTGACACTCATATCTGAGCAAAATCTATCTTGGAGGTTGGTCAAGGGCTAGGAAGTGCCCTAAAAGGCGCCTTGTTCACACTATGAACCAATTATATCTTGCCATGAATGGACACTATAAATATGTGCCATGGGTGTGCTAGAAAAATAAGAACTTCAAGGTATTGTTATGCTGTAAGAATTATTCTTTGAGAATCCTCTTTTCTCTTTGAATCATTCAAGCACTATAGAAAGGGCCATTCCACTCACCTCTTGAGAGGATTGGCATTGTATTTATTCACCATTTGTCATTTTCCATTGTATGAAGAGAATATATCTATATTAGGGAACTCAAGAGCCCTCCCAAGGAGGAAGAGGGGACTCATAAGTCCCTACCTTTCTCTACGGTGTTTATCCTATCAATATATTGATCCATTGGTAGATATATATTGGTCATTTATTTATTTTCATGGTTCTAATTCTTGCAAGCTTCTCTAACTCTTATTTCTTAGTTTTTTTTAGTTTTATTTCTTTGTTTCATGTGTATTTGGTTATCTAATCAACTCACAAACTTCTATCTTGTTTAGCTGACTTAACTAAGCATGCAAGTGTTGTGTTTTTTCTCACCCATGTGACAAAACCAACACAACAGATTGGAGACCATATTGGGTCCTGTCTGTAATCCATAGCAGTGTATGGATATCAGAGAATAACCTGTGGCATATGACGCCACACTCTAGCGACCGTGGCCACTCTCCCCTCCCCCATGACAGGCCAACACATGGGCCCATCACATCAATCACGACTCTCGCTGTGATGCTTTCTCCAGTAAAATCCTCGGGGCGCAATAATGACACCCTCTCCAAAATCCATGCCACAAAAACGGACCCGAATGCAAAGTCACCGGAGTTAGCATGCCGACATCGGTTCAACTGAGACATCATTTTGGTGTGCATCAACACACCCAATGCAAACATGTCCCCATCCAGGACATGCTCCACCACCCTCAGCTGACCACCAGTGATCCACTAAGTACCCAAGGATCCATAGATCCTCACCACCATGGCCATGATGCACTCGGTCAACAAGTCATCAATAGCCTCAATACAGATGGAGATTAACAGCGAAGGCCCTCCCATAGAATGGGAGTCCCATCAAAAAGTACACGTCCTCTGTCACAGAGAACATGAGCTACTCACCCCTCACAATGAAGCACTGCAGATCAATGCTCCACATCCTAATAAGGAACTGTAGTATGAACTCTTGCGACAATATCAAGAGGAAGTCAAGAANCATCCAGGACATGCTCCACCACCCTCAGCTGACCACCAGTGATCCACTAAGTACCCAAGGATCCATAGATCCTCACCACCATGGCCATGATGCACTCGGTCAACAAGTCATCAATAGCCTCAATACAGATGGAGATTAACAGCTAAGGCCCTCCCATAGAATGGGAGTCCCATCAAAAAGTACATGTCCTCTGTCACAGCGAACATGAGCTACTCACCCCTCACAATGAAGCACTGCAGATCAATGCTCCACATCCTAATAAGGAACTGTAGTATGAACTCTTGCGACAGTATCAAGAGGAATTCAAGAAACTTGAGCAACCCATAGGCTGCCAAGTGTCTACGAACTTGAGGCTATGCCCTCGCAGCCTCTCACAACCAGTTCCAGTCGCGCTCTCGCCAGTGGACCGACATCATGCTATAGGCTCTACTGATCACCTGCATCCACCCAGAAACATCTGATCATCCTCATCATTCATCAAAAAATCACAAATATCCAAAAACCACACCCCTGAGTTTTCACACAGTGAGAGACTCTTTCCCAACCAGTTGCGCATTAATGCACGACTGTTCTTCATACAACTATGCACTAATGCGCAACTGTCATGCTCACAACCGCACATGGGTGCACAACTGTGAGTCGTACAAGAGTGCATCCCATGCGTGCCTGCCTGTCCCACCCATGCGCCCACATGTGCGGTTGTGTCAAACACAACCACACATTATGCACGCGTTTCCTCACCATAGCCGCACACTTCTCAGTGCATGACTGTGAAGGAAAAACCCACACATAATGTGCGGGAAACTGAGTTTTACCTGTGCACATGTGTGCGATTATTCCCCATTTTCTCGTGCATTTGTGGGCCCCTACCCTTAAAACCCCCTATATGACCCTTCGTACAACCCTCACCTACAATCTATTAAATTCACAATATGCAGGATGATAGGACCACTAAACTGTCTCTCGCCACTCTCGGATCGGTAGCCTCACACTCTCGCAATCTCCAAATCTCCTCACAGCTCTATCGTCAGCTCAACAACAATGATAGGTACAAATGAGGTGTCATTGTGGGCCCACCATCCACATATAGCCCCTTTTTCCCAACTTCCACACTCTGTTACATGAGCCCAACACCTCCATTTTTCGATCCATTCTCAGCCACGAGATCCTAATCCAACCATATACACATTCACATTCCTCGGGTTATCATCTGCACTTTTCCCTGGAGGAGCATTTTTCTCATGCCACGTTCAGGTACACATGCTCATTTTTCAGTTTTATCAAATAGTTGTTATATGTTCTTTATCATCAGATATTGTTCATGTCAGGTATTTTGTTTTCATGTGTGCAGGTACTTGTTCAGCAATATGACAACCCCTTCAGGTATATGTACGACACTGGCATGTAGTTACTCCCTCTATTTCTAATTGCATATCCCAGTCACACCCTCTGACATTTATCTTCAGGGTCCCTACATTCGGCTCTATAGTATCTTTACCTCTACCATATTTTGGTACTATCATTCGATAGCACTCTCCCCCACATGAGTTGTCCCATTCATAGTTCCCCTCAGAAACTTGACACTCATGCTAATTTCACCCCTTAGGATTGGGAGTCTCGATAGTATTTTGCACTTCCGAGAATGAACCTCAAAATTCTTCTCATCATATTGCTAACCTTCCTAATGGACTCCCAGGTCATATCATCTTGGTTCTATTTACTGAATCTCCATAGTTTCATTAGCCCTCCATCTCATCCACCATCAGTTTTCTCATCCACATATTTTCCTCCATCCACTTAACTAATACAGAAACCCACCCATGGGGCCCCCACCCTCCACCAGTTCTCTTTCACAACCTTGTGCCCTAAACAATCCAAGCCATCTTTCACTGGGGCACCCATTTCTGTATCTGTATACTCAACCCAACTTATTCTTTATTTCTTTAGTAATTGTATAAAGCCTTTGTTTCCATCATATACATATATTTTTTGTCGTCATCCTCGATGGCCTTCTTTTACCTGGCAAAACAACCCATGTCGCCCTTGGTTGGGACATCCACCCTTTTTTCATACCAACATCGTTAACAAACACTGAGTATGCCAAGTCCATGTACCCAAAATCTCTTAGTTTTTCCACTTTGTTATCCTCTGGCACAGTTTAACCTCATATCTAGTTGTCCCTCTGACACTCGATTCAATTTTACAATTGTTGCCACTCCTCCCTCAATACCCCAACCAAGGGAAGTCTTGCGTCCCACAACATCTTGACATCGTTCATGTTACTCGTTAGTACCTGATATCATATATTGCTCAGTGGATTTCAAGAAGCCCTTTGCTTCTTGTCGTCACATCTCCCTTCATGTCGACATCAACACAGTTTCCATAAGGGCGACAATATCTTGACTCTCATTACCTTTTCAATGAGGAGTCTTGGACGACACAGAGAGAATTATCATTGCTTTCTGATTCCATTGACCCCCATAAAATTCGACTTCAATAAACTCTCATGTTAAGGTGGGTCTTACTATGCGACCATTGCAATTGTTTCATACCAGCTGAAGACCTATGAAGTTGATAGGCCATCAATGCATACGAGTCATCAACAATTCTTACATTCATCCTTGACTCACTTCAGAGCCCGTTCACCATTCAAAACTGTCATTTGTCGTTATCAACCACCCCCGAGGGCACTACAATTATCTACATCAATATCCATCATCAATTACAATCCCACATTTTGGTTTCATGACACGAGCATGGGGCATGCCCGCCTTGTTTGTACACAAAGTTTATTTTTTCTCCTAGAGAAAGGTTTGGGTCCCACAAATTTTCCTCTCCCTCCGACATATCGCTCTTCATTTCCTCTCTTCACTCTTACTTACAATGGCACTATCAACAAAATAAACATTGATATATTTCGGCTATACATATGCTCCTAACCTCACACATCATGGGGCATCTGTTATCACTGAAAAATTGTTTGCAACATTTCACACAATGGTTGAAGAAAGACATCAATTCCAACAACAATTAGTCCACCTACAACACAAAAATCCATCCAAAAGGAAAAAAACTATATACTTGGTTCAAAAATCAAAGTGCACAAATTCACCAAAGGAAGCGCGTGCATAATGCGTAGAATGTGCAGGCTAACACAACCCTCAGTGTGCATTGTGCGCAAGCTGGACGATTGTCTACGAGAAAAGACACACACTTCTATGAACAACTCATTTATGAATCTTGTCGGCCTCTCAACCACTTCTAGTCCGACCCCCAACATGATTTGACACTCATATCTGAGCGAAATCTAGCTTGGAGGTTGGTTAAGGGATAAGAAGTGCCCTAAAAGGCCCCTTGTTCACACTATGAACCAATTATATCTTGCCATGAATGGAAACTATAAATATGTGCCATGGGTGTTCTAGAAAAATAATAACTTCAGGGTATTGTTATGTTGCAAGAATTCTTCTTTGATAATCCTCTTTTCTCTTTGAATCATTCAAGCACTATAGCAAGGGCCATTCCACTCACCTCTTGAGAGGATTGGCATTGTATTTCTTCACCATTTTTCATTTTCCATTGTATGAAGAGAATAGCTCTCCATTAGGGAACTCAAAATCCCTCCCAAGGAGGAAGAGGGGATTCATAAGTCCCTGCCTTTCTCTACGGTGTTTAGCCTATCAATATATTGATCCATTGGTAGCTATATATTGGTCATTTTTTGCTTTTCATTGTTTTAGTTCTTGCAAGATTCTCTATCTTTTATTTCTTAGTTTCTTTTAGTTTTATTTCTTTGTTTCATGTGTATTTGGTTATCTAATCAACTCACAAACTTCTGTCTTGTTTAGCTGACTTAAATAAGCATGAAAGTGTTGTGTTTTTTCTCACCCATGTGACAAAACCAACACAACACATGATATGAAATATTGATGTCCATGTCCATGATATCTTATTTTCAATGATGCTAATTCTAAGCTTATTTAATCTCAAATTTTATTTTTAAGGGTAATCTTATATTGATTTTATGTTGTATGTTAAGATACAATCCTTCCTTATTGCAAAGATTAAGCACATATAATAATATGCTTGTTAAGAGCTCAACATGTCACTTATGATAATTAAACCTTGGTGGAGAGGACACCAATGATTCCTCTGAGCCACCCTAGCTAAACACAATTGAAAATAACATATTACAATAATATGCTCGTTAAGAGCTCAACATGTCACTTGTGAGAACTGAACCTTGGTGGAGAGGATAACAATCAATCCTCTAAACCACCCTAGCTAAACCCAATTGACAAATAACATATTACATGTGTAGCCTACAACTCCAAGTTTCCACTAAATGAATGTTGGACCAATTATTATTTAAATATTTACAATTAAATGTCACTTGCAGGAATTGAACTTGGGTGGGGAGGATAACAATCATTCTTCCCAACCACTCAAGCTAAACCCAATTGATATTATTTTATTTTATTTCTATAGGCCTTAAGAAAATTGATAATAAATTAATTGATTTGTTTTAACATTTTTTTTAGCTATAGTGTAAATGTTCTACGAATACAAATTGGCCTTTTGCTCGTTGCTCAAAATAACGGGAAAGGAAACATGCATTTTTTGGCTTGAAATCCACAACAATAATATTGGATAGATGGAATTGCATACATTAGATGTTAATAGTGGACAATCTTCTTGTCGCATATATTAGATGTTAAGATTGCACAATCCGATTGCAACATAGTATTTAGGGGTGCTAAATCCACTTTTGCATAAAAAACCACAATTTCAATCATCCAAAATTACAACTTTGACAAAGATTAAGTTGCATGATTATGGTGATTGAAACTTTGGAAAATATTAAGTGGCATGATTATGGTGATTGGCAAAGACCAAGTGGCATGATTATGGTGATGGAAGACTCAGAAAGGTCAAAAACTTAAAATGTTTAGCCTTCTTCTTTTGTGTATATGGTTGAAAACATTGGAGAGAAACTTTTCTAGGTTTCATTAGTTTTCACAAATTAACAAGTTTAGAAAGCCTACAATGCCATATATATTTTGAAATTGAGATCATTGTGTGTATAAACATGATATTATAAAAGAAAACAATTTTTTTCCTCTTAATATCACATAGAATACATATTTTTTTCCCATAATATTTTAGGCTTTATTTAAGGCTTAATTTCATTATAAAACCATAAGAATAAATTCATTTAAAAATACTATTTTTTTGCTACAAAAGGAGAAATTGGGATTTTCAAGATCGTTATGCCAGGTTTCTTTGGGGTGATATAGGGTTTGTGTATTCCTCTTGTGCATTGTCTATAGGTGCCGCAAGCACCAGGTGTGAGAAAACCTAGTCACCGCAATGCAACTGACTAGTGAGGGTGACATAACCCCCTCCTTCTGAAACATAGTCACGAATGGAACTAGAGGCATGGGGATTGGCTCGGGAAGGTCATGAACTGCCTTTGATTTGATTCATCCATTGCAGGGCCCCTTGACTGGTGCTAAATATAGAAATGGAAAATAAATTGAAACCAACCTTGAACCATCCCATCCAAAGGTGGCTCAGGATTGGGAACCGAGGAAATGTCGACTGCAAGCTCCAAAGGCACCACGATATGTGGTAAGATCACACAGAGTAGCAGAGAACACGCATTATATGAAAGATCATGCGCTCATAGGTAAATTTCTTGGATTATGTCCCTTAGAGAGAGATCTTGTCAAATGGATCAAAACTTGGTGGAAGATGAAGGGTCACTTTGAGCTTCAGTTGGGTTCTAAAGGTTGTTTTACNTATTTTATTCCACAACAATTTTATTTTAATACAAAATTTAATTATTCTTTTTTTTGTTTGTTAATTTGTGCGATCACACCCGGCCTGAACCACACCAACCCTTAACATGGTTGGATTTTTTGTCCCCACAGGTTTTGAACCGGTGACTTTAACAACACGGAGTAGCTTAACAACACATTCCGTCACCGACTGTCCTACACCTAGGGGACTAAAATTTGATTATTCTTATTGGAAAAACAATTAAATATAAAAATATAAAATAAAAATAAAATTTTAATTATATTATTATTTTGATCAATTTAAATTTTTTTATATAAAAATAAATTGGTTATAACTCTAATCTCCATATGCAATAAAAACATAAAACTTACAATGATGATAACCAAAACAACCTATTCCAATATCCAATTAAACAACAAAAAATAGACAAATAAGGTTGTTCGCTTAATCCAAAATACTCAACATAGAAACAAAGTAACATATACAAGGGATTGTCCCTAACCTTATCTAATTCTAAGCTTATCTAATCTCAATGATGCTAATTCTAAGCTTATCTAATCTCAAATTTTATTTTTAAGGGTAATCTTATATTGATTTTATGTTGTATGTTAAGATACAATCCTTCCTTATTGCAAAGCTTAAGCACATATAATAATATGCTTGTTAAGAGCTCAACATGTCACTTATGATAATTAAACCTTGGTGGAGAGGACAACAATGATTCCTGTGAGCCACCCTAGCTAAACACAATTGAAAAATAACATATTACAATAATATGCTCGTTAAGAGCTCAACATGTCACTTGTGAGAAGTGAACCTTGGTGGAGAGGATAACAATCATTCCTCTAAACCACCCTAGCTAAACCCAGTTGACAAATAACATATAACATGTGTAGTCTACAACTCCAAGTTTCCACTAAATGAATGTTGGACCAATTATTATTTAAATATTTACAATTAAATGTCACTTGTAGGAATTGAACTTGGGTGGGGAGGATAACAATCATTCTTCCCAACCATTCAAGCTAAACCCAATTGATATTATTTTATTTTATTTCAATAGGCCTTAAGAAAATTGATAATAAATTAATTGATTTGTTTTAACATATTTTTTAGCTATAGTGTAAATGTTCTACGAATACAAATTGGCCTTTTGCTCGTTGCTCAAAATAATGGGAAAGGAAACATGCATTTTTTGGCTTGAAATCCACAACAATGATATTGGATAGATGGAATTGCATACATTAGATGTTAATATTGGACAATCTGCTTGTCGCATATATTAGATGTTAAGATTGCACAATCCGATTGCAACATAGTATTCAGGGGTGCTAAATCCACTTTTGCATAAAAAACCACAATTTCAATAATCCAAAATTACAACTTTGACAAAGATTAAGTTGCATGATTATGGTGATTGAAACATTGGAAAATATTAAGTGGCATGATTATGGTGATTGGCAAAGATCAAGTGGCATGATTATGGTGATGACAGACTCAGAAAGGTCAAAAACTTAAAATGTTTAGCCTTCTTCTTTTGTGTATATGGTTGAAAACATTGGAAAGAAACTTTTCTAGGTTTCATTAGTTTTCACAAATTAACAAGTTTTGAAAGCCTACAATGCCATAGATATTTTGAAATTGAGATCATTGTGTGTATAAACATGATATTATAAAATAAAACAATTTTTTTCCTCTTAATATCACATAGAATACATATTTTTTTCCCATAATATTTTAGGCTTTATTTAAGGCTTAATTTCATTATAAAATCATAAGAATAAATTCTTTTAAAAATACTATTTTTTTTCTACAAAAGAAGAAATTGGGATTTTCAAGATCGTTATGCCATGCTTCTTTGGGGTGATATAGGGTTTGTGTATTCCTCTCGTGCATTGTCTACAGGCGCTGCAAGCACCAGGTGTGAGAAAACCTAGCCGCCGCAATGCAATTGACTAGTGAGGGTGACATAACCCCCTCCTTCCGAAACATAGTCACGAATGGAACTAGAGGCATGGGGATTGGCTCGGGAAGGTCATGAACTGCCTTTGATTTGATTCATCCATTGCAGGCCCCCTCGATTGGTGCTAAATATAGAAAGGGAAAATCAATTGAAACCAACCTTGAACCATCCCATCCAAAGGTGGCTCAGGATTGGGAATCAAGGAAATGTCGACTACAAGCTCCAAAGGCACCATGATATGTGGTAAGCTCACACAAAGTAGTAGAGAACATGCATTATATGAAAGATCATGCGCTCCTAGGTAAATTTCTTGGATTATGTCCCTTAGAGAGACATCTTGTCAAATGGATCAAAAGTTGGTGGAAGCTGAAGGGTCACTTTGAGCTTCAGTTGGGTTCTAAAGGTTGTTTTACCATGATCTTCCACAACCTAGAATATAGGGATCAAGTTTTTGAAAAATATCCTTAATTATTTAACTCATATGGTATGTATATATGCTTCTGGACATAGCGATTCAATCCTAAAAAGGAGGATTTCACTCATGCTCCAGTATGGATCCGAATTTATTCACTTCCTCAGGAGTTTTGGTTGGCTAAAATTCTGGAGGGAATAAAAAACACATTGGGTATTTTTGTCAAAGTGGTTGATGCTACCAATAGGGCCACTCCACCTCCTATGCAAGAATATGTGTGTATAAGAATATTGCAAAACGCCTTCCTCAATCCATCTTCTTAGAGAATTAGTATAATGAGTTGATCCAAATGATAGACTATGAGCATATCCCATTCTGCTGTAGAAAATGCCATGAGCATGGTCATATATTTAGGGATTTTCCACTCAATGCCCCACCAAAATTGGACGATGAAGTTCCAGAGAGGACCGAGGATGTATACACTCAGGTGTAAGGAAGATGAAAGAAATGTCAACAAAAAACAGCTCTGTAGGCGAATAAGGATCCCTCCACCAACAACACCTTTGAGATTCTAAACTATGTCTCGGAGAACTAGGAAATGGAAGGCGTATTTCCAACCCCACCTAGTGGGAAAGAAGCTCCAGTCCAACACCAGAAGCAATATCCAGTCCTATAACAAAATGTTTTTGACCCAGAAACATGGGTCACAAGAGAAGATCCAACCAAAGAAGATGGCGGGGACATGGAGGTTGAACTAGATGAAAGAATATGGTAGGAATTGACCTGGTAAGACTGGAAGAAGCCTATAGGAAGTAAGAGTTGCACTATCTCCCTCTTGATTAGCCTCAGAAGGTCCACAAGGTATATCTGGACTCTATTGCAGGAGCCACATCCATATCTGGTGTAGGGTTAGGAATCCAGAGAGACTTATTCGAGAATCTGTGAGTAATCTCCAGAGAGGAAAAAAGAAGGGGAATAAATCGACCCAACAATTGATCCAGGATATATGAAGTTTTATGGTTAATTTCGGTAAAATCCAACTAATCAACGAGAGTTTCCATCCCATACCCTCCCAACCTTCTTCATGAATATTCTCTCTTGGAACATCTGGGGCCTTAAATGGAGGAGTAAGCCACGTATCCTCTGAAACAATATTCTAGTGGAAAAAGCATATATTCTACTGCTTCAATAAACCAAGTGTGCGGGGGATGAAGATGACACTATCCTACATAGGTACTGGAGATAAGGATATTATGTAAATACTGATTCAAGAGGAGTGACGAGTGGGATGCATATAGAATCTGAAAACTGTTATCCTTAACAATTTATTCACCACCAAATGGTCTATCGTGACCAACTACTAGGCTATTGGATCTGGAAAAATAAGATTCATTACCAATGTTTATGGACTACCTACACCAACATAATTTTTGTTTTTTCAAAACAATTTGGAGCACCTAGGTGATCTCACTCAAAACCAAATATGGATCTTTGGAGGGGACTTCAACATCATTCTATCCCTTGAAGAGAAGAAGGGAGGTCTACGTCTACTGGACAATGACAATGAAGGCTTCAAGAACCTTATGGCCAATCTTCATCTAGTGGATCTAGTAAGAATCAATGAGAAATTCACTTGGACTACTCGACGATCCCGCTCACAGTAGGTGGCTTGCTCTTTGGATCACTTTCTAATCTTGGAGCAGCTCATGGAATTGAAAATTCTTCCAACAACTGATTTAGATCATTGTCCTATCCAGTTATAGATCAACATTGCTTGTTCTCCAAGACATAGGCCTTTCAGATTCGAGAAGTTATGGCTGAATCACCCAGATTTCCATGAAAATGTTAAGCAATGGTGGGAGGACGTGGCCATTCCCA
>SNQJ01S0000900.1:66805-88628 GCA_010110895.2 Picea sitchensis | reverse complement strand
CAAAGTAGGGTTTTAATGTATCATCCATGACCCTTTGAAATTTGGATGGTGCATTCTTTAGGCCAAATGGCATAACATTCCATTCATAATGTCCAACTGGGACATTGAAAGTTGTTTTAAATTTATCTTCTTCTTTGATAGCCGCTTGCCAAAATCCTGATTTTAGATCAAACTTTGAAAATATTTTTGCACCAGCAATCCTTGTAACCAAACTAGTCTTGTTTGGGATGGGGTATGTATCATCAACCAAGACTTTGTTTAAAGGCTTATAATTTACTACTAGCCTGGGAATGCCTCTTACTTGTTCAGAATGTTTGTTCACATAGAACCCATAACAATTCCAAGGACTAGTAGATTCTCTGATGAGCTCTTTACTAAGGAGACCCTTAATTTCTTCTGCACACAATCTTTGGTATTCAACATTCATAGGAATGACTCTGCTCTTACAGGGTTTTCCTTGATAGTCTTCCTTGTATGGAAGAGAGACTTCATGCTTCTTTTGCTTCCCAAAAACTGTGGGATTTTCTAAGCATATTTGATCAATGAATTCTTGCTTCAACAGAAGAATTTTCTGTTGAATTTGATTTTGGCTTAATTGCTTTCTTATTCTTATCCCAGATTGCTGTCCCTTTAATTCTTTAATTTCAAGGATTTTATTTTTTATGGTTTGTACCATATTGGATATCCTGGGGACATATACAAAAGGAAGATTTATGGTAACTTTTTTTAAAACTTTATTAATAAAGTATATTTACAAATTCTAATAGATTATCACTATAGGCAACAAAGGGTAAAAACACAAAAAAAAAAGCTTCAACGATGGTGATAACCAAAGCATCCTTTTCCTAATGCCCATGTCAAAAGCCATCAACTTAATAACATCATCTCATTAAAATATTTAGAAGAATGATTGTGTTTTCAATATATTTATTAAAAAAGTCATGTTATTATCTCTTACACAAATATAGATAAAATGTAGTTTTAAGAGTTATCGTAATATATTGAATTTTGTGCTTCAAGCATATTAATAATGGGGGAGGTCATAGGTTATTAGTTAAAATTTGATTGAATCTTTAGATATTAAAATATGAATAAAGTGTTTTATAATTTATTAATATTTATTATAAATTATAAATTATATTCTTATTTATTCATTTTTACAAAATGATAAATATTTTTTATCCATTACGAATTTTACATTATTATTATTTATTTATTTAAAAAAAAAATGATAAATATTATTTATCCATAATAAACTTTGTGGCTTTTCCTACATTATTATATTTGTTCAAGTTCATGAACCATTTGAATGGTTCTTTCAGTCATGATTATATGTTTAAGTTCATGAACCATTTGAATGGTTCTTTCATTGTCCCATGACTATATTTTGTTATTGATACAATAAAATTTCAAAATTTGTATATTAGTGGACCACTATATGATTATATTTTGTTATTATTTTTTAAAAAATGATAAATATTATTTATCCATTAAGAATTTTACATTATTATGATATATTCATTTTTTTTTTAAATGATAAATATTATTTATTCATTATAAACTTTGTGGTTTTTTCTACATTATTATGTTTGTTCAAGTTTATGAACTATTTGAATGGTTCTTTCATGAATATATGTTTAAGTTCATGAACCATTTGAATGTTTTTTTCATTGTCTCATGACTATATTTTGTTATTGATACAATAAAATTTCAAAATTTTTATATTAGTGGACCACTATATGACTATATTTTGTTATTGTTATTGATACAAAATAAACTTCTATATTAATAGACCACTCTTCAAGTAATTTGTGGATAAGATATCTTAATCAATTAAAGAAGAACATCAAACAATGACTTGCATATCATCAAATAAATAAAACAAAAATATAATATATAAATTTAAAATAAAACATATGTAAATTTACAATAAAACAAATTTATTGTAAATTGTATATAATATTTTTATTTATCCCTTTTTTTAAACGATAAATATTATTTATCCATTTTTGAATTTTGTGGCTTTTGATAGTTTATTGTAGTTTGTTCAACTTCATGAACCATTTGAATGGTTTTTTCATTGGCCCATAACCAGATTTTGTTAGTGGTAGAACAAAACTTGTGGCTTTTGCTAGTTTATTATAATTTGTTCAAGTTCATTGAATGGTTCTTTCATTGGCCCATGCCCATGACTATATATTTTTTTATTAGAACAAAACTTTTATATTGGTGGACCACTATTCAAGTAATTTGTGGACAAGATATCTTAATCAAGTAGAGAAGAACACCGTTTTTTTTGGATGGAGGGCCTTGTTGGAAGGAAGGAAGGGTCCGAACTTTTAATACATTTATCGTAAATTGTATATCGTATTCTCATTTATCCATTTTTTAAAACGATAAAATATTATTTATCCATTATGTATTTTGTGGTTTTTGCTAGTTTATTATAGTTTGTTCAAATTCATGAACCATTTGAATGGTTCTTTCTAAATTTTGTAATTAGTAGAACAAAACTTTTATATTGGTGGACCACTATTCAAGTAATTTTTGGACAAGATATCTTAATCAAGTAGAGACGAACACCATTTTTTTTGGATGGAAGGCCTTGCTAGAAGGAAGGAAGGGTTCAAACTTTTAATATATTTATTGTAAATTGTATATCGTATTCTCATTTATCCATTTTTTAAAATGATAAAATATTATTTATCCATTATGTATTTTGTGGCTTTTGCTAGTTTATTATAATTGGTTCAAGTTCATGAACCATTTGAATGGTTATTTCTTTAGCCCGTGACTAGTTTTTGTTATTGGTAGATCAAAACTTTTACACTAGCGGACCACTATTCAAGTAATTTGTAGACAAGATATCTTAATTAACTAGAAAAGAACACCATTTTTTTTTGGACTGAGGGTCTTCCTAGAAGGAAGGGAAGGGTATGAAACAATGACTTGTGTGTGATCAAATAAATACAACCAAAAATATAACATGATTGAAAAATAAATAGAAAATCCTACATATTTCATGAAGTTAGTTAGATAATGCACAAAAAGGTTTACTGGAAATTTTATTCAATTGCTAGTTAAGATATCTCAATAAACTAGAGAAGAACATTCTTTTGGGTGGAGGGCCTTACTAGAAGGAAAGGTCTGAAATAATGACTTGTATGTCATCAAATAAATAAAATACAAACTAACATGATTGAAAACAAAATATAGAAAATCCTTCATATCTCATAAAATCAGTGAGAGAATGCACAAAAGGTTCACTAGAAATGTTATTGAATTGCTAACCTATTTGTGTTAACGAATAACCATCCCACTACTCAAATATTAAAAGAAAAGGAAACATTGAACTAAATATCATGACTATGAATATGTATTACAAAGAACCTTGTATCATGCATAAACATTTAAAGAGTGAGTGTTGAGAAAAAAATCCATAAATAAGATAATAATAAAAGCAACAACAATAATGGACATTAATTTAGAATAAAAAAAAATTCACTAGAAAGGAAGATGATAGTTATTGAAAAGTGTGCCAATTTTGAGAAACATTGAAGGATATAGTATCTACAATTGTCATTTCTCATTGCTTATCATAGAAAAATAATTTGTCATCAAATTGAACCCTAAATTCACTGTTGAGGAGAAAAATGTCAGATTCTATTGCAAGAAGAAAACATTACATCTATTACCCCCTTTCATTTTTGGTGTATAACAATGTGACACTTAGACACTGTAGTTGTGCCATGTAGAGTAGAGGTTTAAAAAACCCAATCAACCTTGCAACAAGTTGAAATGATAAAAATGAATCCTTAGTTTTGTGGCTTATAGGCTTAGTACATTATGGATTGTAAATATATAGCCGAACAAGTTAGTTAAATTAGGGCTTTGACACAGTTATAAATGTCCATGGATAAAAAATGTCTAGACAAACTTGAGGGGATAAGGGAAAGGGTTGTTGTTGTTATCTTTAGACTATGGTTATGGTTGTTCTTTTTGTGGATGATACATAGCAAGTAGGTCCATATTTATTTTGTAGAAAAGATGTTGTATTTGTTGGTAGTAATGGAAGTAATGAAATACCCCAACGTTTAAGCCATGTTCATTATGATGTGTTACATGGATCATTGGTTTATTATTGCATTTCAGGTATTCCTTGTTATATTTAATATGAATGTTGAGTATGTGGTTGTAAGTTGTGAATCAGTAGAGAAAATAAAAAAAATGAACTAGTTATTGTTTAAGCAGAGGTTTTAATGGTTGTTACATTCCAGATCTATTATAATAGTAGAAAACAAAAATACTGCAGAGAATAATAAAGGAACTCAAAATATAAGGAACCACAAAACCAAAATAATACCTTTATTAATAGGAAACAATGTTCACTTGCCTCTTCGAGGGGGAAACCTCCAGCAGAGCAATGCTCTATTACAATAATTCTCAAGACAAAGACTTATCATGCCCTCGACTCCTATTTATACTAAATCTATCTACCAAAAGAACAATCTAGAGGAAGATCTTTCTAGAAGAGGAATCTTCTATTAGGTCTTCTTACATTCGACTTATTATTCCTTATTACTAGGCCTTATTAATATCAACCTTTATTACATGGAAAATATATTATTCTACCTACATGATGGGTTAGGGAGGTTCGGTCCCTACCATTGCCCCCCCCCCTTAAATTTATCATTGTCCTCAAGGCTTGAGATGAGGAAATTGATGTAGAATGGTAGTTGGCTCCCAGGTGGCATCTTTTGGTTGTGTTTCCTTCTAGTGAACTAAAACTTCCTTGATAATGTGTTGACGGAGATGACACTCACGCTGGTCTAAGACTTCTTGTGGCTGCAACCAAATGGAACCTTCTTCATCCAACTCAGGTAGACTGGTATGAGTATGGAACCTAGTGCCAAGTACTTTCTTTAAGTAGGAAACATGAAAAAAGGGTGGAGATTAGAGTGACTAGGAAACTCTAACTGGTAGGCCACTAGCCCCACTCTCTTGAGAATACAGTAAGTACCATAGAATTTGGGGTTGAGTTTCTGACAGTGTTTGGATTTGAGTGAAGTCTTGTTATAAGTTTGTAGATGAAGAAACAATTGGTCCCTTTAGCAAATTCTCCTTTAGAATGACCCTGATTGGCTTGTTGTTTCATGCGATTCTAAGCCATGACCAAGTTTTCTTTGAGATTACGGAGGATGGCCATGCAGATGGTAAGAGTTTGATCCACCTGCTGAACCTTGGAGACATTGGGAATGCATGATAGAATTGAAGGTGTATTTTTTCCTTACACTGCTTCAAAGGGAGTCATGTGAGTGGTAGTGTGCTAAGAAGTGTTGTACCACCATTCAACGAGGGGTAACCACTGCTCACCCATTGATTTTTTTTGTCATATGTAAAACAACTCAAATAGGTTTCCAAACACTTGTTGACTGTTCTAGTTTGTCCATCAATTTGGGGATGATATGTTTTGCTGAGATTCAATTGGGTTCCCTAGAGTCGGAACACTTCTTTCTAGAAAGTGCTAGTGAAAGTTGGATCATGGTAAAAAACAATAGAATGAGGCATTCCATGGAGTTTGAAGATATTATCCATTAAAATTTGAGCCACGGTGGATGTTGTGAATGGTGTTGAAGAGTACATAAATGAGCATATTTGGAAAGACGATCCACTACTACCATGATGACTGAATTATTTCCTGATTTAGGTAAGCCAACAATGAAGTCCATAGAAATATATGTCCAAATAGTAGGTGGGATCAGAAGTAGTTGGAGTGTGCTTGGAGATTTGACTATCTCTCCCTTATTGTGTTGACATGTATCACATTCATCCACAAAGGTGCTAATGTCATGTTTCATTTCGTCCTAGAAAAAATAATGTTTGACCCTTTCATAGGTTTTGGTAAAACCAGAATTCCCAGCTGTAGGTGAAGCATGTAACTTAGAAATCATGGTGGATTTAAGGTTCAACTGTTTTCTTATGTAAAAATGACCTTTATAACGAAGTTCATCTTGGTTCCACGAGTACCCTGGAGAAGATTGCAGATCCTACTATAGTGTTTGGATCAGTCTTGAAAGTTTGGGGTCTTGCAACCATTCCTGGTGAACCTCCTGAATCCAATCCACGATAATGAAAGAGAGGAAAAAAAGGGACCTGTCTTCTTCATACTTTCTAGAAAGGGCATCAGCCACCACATTGTATTTTTATTTTTTGTAGATGATCTCATAATCATATCCAAACAACTTTGTTTCCCATTTTTGTTGCTTGTTATACTTTCTTAAATTTTCAGAGCAATAGATTTACCAATTTATTTATATCTTCTTTCATATTAATAATCATATACCATATACTGAAAATATGAGCAGCATGAAAAATCACAAGAAGACACAAAGAGTTATCATGTGAAAACCCAAAACCTTGGAAAAATCCATCCAACCTTTCTTAGATAGATCCTATCCAATAATATAATCCAACCATGAACAAGCTCATAAGAGAAAATTGGGAAACCCTAATGAAGAAACCCTAATGCAAGGCTAGAACACCAATCAGGGCTAGCGCACCAAGTAGTTGTAGCAGAAACACCATGCAAGGCTAGAACACCAATCAGGGCTAGCGCACCAAGTAGTTGTAGCAGAAACACCATGCAAGGCTAGAGCACCTCTTCCCAGAGATAGTGCACAAAAGAAACCACCACCAAGAATAACCAAGAACTCCAGTTGCCACAGAGCTGTGTCTTCTCCTTGCCTCAAATTGGCGCCTTCTTCTTGAGTGAGAGATGAGTGAGTGAGTGTATCCAAATGAGAAAGAAGTCTTCTTATTTATAGTATTCAAGTCACTTTATATGGGGACGACTTCTTCTCTAGGAAATTCAATTTCCCCTTTATCTTTTCTTATGGGCCGAATTCTCTTCCTAGAGTTTAGATTTCCTCTTTATTCTTTTCCTGTGGGATGAATTTTATTCCGGGGTGTTCTTACACTTTTCAATAGTCTTCCTTTGACTTTTGGAATCTTCTTCTCTTCTAAGAAAGGTTTTCTAGGAAGAAAATACCTCCCGCATCTACCAAAACATAAACACTCCCTCTTAGCTAGGGAGGTATTCTACCAAGATATTTTCTTCTAGTAGTCCAATGAATACCACTATAATCCAATGGCTATATCACAATCATATATTATCCCCAATTCTACTACCATGCCATCAATAGCTCAAAACTTCCGCCATATTCTCTATGACTATGCTGCAATAAACTAGTAGCACACAACTACTACCATGTAGTCTAGTAGTACAAAAATACTGCCATAGTCTCCACGACTATGTAGAAATCAACTAGTAGCACACAACTAATACCATGTTGTCTAGTAGTACAAAAATATTTCCATAGTCTCCACGACTATGTAGCAAACAACTACTACCATGTTGTCTAGTAGTACAAAACTACTGCCATAGTCTCCACGACTATGTAGCAATCAACTAGTAACACACAACTACTAACATGACATCCAATAGTACAAAACTACTGCCATACTCTTCACGACTATGTAGCAATCAAATAGTAGCACACAACTACTATCATGTTGCCCAGTAGTACAAAACTATTTCCATAGTCTTCACAACTATGTTGTGATGTTTCTCCTCTCTTAGTAATATTATTTACACCTATCCACTGGGAAAGAATACGACCATATCCCCAAGGATACGCCATGTTCCAAGAGCATGATACAAGTCCCATTCACACCTAGCCACCTCACATGGCATAGGAAAGACTTATGCCATGCTACACATTACTCCCTTAGTCACTCCACATGACTGATATGGGAAACCCTTGTTAAAGGGGGATATTTCTAGAGTAGAAAAAAACACACCCCCCTCTCAATGAGGGTGGACATTCTGCATCATGTCGAGCTTCTCTATGAAGTACTCATACTTCACTCTAGATAGAGGCTTGGTGAGAATGTTCGCTATCTTCTCATTTGTGGATATGTACTAGAGCTCCACTGCTGCTTTATGCACCATGTCTCAGATGTAATGATATTTGATATCTATATGCTTTGACTTGTCATGGAAGACTAGATTGTATGAAATCTTCACACAACTTTGACTATCACAATATATCAAAGTTGGCTCCAACTCTAGATCAAATAACCCTGCAAGCAATTTCTGAAGCCACACCGATTCACGTCTTGCAACATTGGTTGCAATATACTCTACCTCTGCTATACTAAGTGCCACTCACATATGTTTTTTGCTCAACCATGAGATCATACTTGATCCCAAACTGAAGCAACATCTTGATGTTCTTTTTTGGTCCATTGCACTCCCTACCCAACCAGAGTCTGAATAACCTTGTAGCTTAACTTCTTCGTCCAAGACATATCTAATTCCATATCTAACTGTACAATGCAGGTACCTCAACTCATGCTTTTATACTATCCAATGTACATGTCTAGGCTCAACCTTGTACTGAATCAAACTGCTCACTGCAAAACATATGTCTGGTTTGGTGTTAACCAGGTGCATCAAGGATTCGATCAACTTCTTGTACATTGTGGGATCAAACAAAGATGAATATAAATCACTCAAGAGCTTCATATTCGTAACCATATGTGTGGCCATGGACTTTCAGTTCATCATCCCAAATCTTTGCAAGATCTCAACTATATATTTTCCTTGGCTAAGGAAAATGTCATCTGGTCTCTTCCACACCTCCAATCCCAAGAAATAGCGCATCAGATCCAGATCCTTCATTTCAATTCTAAAGTGAGCTCCCTATTGCACCCATCTATGATATTCTCATCCCCTGTAAGAAACAGGTCGTCCATATATAGGACCAAAATCAATGGGAAACCATCTTCAACCTTGTAGTAAAGGTTTGGATCTGTATCACTCTTGGTAAAGCCCAAGCTCATCAAATTGTTAGAAAAATAGGATCACAGAAAAACATAATAAAAAAAATGTGGAAATAAAACATAGAAGATACACAATACAATAGAGACACAAATATACGTGGTTCACCCATTGTGGGCTACGTCCACCAGAGAAATTTCTAGGTCCTTCCTTTTATTATCCAACAAAATGAAGGGATACGACCTATAACTCAACCGTTGTAACTTCCTCTTCTTCCTCTCATGGTCTCCTCTTCAGAATAAAATAATCACACACATACACAACTAAAATACAATTCTCTCATAAAAGAGGGTTGCCTTATAGGGAAAAAATCCCTAAAATAACTTCTACCTTCAGACCTGCGACCTTATAATGAACGGTCCAAATTGACTACGGAATTACAATATTTTACAAGGCATTTTTTCCCAATATTTCACTTCGGGGGCACTGCCCTCTAATCCCCCGCCAGGGGCAGGATACAAAAATTGTCGCCACCCCCCTAGACTCCCCTGGTGACATTTTTTTGGGGGGGGGAATCCTCCCCACACCCCCCCCATTAGGGAATGGGGTTCACGCATGGCTGAAACAAACCTCTGAATCAAGAACATAATCAGGCTCCACAACCAACAATCTCCCACTTGGAGACTGATCAAAACAACTCCACTGTTGTTGTACGTGCTGAACTATACTCCACCTTGGACTTGGAAAATTTATCATCTTCACCTTCACGCTTGAAGACCAATTGAAACTAAGAAGGAACTCAATTTCTCCCTTGTTACTCCCTTTGTTAAGATGTTTTCATGATTCTGGCTAGTATGTATCTTTTCCAAATTCAAATGTTCATCTTCCAAGATAGATCATATGAAATGGTACCTAAGTTGTATATGCTTAGTCTTTGAATGGAATACTGAGTTCTTTGCAAGATGAATGACACTCTCACTGCCATAGTACAACCTGTTATTCTCCCTCTTCTTTCCCAATTCCTCCATAAACCTCTGTAACCAAATCATTTATTTACTAGCCTTTGTAGCAACAACATACTATGCTTCTGTTGTTGAAAGTGCAAAAACCTTTTGTAGTTTTGAAATCCAACTTACTGCTATTCAACCTACAGTAAAAACATACCCTGTGGTGCTCCTCTTATTATCTTTATCACCTTCCATATATGAATCAACATATCCTTGTAGAACAATGTCTGAAACTCCAAAGCATAATACATGAGTAGCATTACCTCTCAAATCCATGAGAATCCACTTTACTGCCTCCCAATGTTCTTTACCTAGATTGTTCATATACCTACTCACGACTCCTACTACATGTGCAATATATGGTCTTGTGCAAACCATCGTATACATCAAGCTTCCAACTGCTAGTGAATAAGGGACCCTGGACATGTATTCTATCTCCTCCCATGTCTTGGGACACATTTCCTTAGTTAATTTGAAATGGTTGGCCAAAGGTGTACTAACTGGTTTTTCATTCTACATTCTAAACCTCTCCAACACCTTCTCTATGTACTCACCCTGAGATAATGTCAATTTGTGATTTTTCCTATCTCTTGTTATTCTCATACCAAGGATTTTGTTTGCAGCACCCAAATCCTTCATCGCAAATGAATTAGTTAATTTTTTCTTGAGCACATTTATGTCCTGCATATTAGACCCCGCAACAAGCATGTCATCTACATATAATAATAAGATAATATAGCTTGCATTTTCTAGCCTTTTAAAATAAACACAGTGATTAGAATGACATCTACTATAATCTTGTTCTATCATAAACCTGCCAAACTTCAAATACCACTACCTTGGAGCTTTCTTTAGGCCATAAAATCTATTATTCAACCTGCATACCAAATTCTCCTTCCCTTTGACCTCATACCCCTGTGGCTGCTGCATATAAATACCTTCGTCCAAATCCCCATGGAGAAAAGATTTTTTTACATCTAACTGTTCAAGATGCAAATCTTCTACTACCACAAGACTTAAAATGGTCCTAATTGAAGTCATCTTAACAACAAGAGAAAATATTTCATCAAAATCTATACCCTTTTTTTGTGCAAACCCCTTTACAACAAGTCTAGCCTTGTGGCACTTTTTTCCTCCATCTTCTTCCTTCAACCTGTAAACCCATTTATTCTGCAATGCTCTTTTTCCTGCAGGAAACTGAACCAAGTCTCATGTCTGGCTATTTACCAAGGAATCCATTTCCTCTT
Organism: Picea sitchensis; assembly: GCA_010110895.2. Taxonomy (NCBI): domain Eukaryota; kingdom Viridiplantae; phylum Streptophyta; class Pinopsida; order Pinales; family Pinaceae; genus Picea; species Picea sitchensis. The sequence continues at coordinate 77,532 of SNQJ01S0000900.1, read as the reverse complement.
TCATTCCTTGCTCCCACTTCTTTTTAGTGTTTACCTGCATTGCCTCTTCATAACATTTTGGTTCACCATAATCAATCAACAATAAATAATACAATGAAGGAGAGTATCATTCAGGGGGTCTACTTAACCTGATAGATATTCTAACAATTCTTGTAGGAGTTTGAGGTACCTGTTGCTCCTATTGTTGTACATTCTGATTTTCTGGTACCTTTGGAATTTATATTTTAGTAATCTCATCAAGCACTATGTATTCTGGTTTTTATTTTTCCTGTTTCTTTCCCTGCAACTGATATTTGTACATGACCTTCTCATTGAATATGACATCTCTACTCCTAATGATTTTGGGATTTTCATAATCCCATAAGCAATAAACAAAATCATTAACACCATATCCAATAAAGGTACACTTTTTGGATTTTGCCTCAAGATTTTTTCTATTTTCTTTATCAATATGGACAAATGCCTCACAACTAAAAGATTTGAAAAATGAATATTTTACATTTTTACTTGTCCATGCCTCCTATGGAATTCCACCATCCAAAGAACTTGAAGGTCCTTTTTTATCAAGTAAACATCATTATCTACAACATCTTCCCAAAACTGTAAGGGAAACTCTTCATGCAATCTCATACTCGCACGCTCCATGATTGTCATGTTCATCCTTTCCGACACACCATTTTCTTGTGGTGTTCCTGGAACTGTCTTCTTTCTACAAATCCGATGGTATGAACAATAATCATCAAACTCTTTGCTGCAATATTCACCTCCATTTTCTGATTTGAGACACTTCAACCTTTTTCCTGTCTCATTCTCAACCAAAGATTTCCATTTCTTAAAAGTGTCAAAAACATCTGATTTTTGTCGAATGCAATAAACCCAAGTTTTTCTAGTTGCATAATTAATAAAAGTAACATAATAACGAGAACCACCAAGAGATGATACCTGAGTTGGTCCCCATACATATGTATGCACAAGCTCTAACCTTTCACTCTTATTTTCTTTTCCAACTCTGAGAAATCTAACTCTCTTCTGTTTTCCATAAACACATTTCTCATAGAAATCCAAATCAATTTGTTGAAGATCTGGCAACAAATTTCTTTTGTGAAGTATATGCATCCCCTTCTCACTCATGTGTCCAATCCTATGATGCCATAGATTTTTAACCACTCCTGTAGAATCTAAAGAGATATAAGAATCAATATTACCAATACATAAATACAATGTACCTACCCTCTCTTCTTCTGCTATCACCAATGATCCTTTGGTGAACTTCCATGCCTTATCTGTAAATATGGATATACAACCTTCACTTTCCAACTGTCCTATTGAAATTAGATTTTTCCTTAGATATGGAACATGTCTTACCTCTTTCAATGGTTTCCATTATTTTTCTTTATTTGTACCTTTCCCATTCCAACAATTTTGCATGGTGCATCATCACCAAAATCACCTTGACATTAATCTAGAAAATGTTTCCTACGGGGTGTGGCATGAAATGAAGCCCCTGAATATACTACCCAAGAATCATAAATATTATCTACAGAAATAATCAAAGCATCTTGTAACACATCACATGTCAGATTTGCTTCCTGATTTTTCTCCTATTGTCCATATCTTTGTTTCTTTGGAGCTCTACAGTCTTTCTTCAGATGTCCTTTCTTTCCAAAATTCCAACAATGATCCAGGTGGATAATGGTGGCCACCCACCTATTCCAACTGGCTCCTCTTGATAGTTTTAGTTCAACACATTCCCTTTTACTTCTTTGTTATTGTGGGTTCTACACTTCTCGGGTTGTCTAAATCCCTACACATATTCTAGGTGGATACTAGTGGCCTCCCACCTAATCCAACTGGCTTATTTTGTATGTTTTCATGTCAACACATCTTGCTGGACTTCTAGGGCCATTTTGGGGCCCTAAATAGTGTTTTTTGGGCTTGCCACAGTCAAACTGTAGAGAGAGTCAGAGTTTGATGACGAATGTGTTTCTTTCTAAAAGACCTTTCCAATGGGCTATCGCGCACCTAAAACGAAGGTCGTATGGAAAAGTTACGACCCCAGGAAGTTGAGGTACCAACTTATCCATAGGGGCCCACATAAATTTTGGCGTTTCATCTCCTAGGGTTAAGTTTTTGGATGTCTAGGGTTTTGGCATTCATGAGTAATATTAAAAGGGCCTATGGAGCCTCATTGTAATCATTCTTCTCAGATGGATGTGCATAGCAGCCACATCTCTTCTCAGAGATAGCTACCACCATTCGAGCAAGTGTTTCAATTTTGCAGTTTTACAATTTCATCCTATTTCATTTATTCTATAGAAGATATTGTTCACTAGATATCTGTGTTGTTCTTCATATCTCTGTGTTTATTGTATTCAGTCTGTTAACCGGTTCATTCTTCTCCTAAATCTGGATCAGTGGTATTAGAGCGGCATGCTCTTCGTTTATTTTTCTTCGTGCATGTCCCCGACAAGATCTGGGTACAAGAAGTTGGGACTTGAACCAATAGAGTCATTGCAATATCGGTTGCATCGAGCCCGACAACAACCCATGGGGGACGTAAAGAAATATGATGGAGTAGGATATCCTTTTAAAATGTTGCTCGAGGAAGCCCTCTTGTGACAAAAGAATGAAATGATGGACAAATTTGTGCAGATCCTTCAGTGACTTCCCATAAGAGAAGCATCTTCATCAAGCGACCATGCAACCCCCTTCAAGGTACATGTAAATTTTGATATTCCATTATTTGAAGGACTGATATATGCATATGTTGTAGATAAATGGTTGAATCTGCTAGAATGGTATTTTTCGTTCCACAATTTTTCTGATAGGGAAAATATATTACTTTTACACTCCTTAAGGCCATCCCCATGTTAAGGATTGGTGGGATACTTACTTTGAGCAAAGGGTCGTATAGGAATCTACAATATTTGTTTTTTTCCCCTACATGGGATTCCTTTGAGGATGCCACTAAATAACAATACTACTCTGTTGGAACTATGAGGCGGGATGCCACTAAATAACAATACTACCCCATTGGAAGCTACGAGGACCAGTACGCCAGATGGACCACCCTGCATCAAGAAAGAGACCAAACAGTAACATATTTCACCAATATTTTCCATACCCTGTACACCAAATTGGGTATCAAAGACTCTGAGCGACATGTGGTGCTCAAATACCACGTATTTTTTCATAGATACATTCAAACATAAATGGAGTTTCTGGACATCACCCCCTTGGGTATGAATTATAGATATGCTGTCAAGATCGAGCATAAATATAAGCAGAAGAGGCGAGAGTTTGGATCTGCAAACTCCTCACAACCAAAGTAGGGAAAAGCAGGCCCCAACCCACACAGCAAGGGATAGATCAAATATGGCCACTCTCAGGACAACCAGTCCAAGTCACAACACACGAAGGGTAATGAAAATATGAAGAAGGACACAGGAAAATGGTGTGAATACCATAAAATCCCTTGGCACAACACTGAATAATGCCACTCCAAGTAGTCACTCGTGGTCGAGATAAAGGCATCTAATTCCAAGGCCGATTCTGACTCTGAATCAAATCCAGAAGGAGGGGAGTAGATCATCGATGCTGAACCTAGTGCCACTGTTGCTAACACAAAAATCCATCCAAGCAAGCCATAAGAACCAAAGGAAGGGGAAAGCCTCTTTCACTTATAGATGTGGTTAAAGGGGGCTCTGCTCCATTTAATTATCGATAGAGATAGTCAGAAGAACCTGATCTCAGCAGAGGTTGTCAAGAGATTGGACCTGTCGACGATACCACAACCGCAACCCTACACCATCGTCTGGCTTCGAAAAGGAAGGGATCTCCATGTCAGTCAATATTGTCGTCTTCCCTATGAAATCAAGCCTTTCAAAGACGAGGTATTGTGTGATATTTCTCCCCTTGAAGTTTGTGATGTTCTTTTAGGAAAACCATATTTGTGTAAGTGTCATGTTGTGTATGAGTCTATACCCTACAGTGTTATTATTACTTTCGGTAGAAAATTGTACATGATACAAGAGGTAGCGCCGCCTACCACTATTTATTTAATCTCTACTAATAAATGTAGTAAGGTTATTTCACAGAATGGGAAGTTCATCTTCTTTGTGATCCATTCTCATAGTAGGAAGAAGGTCACTGCCACATCCATGGCCTCTACACAGAGCCTGTCTTTGCAACAAAAGCAAGTGGACAGGATCGTGGAAGAGTACAGAGACATCTTCTCCTCACCCATCGGGGTACCGATGCACTGCCAAGTCAATCATCCAATTGATCTAACCCCCGGTGCACCTCTTCCTAATGAACTATTCTATCGTAGCTCGCTAATGGAAAATGACAAAATCAAGCGTCAGATCCAAGATCTTCTTTAAAGGGGCACATCAGACCAAGCTCCTCCCCTTGTGGAAGCTCGATTGTACTAGTGCAGAAGAAGGATGGGACTTGGTGACTCTACATTTATTACAGAGAATTAAACAAAATTACAGTCAGCAACCAGTTCCCAATTCCCAAGATTGATGACCTTCTTGACCAACTCAAGGGGGAAAAGTTCTTCAATAAGTTTGACCTAAATTCTGGCTACCACCAGGTTCCCATCGAACGAATTGATGTATGGAAGACAACTTTCAAATCTAAAGAAGGTCTCTTCAAATGGTTGGTCATGCCCTTTGTCTTAACAAATGCACCAACCACTTTCATGAGGTTGATGGATGATGTATTCAGACCCTTAACCAACTCTTTTGTGGTCATATATTTGGATGACATCCTCATCTTCAACATAACTTGGGAGGAGCACATGTGGCATTTCCAATAGGTTTTGAGCACTCTGCGGCAACGAAAGCTATATGCCAACTAGGAAAAATGATCCTTTGTCATGAATAGGGTCCAATACTTGGGATACATTGTTAATGAGCATGGGGTACATGTTGATCTATCTAATATCAAAGTCATTTGTGATTGGCCAACCCCAACCACACTAACCGATCTTCGGAGATTCTTGGGACTGGCCAACTTCTACCGATGGTTCGTGTTGGGATTCTCCCATATTGCATTGGCCCTTAGCCAAGTGACCAAGGATGGTGGCAAGGAAAATTTTGTGTGGGGGAGGGAACAACAACAAGCATTTGATGATTTGAAGCATCGTTTGTTCTCAGCTCCAATACTTTCCTTTCCCGATATGCAACAATCATTTGAGATTGACACTGATGCATCTGGCTATGTTGTAGGCACAATTCTCACTCAGAACGGTCATTCAGTGTCACACAATAGTGATACACTCTCAGATACTTTCCGAAAATACCCCACCTATGACAAGGAAATGTATTCCATTGTACAAGCCTGTCGTCAATGGAAACATTACATTCTGGGAAAGGAGACGATCATCCAAAATGATCACAAGCCTCTACAGTTCATACCAACAAAGGGGAAATTGTAGAACGACGACCATCAGAAGTGATCCACCTACCTATAGCAGTTCCATATCAACATCAAGTATAATACATGGAGCACCAATCATGTCATTGATTGCCTTGGTCAACCTCCCATGGCTCCACTCACCACTGTGCTCCATTCCTTTGGACATGAGGCATATGAGTGGCCCTAACTTTATAAACAATATCTGGACTTATCCGCCACCTATCATCTCTTAGGTACTGGCGTGAATGTCACTGATTTTCATATTTAGGACGGTCTGTTATGCCATCTGGACCATCTTTTTGTTCTTGCAAGCGAGCGTGCAAATATGATTTGGGAATCCCACTATAGTCGGATGGCATGACATTTTGGCATGGATAAAATTGTGGCCATTCTACAGAAACATTTTTATTGGCCAAAAATTTGACAGGAYGTCAACAAGTATATCAGATCTTGCACTATATGTGCCATTGCCAAGCCAACCATCAAGAAGAAAGGATCATACACCCCTCTTCCTACTCCCAATAATACTTGGGAATCCATCTCGATGGKTTACATGTCTGGCCTTCCGTCCACCAAGAAAGGCAATGATTGTGTATTTTTGGTTGTTGATTGGTTTTCGAAGATGGCCATCCTCACARCCTGCAAGAAGAATATCACAGCGACAGATACTGCCAAGMTCTTCTTCAAATAAGTGTGGGTCCATTTTGGGATACCATCGACCATCATCTCTGACTGGGATAACATATTCCTCAACACATGTTGGTCGAGTATTTGGTCACCATTTCACACCACCCCCAAACAGACGACCAAACAGAGGTCGTCAAATGAATGATTGTGCACATCATGTGCATGTATAACTCTAAGAATACATGTACATGGGATGAGAGTCTCCCCTATGTTCAACACAGTTACAACAAGGCTCTCCATAGCTCCACCAGCCATATCCCATTTCAAGTGGGGCTAGGATTCCATCCCTTGGGTCCCATTGATGTTGCACTACCTCTTTCAATCACACAGACAAAATTTTCCCATGTTGAGTCTGAGACCGACAAAGCCATCAGATTCATTGAGTGGATTCAACACATCCACCAACATGTCCATGAGATTTTGTATAAAGCCAATGCTAAGTACAAGCAGCGCCATGATCAACACAGGGTACCGCACCCGTTTCAGGTTGGAGACAAATTCTAATTACATTTGCAGAAGGAGCATCTTGCAGGGCCCATAAGAAGCTCTTCTCCCTTCGATATGGGCCTTACACTATCACTAAGGTTGTGGTTAGAAATGATTTTGAGCTCAACACTCCACCCTTTCTTGGCTTGCACCCAATATTCAATGTGGAGCTCCTTCGACCATATTTTCCACCGTTATTGGACACTTCAAATATTATAGAACAACTGACACCAATAGAGCTCAACCTTGACTGCATAGAACATGCATCCACTGATCAGATCATGGACACATAGGGAAAGGGCAATTTCCAGTAGAGGATCCAACTTTATCGGGTTGTCAAGGCATGACATCTCCTCCACCAAGGAAAGTGGCTCACTCAGGGCCAAATTCAGTAGAAGTTTCCTCATTTTATGGGGGAACTCAATGCAATGGAGACCATTTCTTTCTAAGGGGGGAGGGATGATCGAGGTGGATATTGGTGGCCACCCACCTATTCCAAATGGATTCTTTTGACAGTTTTAGTTCATCACGTTCTTCTGTACTTCTTTGTAATTGTGGTTTCTACACTTACAGGGTTGTCTCAATCCCTACACATCTTCTAGGTGGATATTGGTGGCCTCCCACCTAATCCAACTAGATTATTTTGTATGTTTTCATGTCAGCACATCTTGTTGTACTTCTAGGTCCGTTTTGGGGCCCTAAACAATGTTTTTTAGGCTCTCCACAGTCAAACTATAGACATAGTCAGAGTTTGACGGCGTAATGTGTATTTCTATGAAAGAAATTTCCAATGGGCTATCACACACCTAAAACGAAGGTCATATGCAAAATTTACGACCCTGGGAAGTTGAGGTACCAACTTACCCATAAGTGCCCACATAACTTTTGGTGTTTCATTTGCTAGGGTTAGGTTTTTGGATGTCTAGGATTTTGACATTCATGAATAATATTAAAAGGGCCTCTGGAGCCTCATTGTAATCATTCTTCTCAGATGGATGCATGTAGCATCCACATCTCTTCTCAAATATAACTACCACCATTCGAGCAAGTGTTTCAGTTTTGCAGTTTTACAGTTTCAACCTATTTTATTCATTCAATAGAATATATTGTTCACTCGACATCTGTGTTGTTCTTCATATCTCTATTTTTATTGTATTTATTCTGTTAATCAATTTGTTTCTCTCCTAAATCCAGATCAAACACTCTATTTTTCCTAGTTTGGATTTGGATCTACCCTTCCTAGAATTCCCGTGGTTCCCTGAGCCCTTTCCTCTATCCTTTTTTCTTCCACTGTTCTCCATGTTTAACACATTACCTGATGTCTCACCTGTGCTTTTTCGTCGTATTTCCTTGCTAAGGATAACACCAAAAACATCATCAAATTTTAGAGTGTTTCAACCAGAGATAGAGTTACTTACAACCATGACCAAGCCGTTCTAGGTTTCTAGAAATGAGCACAAGATTAGAAGAGCCCTGACCTCATCATCAAAGTCCAATTTTACAAAACTTAGCTTATTAGTAATCATATTAAATTCATTTAAATGATCTGCAACAAACCCACCTTTTGAAATCTTCATATTAAATAATTACTTCATTAGAAATACCTTATTGGACACTGGGGTTTTTTTATACAATTTATCAAATGCATCCATCTATTCCTTCATTGTCTTTTATTTTGAAATATTGAAAGCCATCGATGCTTTCAGGCTCAACTGTATCGTTCCCAATGCTTGTCGAGAACCTCCCATTCTTTGTCCTTCATGGCTGTCAACTTCTTTTCTATTCCACCCAATGGTAGGAATAAATCCTTCTAATACAAATAATCTTCCATCTGCATCTTCCATAACTGTAGTTTTGGTCATTAAATTTCTCGACCCTAAATTTTTCATCTTCCACCATTGCTCCCACTCGAACCAAGAACCCTCTTTTCCTGCAAGTTACTTTTCGCTCTGATACCAGTTTTTAGAAAAACAGGATCACAGAGAAATAAAATAAAAAAAATGCGAAAAAAAACATAGAAGATACACAATACAATAGACACAGATATATGTGTTTCACCTAGTGTGGGATACGTCCACCAGAGAAATTTCCAAGTCCTTCCTTTTATTGTCCAACAAAATGAAGGGATACAACCTACGACTCAATCGATGTAACTTCCTCTTCTTCCTCTCATAGTCTCCTCTTTATAATACAATAATCACACACATACACAGCCACAATACAATTCCCTCATAAAATAGGGTTGCCTTCTAGGGAAAAAATCCCTAAAATAACTTCTACAGTCAAATCTACAACCTTATAATGAACGTTCTATATTGACTATGAAATTACAATATTTTACAAGGCAATTTTTCCCAATGTTACCACCCACCCTAGACCCCCCTGGTGACAGTTGTGGGGGGGGAACCCCCCTCACACCCCTGATTAGGGAATGGGATCCAAACACAACTGAAAAAAAACCTATGAAACATGAAGATAATCAAGCTCCACAACCAACACCACCATAGTCCCAAGTCTTCAATCCAAACCAACTCCGAGTATGAATCTACCCATATGAAATGAGAGAACTAAAACAACATAGATATTTACAAATTCCACAATTAATTTTTGATATGCCAACATATACTCACAACCCTTACTTATCCCAATGTCAATCAATTCTTGCGACGACTCTTTTTTGTATGTTAACACCTGTTTGAAGACATTCAAAGATGGTTGTTGTAAAACAACTGAAAATATACAAAAATGAAATCTTAATTTAATGTTATAAGGAAATAAAAATTACTCACAAACTTTGCTATCAACCATTTTCTTCCCTGTCGTCCAGTTTTATGTGTTGAATGAGTTCCATTTTGTTTGCTTTTTTGCAAGAAAATACTTGAAAATGAATAATTAATGATAAATTATTTATTTATATGTACCTAATAGAAAAATTCAAAGATTTCATACATTTGAAGCACGTTCTTGTTGAAATGGCTCCCCCTGCGATGTAATTATGTCCATTTATTTTACCATCTCCTTGTACACATTTTTCGGCATTCCTACTGGCATATTTTGGATATCAACTTGTTGATCCTTTGTGATTTTCATAATCTTCCTAAAAAAAGTAACATGACAATTAAATAGTTTTATATTGATATATGAAAATTAAATATAAAAATATTGATATCAATAAATTAGGATTTATTTGTAGTAATACATACATATTCTAGAAAAGCTTTTTTAGGAATATTATTTTTTGAATGATTATTTTTTGTTGTTGTATGTTTTTGCTATTGCAAGTCTAATGGGTCTCATTGACCATTGCTCTAGAAATGATTCATGTAGTTTAGATATAAACTGGTTCTTCAAATCATTGGATTGATTTCTGTATTGTAAGTGGAAAGTACGTCTATACGTTCATTCCACTATATCACTCATAGTTTTGTAAAAAAAATTCCCCCTTTCATTAACTTCCAACACCACTCCAGATGAGCTAAGAACCAATTTATCATCATTTACATCTTCTATAATTTTTATTTTCTTAGGACGACATTTTGTTCCTTCATTGTTGGTCCCAGCTGTAGAACATTAAACATATGTGAATTAATAGATTGTTTTGAACATGTTATCTAATATTTTTAAGTAAAAAATTAATGAAAATTAAAAAAAAAATCATATTGAATAGAATTTTTTCATCCACCTGGTTCATCCTTTTGCAATTTTTCCATCAAGCATTTACGCTCTTCTACACTTAGATCACAAATAATCTTATCTAGCTTCCTCATTTTATGGCTCTATAGGACACACACTAACCAATACATATTAGTTAAACTTACATATAGTTCAAACATATTAATTTTTTTATAGAATTTACAAAGAACTTTCTTTTTTAACATATTAATTTTGTATAGAATTTACAAAGAACTTGCCTTTTATTCCTTTCTGTATGTGTTATCTTTGTATCCATCATTGTAATGTCCCCAAGGCCGAGCCCCATTGTAAATATTGTTTATGAAATGAATTGTAAATATGTTTTATAGGCTGGTGAGCCAAGTTTATTTAAGCTGGTGGGCTTATGTGATTGTTAGGCTAGAGAGCCTAAGGGTTGAAGGCCAAGAGCTTGATTTTGTACATGAATCAATGCAGAA
>SNQJ01S0000900.1:49415-64931 GCA_010110895.2 Picea sitchensis | reverse complement strand
GGTGTGACAAGTATCGTTAACAACACCACTCCAATTGAAAAAAATCAAAATAAAAAATACCATAAATAAATAAATTTACACATTCATGAACAATTTTTTTTAATTATTTGCAGCATAGTCGGTGCGTTTGTATCTGTAAGCGCACCAGTGTGTTATATTACATAAGATGCACCGATTACCTGAAACTATTTAAAAAAACAATGTGACAAGACCGAGAGAGTTTGGATCCGATGCATCACATATCAAACACATTTTATATGGAAACATAAACCCATTAAAGCTAAAAACCTAAAATGAAAAGCTATAATTATGAATTGATAGAGGGAGTTAAACCCTAAGTTGAATTTTTACAGTCACACAAACAAGAAGAAGCAAGGGTTGAAGGTAAGTATGATTTATTTTTTTATTTTTTCCTGAATCACAAAACCCTTCGATTTCTGATTTTTTGAATAATTTTGTTGCTCCAAAAGGGTTTTGAATGAATTACCATACCCTTGCAATTCTGATCTTCTAAATAACTCTTCTTTCAAAAGTATTGATTTGTTTCTCCACTATGCTCCCCTGTATGTCTCTCTTGCAAATTTGTACCCTGTAAATTTTGGCAAAATAATAAAATACTGAATAGCTTAATACCCATGAACGAATTTATGAAAATTGTTTTAAATGAATCACCATAGTTACCTTCAAATTCTGATCTTCTGAATAAATCATGTTGTTCTAAAGTATTATGTTGCTCCACAATGCTCTCCGGTATGACTCTCCTGCAAATCTTTCCACTATAAATTTTGGTAAAATAATGAAACAGTGAATAGGTTTTTACTATTTAAATGACTTTCTGAAATTAGATTTTAAATTCCCACTCATTTTTCAATTGTAAAAAAACAAAGTTGTGTTTTTGTTTTTTTTATTTTTTTCAAAACTTCAGTTCGTTTATTACTTTAACGCATTGATGTTGATATGTATACAACACACCGATGCATTTTAAATTTTTGGAGCAACGATATTGGATAATTTATTTTTTTATTATTTGAATTCATGGGCTCAGTGTGATGCGTATATAAACGCCCAATGCTTTACAATGTTATAGATGCACCGGTGCGTGTTTGTTATAGTAACACAACGTTATGTTTTTAAAGTTATCTGAATTTTTATTTGCACACAATAATATATTCATCTTAAATTATTTTTCATAATGCATCCACATGACTTGCAGTACATCATAGTATACATTTTGACCTTAAAGTCTCCTTATTCCTAATAATAATTTACTGTTGATTTTTCTCAAATGAAGGGAGAGAAGCTTACAATATCAAATGGCCAATTCTTCAAATTCCATCCCGTTCCATATTGCTCAAAGTCCCTCGCGGAGTTCTCCCTTTCCATCTCGAGTAAGTTCATATTTTATTTATATTTCGATTATCTAATTGAATTTATTTTTGTTATCCATGTCAATCTGAATAAAAATGTATCCAAATTTGCAGGATCCTGATTCATAATCAAGTTCATATGCAGAAAATATTCTAGTACTAGTTCAAAAACGTCAGAAGCTCTTATCAGGAGAAACATATCGCAAGTAGTTGGTAGATGAAAATGGACAACCACTTTACGTTGCCAATAGTAACATGCCATCTTCTAGCCACAATCCTAGGTCAGTGATGGTAATAATTGTTTTGTATAATGTGATTTGAACAAACCAATTGCATTGTTCTTACTAATATGATCGATGTACTAATATTCAATATTTTTGAAATTAGGATTCTAGTGATGATGAATGGCCTACCTATCATCTTCCATTGCACCCCACTACAATGTCAAATCGAGAGAAGACTACAATAAGAGCACAACTCGGAGAAGAAGCATACCAAGAATGGTTGAATCAACCACCTATCCAATTCCCACTACGTCCAGATTCACCAATTAGGAATGACTACAACAATAATAGTTCTTCACAAGTTGGAAATGGAGTCAATGAAATATAGGTTGGTTTGGATGATTATTTATGGGTTACAAATGCCATGGAGATAATGTTGTTAGATGAATTCCAGAACGATGAGTGAGGGAATGATGCTTATATCATTGATACCTTATTCGAAAGTTTGAAAGTTGCTTCCATCACCCCTCTCTTTAGACCTAGCTGGTCAAAGTCTACCCAATTGGGGACAACAATGTTACTGTACAAATTGAAATCAAAGTTTGGCACGTCAAACACATGTTTCTCGACAATATTTAGGTAACTGATCATCATTAAGTCCCTTATAATTTGAGAAATATTGTCACACAATCAACATTAAAAACGATCGATTTTATGAACGTTAAATAACATTGTACATTTCTATTTCCCACTAATTGTAGGTTATTCAAATATAAGGTTCTTTTGAGCAATAATGTATTGCCCAGTAGCTACGAAGAGGCAAAGAAAATATTGAAAATATTGGGTGTTGAGTACATATCATATCATGCATGCATGAATGATTGTATTCTATATAGAGGAGAATATGCACACAAAGAGATGTGTCTGAAATGTGGGCATGATAGATATCATAAATCAAATAAAAAGGGTAAATCACATGGTCCTCCTCATAAGATATTGAGGCACATGCCTATAATCCCAAGGATTCAAAGGCTATTTTGTTTCAAATAATTATCTATGTTGCAGGGATGGTATACCTCGAACAAAAGTGAGTCGGGAGTTATGAAAATCCCAATAGATTCAATATCCATGAAGCATATAGAGGATACATGGCCCGGAAAATTCAAGGATGATGTACGAAGTTTGAAAATCAGCATATCCATGGATGGCTTCAACCCATATTCCCTCCAAAACACCAACTATTCTGTTTGGCATGTAGTAGTGATCAATAACAATACCCCCCCATGGTTTTCCATGAAAAGAATGAACATCTTATGTTGGATCTTATAGTCCTTGGTAGAAGACAAGTGAATAATATGGATGTCTACCTACAACCATTGGTAGATGAATTGAAGGAATTATGGGAAGGGATACTTGTATACGATGTATAAAGACCCATCAAAACATAGAGGAATTTTACGTTGTATGGAATATGTGTTTACACCACACATGATTATCTAGTCTTAGGATTTTTCTCTGGTAAATTACATGTTTATTGATTTCTTTTATATACGTAACAATATTTTTTGGCATATTTAATTCGTTGTGACTATTCTGGACTTCGATGCTAACATGCTCTATTGTATACATTAATAATTTCGCAGGTCTCGTAAAAAAAGGATATCATGAATGTAAATGTTATGGAACTTATCTGAAGGCTAGGTGGTCCAACTACCTACTAAAGCTAGTGTACGACTATTCCAAGGTATTCTTGCATGTGCATGATGTTTTCTCATTCCTTTCCCATGAGGACATTGAAAGGAATAATGTCCCAACTTCTTTCAATTCTAACATCTAATTTTTTATACATCCTTCTTGTGGTATGATCTTCTAGTCTTTTTTTGACTGATATTTCTCCTTTCTTTCCTTTTCTTCACATGAGAAACACGATCTTGGCTTTCTTCATCATTTGTCTTCTCTGATTTGGATATCAATCTAGATTCTTCTTGGGTACAGTCTGTCCACAACTTGTCAAACTTTGGAAATTTGCTTCTTGCAAAAATTCCTTGAATGAATGGGTCTCAAGAAGAAGGAAAACCATTGAGCATATTAGTCACAAGATCTGCATCATCCATCGAGTCTCCAATAGTTTCTATTTGGTCCTTGATATGTGCAATTCTCATGAAGTAGTTTGAGACTGTTTCTGACTTGTTCACCATCACATTTTAGATTTGATGCCTTAGGGTTAGTTTATTGTTGGTATTATTACTTTCATATAGTATGGTTAGGGAATCAAACATTTCCTTTGATGTATTCAATTATTATACATTGGGGATCAAGTTATCCTTGATTGAATCTGTCAAGATCCTCTTGGCATTGATTTCATTCTTCTTGAATTTTGATTTGGCATCTTCTTCTTCTGGTTCTGGAAGCACCTACTTGACATGATCCAACAACCCATTCTCTTCTATAATGAGGAGTATTCTATGCTTCCATGATCTGATTTTTTCTACTCCATCCAACCTATCCTCAACTCTCATACTAGTAATCATTTTCACTAGTAGAAACCCTAGGACTGAAAAATCCCAAAATTTCAAACTTCACCAAATTGCAATCTAAGTGTTGAAGTGAGTGCGCTAGGGTTAGACAAGTTTCTATGAAGTGGAATTAGTCCCAATGACTTGGAACAAGTGCTCAATGATCTTGACAAAATAATTGTGCAGCTGCAAATCTCAAGATATTTCCTTCCAGTTGTTAGATTGTCTTGAAGGTAACCAACTATGATACCATGTTGGATTTTCTTAAATTTTCAAAGCAACAGATTTACTAATCTATTTATATATTCTTTCACATTAAAAATCATGTACCATATACTGAAATTATGAGTTGCATGAACAAGCACAAGAATACACAGAGAGTTATCCTGGGAAAACCCCAAACCCTGGAAAAAACATTGTTAACCTTTCTTAGATAGATTTTTTCCAATAATATAATCCAACCATGAACAAGCTCACAAGAGAAAATTGATAATGAAGAAACCCTAATACAAGGATAGTGCACCAATCAGGGCTAGCACACAAAGTAGCTACACCAAAAACACCATGCAAGGCCAACACACCTCTTCCCAGAGATAGCACACAAATTAAACCACCACCAAGAATAACCAAGAACTCCAGTTGTTGCAGAGCTGCGTCTTCTCTTTGCCTTAGACTAGTGCCTTCTTATTGAGTGAGATATGAGTGAGTGAGTGTATGCAAATGATCAAGAAGTATTCTTATTTATAGTCTTCAAGTCACTTTAGATGGGGTCGAATTCTTCTCTGGGAAATTATATTTCCTCTTTATCTTTTCTTGTGGGCCAACTTCTCTTCCTAGAGGTTCTGTTTCCACTTTATTCTTTTCCTGTGGGCCGAATTTTATTCCGGGGTGTTCTTCCACTATTCAATGGTCTTCCTTTGACTTATGGAATCTTCTTCTCTTCTAAGAAAGGTTGTCCAGGAGGAAAATACCCCCGCGGCTACCAAAACATCAACATTGATTTGGTGAAGACAATATTTGTTCCAGAAAATACTTGAGACTTTGATGATCAATTTTTATTTGGAAGTGTTACCCCAAGAGATAAGGATTCTAGAGATCCACAATGTGCATAATAGCTAACATTTCCTTTTCATAGGTGGATTGCCCAAATGGATCTCAAATAAAAAAAATTTGGTGAAAGCCAAAGGTCGACCATGTTGCATGAGGACGACCCCAATTCCTTTCCCCTAGGCATCAAACTCCAATATAAAGGTCTTATTGAAGTCAGGGAGAGCCAGAACTAGAGTAGTGCACATAGCCACTTTCGAATATTGGAAGGAATGGTCGGCTACTTGATTCCAACTACAATCATTCTTTTTAAAGAGCGCTAAGAGGGGAGCTGCAATTTTTCCATAATTCTTAACAAACTTGCGATAATAGATTGTCAAACCCAGGAAGCCACATAGAATTTTAATACTTTCTGAGCATAACCAATCCTGCATAGTTTCAATTTTCTTCAGATCCACCCTGACACCATCCTTGTTGATAATATGTCCTAGGTACTCAACTTTAGAGGCTTCAAAAGCACACTTAGACTACTTAAGATAAAACAAAATTTGTGAGATAGTAGCTAGAAAATTTGATCCAAATGGGAAATATGGTATTTCCAAGTTCTATTATAGATGATATCATCAAAGAAAACCAAGACAAAATGACAGAGGAAAGGATGGAAGACATGATTCATGAGACTTTAAAAAGTGGAGCAATCATTGCAAAGGCCAAATGGCATAACCAAGAACTCAAGTAACCTTCATGAGTTCTAAATGTAGTCTTGGGAATGTCTTCTTCTTTCATACGAATTTGGTGGTATCCAGAGTGGAGATCAAGTTTGGTAAAATAATGAGCACCACTTAATTCATCCAAAAGGTCATCAATGATAGGAATGGGAAATTTGTCTTTGATGGTGAGTTTGTTGAGAGCGTGAAAATCATGAGACATGTGCCAAGTACCTTCTTTCTTGAGTACCATGACTACTGGAGAAGAATAGGGATTGGTACTAGGATGTATGACATCGACATCTAGAAATTATTGAACAATCTTCTCAATTTCATTCTTCTTGGTGAAGGGATGATGATAAGGGTGAAAATTTGGAGGAAGACTGCTCGAAACTAGAGGAATATAATGATCATGGACACCTTGTGAAGGGGGAAATCCCTAGGGGGTTTGAAACACAACTTGGTGTTGGGAGAGGATAGATTGGAGGTCAGGATGTACAGATGGTGCCTCAATTTCCTGAATGGAATGAAGTTGGGAAATAATTCCAGAGTGACCTTTTTTGAGGAGCATTTCCATTCAGTGAGAATTGATGATCTCTGGTGACCCTGTTGTGATTCCTTGGAACTAATGTTGTTGGCCCTTTTGCTAGAACTGCATGGTTAATTTATGGAAATCCATGGTGATAGGGCCAAGAGTAAATAACCGTTCTACACCCAATACAATATCAAAACTACCCATGTCAATAGAAAACATATGAGATTTCAAGTGGTACTGACCAGTTTGGAGGTGCACATTTTCACAATGCCCTCCACATTTCATGGAAGCACCATTGGAAATCATGATTTGGAAATTATTAATTGGATGGATATAACAATCAACTTCTTGGGAAATGTGACGATGAATAAAATTATTAGTGTTGCCATTGTCAACTAGAATGATGATTTTATGGTTCTTAATGTAGCCAATTAACTTGAGACTTTGAGGAGCAGAGAAACCCATTAGTGCATTCAAAGAAATGAGTGTTTCAACTTCCTATGGATCAGAGGGATGATTAAGATCATCTGGTGGGGGTAGCTTGGGTACATGAGAAACATCTACCTCTTCTTCAAAAAAATCCTCCAACATAGCCATAAAAAGATTATGTTCCTTGCACTTGTGGCCCCAAAAATACTTATCATCACAATTATAACAAAGACCCTTAAGTTGGTGTTTATCCATTTCAGCCCAAGTCAATTTCTGGATCTTGAGAGGAGTGGCAGGAGGGGCGAGTAGTGTGGGTTTAGGGTGAGGAATAAAATGTATTTTTCTAGTTTGGGATGATATGACTTGTTGTACTTCCTTGACCCATTTTGTAGCCTCCAACCAAGTCTGGGGGTGAACCATGAGGACATGGGCATAGATTTTTTCATTGAGGCCAATGATAAAGCATTCCCTGAAAAAAATATACGTCATTCCCTCCATTCTAAAAGCCAATTGCTCAAAGGAAACTATAAACTCTTCCACTGGGCCGGTTTGTTTCAACTTGGTCAAATGGCCTAAATGATGGGTGTTAGTGTCAAAGCGTTCATAGAACTCTGCAACAAACTATGCACAAGACACATACCCTTGTCATGCCTTTTTACACCATTTCCACCATTGCCAACGTTCATGATCCAAATGGAGAACACCTTAACGGGGTTTGTCCATCTCATCGGTAATGCCATGCAGAGAGAAGTAATGTTCCATTTGGGTGACCCAACCCATGGGATCTGAGCCATCAAAATTTTTCACGTCCACTCTAGGAAGGCGTAGACTGTGTTAGCACTGGAATTCACCTCTTGATTGCAACAGAGGTAAGCTCAGTACCCATCATTTTGTATGTCACAATGAATAAATTAAAGGGTAGTCTAATGGACGCAGTCTCAGGATAATATCACTTTAACTCAGGAAACTAGGTTGGTATGCATAAGTAGATGAGGTGTTGATATAACTTCAGTCAGTAAGTTGAAGTAAAGGTGAGAAGGGGGAAGAACTTGAGGAGAGTGAAGAGGTCTTCTATGGACATCCGGTCTTCCAGCATCCTAAGGAGGAAAAACTCAGAAGGAAAGATCCTCTTGATACAGAGTTTCAAGGGACTGAATGAAATTATCACTGAACTGAAATCAAACATACATCACAATTTAATGACAACAACTCGACTGGATCATCCATGCATGAGTCATTCAGCGTTGGAGGGAAAAGACAACACAAAAACTGATTAAAACTGGTCGCGATGTCACTGTGATCAAACCTACATCACAAGAACACAACTACCCTCGACTGGATCCTCCATGCTCGAGTGTTCTAACACAACTGTTTACAGATATATGAAAATAACCTGACTTACATTAAACAACAAGTCTCAAATACAGATACATAACCATAAGAACCAGAGCTTCATTAAAACTTTACAATATGGGAGCCTAGCTCAACCATCCCCTTACAAAATGTAAAAACTATCTACTTATACTCAGAACGGTCCCCGACTATCAAGAGTGTGATTTGATCACTACAATCAAAACTTTGTGTCGGTGACTTCTTCTATCATATTGAACGTGCGTCCCTCTATCAGATGCGAGCTCAGATCAGCATGGGTCTGTAGGGAAATCTTCTCACATAGGTACCATGGGATGATGGTTCAGTCCCCACGGTCGGGCCTTCCATGCCTTCCATTTATAGGGTGAGACGAGGTTTCAACCACCAAACCTACCTTCCATTAACTTCTTTTCCTTGGAGATTGAACGAGACTTAATGCTTAGGGGTGCGACCACTTGCTGCTCTCAGATAGGATGCCATATAAACATGAAATTGCGGGGCCTCTCAGAGGTGGTTTGGGTTCAAACTGCTTTTGGGTCCGCAATCCATCACATTTCACCATGTAGTATTTTTTCCATACCATGGTTTCCATTGCGGGACCGCTTAAGAAAAATATCGCCCGAGCATGTTGCGTCCCCGCAATAGACTGTGGCCATTAATCTGGTCATGATCTGAGATCTGGGCACACCGCCTAGATTTGGCACCACCGCCAATCTTACTCTCCCACCAACTTTAGGATCTTCCAAAAGTGTTCTTTCGGGTGGGGCGCTACTTTTGGCACTGTACAATAACACCTCCCAGAGGATTATCTGATGTGGAGGCCAACTGTCACCATGTTGATGTGTCACGAATGGAGAGGTAACATGTTTCACTTGAAAGAAGGTTGGAGGCATGTATGAGAATACTTGAAAAGAGTGCCACGTGTCAAAGCCATAAGGGTGTCACTTGTCTGTGTTGATAGCCGACATGCATTTGGATCTCCAGGGCTCGGGGGCTAGCTCCTATTTACCTGCTATGCTTTTACCCGAAGCTATGGATTTGGTGACACATGTCTCTTTGAATTGGATGGCCGAGATCCACTCCGGGTCTCCGGGCTTCGGGAGAATCAAAACTCAAACTTCACTTTTCCCAGGAATTTTACTCGAAGTTGTATATATGATGACATGTGGCTCCTGGATTTGGAATGTCGAGATCAACTCCGGGTCTCCAGACTCCAGGAAAATCAAATCTCAAACTTATTTTTCCTTCTTTGTTTTCACCCGAAGCTATGGATCTGATGACACGTGGCTATTTCTGATCAATGACTCAGATTCACTTTGGGCCTTTGGCCACTTCGACACTTCGGGCCTTCAGGACCTTGGAGAGGCACCGCCACTAAGATCAATGAATCACTATTGATTTTGAGATCAATGGTACATGATTTCTTTCGGGAGTTCGAGCTTTGGTTCTCTGGAAGTTTTATGCACTTCTCACTTTGAAACTCCCGAACCTTATTTCTCCAAAAACTTGGATCGAATGCCACTTGTACCCTCAATATCAATGACTCATGCTCGCTTGATTTGAGTCTATATCAGACCGCTCTAAGTGTTGCGCTTGTGCTTACGACTGTGGTTTCTGTGAACAATTACCTGGACGGCTGACTGAGGGCTCAGGAAAATAAAATGATCAGTGACAAAGGTAAAGAGAGAAGTGATTGATCCTAGAGAAAACATGTCAATCAAACGGACGAAGACAGACAAAAGAAAAACTACAAGTCGAGAGGAAAAAATTACAATCGGGTCTGCAAAAGGAGGAGAGAAAGGAAAAAATATAGACTTAGGTAGAAACCACAAACCCCTAAGGATTTGAAAATCTTATGTGATAACATTTGGCTCCACAGGGGATGGCATGCTCCCTGCGAGCTTCCAAGAACATGCAACTCCAGTGCCTTTTCTTTGGGTTATGGAGTCTCCTATTAAAAAAAAAAAAAATAGACATAAAACAAGAACAATATTTACAATGGTGGGACGCCGACTACAGATTTTAAACAATTTTTTTTTTTAGGAAGTGCCCATTTACTGGGCCACCAAAAAATTCATCACCCTCTGAATCCTGCAACCTATAAGTATTATTTGAAAATGCCTCAAAAATCTTGAAGGGTCCGATCCAAAGGGATTCAAGTTTACCATGATTTTCCTTGTCCTGTTTGGGTGCATCACATTTGAGTACTAGATCTCCCAGCTGGAAATCCTCTTTTCTCACCTTTCTGTCAAAGGCTTGCTTGATATTCTGTTGACGTTCATGCACTTTGTCTAGTAGATGTTCCCTAGCCTACTACACTTCGACCAACTAATGCATCCTCCTGATCATGTCATTAGGCTCTTCTTGACAGTCTTGGAAGAACTTTTCCATCGGCAAGGCCAGCAGAGAAGGAAAAAATTCTTCAGTTCCATATACAAGATGGAAAGGGGAGATGCCCAAGGACCTCTTTKTTATCACCCTGTCAGCCCATAGAGAAAACTTGAGCTTTGAATCCCATGCTTTCTTGTTGTCTTCTAAYAGTCTTTCGATGATCTTTATCATGCTTTTGTTAGAGGACTCTGCTAATCCATTTCCTTGTGGATATTAAGGGGTAGAGTGTATCAATGAAATTTTGAACTGCTCACAAAACTCGATCARTGGTTTAGCCTTGAAGGATGCAACATTATCAGTGATGATCCTTTTCGGAAAACYGAACCTTACTATAATATCCTCCAGGAAACCAATGATCACCTTATGAGAAGTACTCCTTKTGGGAATAACTTCTATCCACTTGGTAAAATAATTTGTGGCAGTCAGGATCCATCTGTGTTGACCGCTTGATGYGAGATGAATTTCCCCATTKAATTCTAGGCCCCATTATTGGAAGGGCCCTAAAGCAACCACATGCTTCAATGGTAGGGACTTTAGCTGCTACTTCCTAGCAAATTTTTGACATTTAATACAAGCTCTAATTTTTGCACAGACATCAGTGAATAGAGTAGGCCAAAAATACCTAGCCCTGAGAATTTTATAGGTCGTGGTTCTCTAGAAGTGATGTCCCCCAAATAGGCTGTCATGAAAATCAAACATAATCTTTTGGGCCTCTAGTGGGTCTAAACATCTCAGAAGCACTCCCAGAGGGTCTTTCCAATACAAAACCTGCTCAATAAGGAAATATTTAATTGCTTTGAGCTTAAGAGCTCTTACCTTGCTTTTTCCCATACCTTCTAGAGGTCGTAACTCCTGCAGAAAAAATATAATGTCTTTGTACTAGGTGCACTCTGCCAATGGAGGGATGACTTGTGGGCCTATAAGAGACAACTTAGCCTACTGATTTTCTGAGCAGGTGTTGCTGAAGTTAACCCCCAAATATTTGTAATTAGATTCAACCAATAGCTTGGCTAAACCTTGGCCTTTAACCAGTTTGGTAGGCTTTATTTCCAAATCGAATTCAAGGAGTTGGGAAATCCACTTGCTCCTCCTTCCATCTATGTCGGGTTGAATCAGAATGTCCTTCATAGAAGCTGAAGGAACATATGCAATAACCTTCGAGTGTAAAACATAGACTCTGAAGGCTTTGAGAGAATTTATCAAAGTGTAGGCCTGTTTCTCCATGATGTAATATTTTACCTCAACGTCCCTCAATTCCCGACTGAAAAAGGAAATAGGTTTCTCCAGTCCCTCAGCGTTCTTTTGCAACAAAACAACCGCTACTGTGTCAAACAAAGCAAATGAAAAAATGAGGAAATCCTTTGAGTAATCAGGACTGATAAGCACATGTGCTTCAGTCAAGTCTTTCTTTATCTGATCAAAGGAATTTCGAGACTCAGTAGTCCACTTAACTTCATTTCCCTTCCTCAATGTGGTTGTTATAAGCTTTACCAATTCAGAAAAATTGGAAACAAACCTCCTCAAAAAATTGATCCTTCCCTGGAAAGACTGGACTTATTTCCTGGACCTAGGGAGTGACAAGGTTTGGATCGCTTCCACCATGCTGGGATCAATTCTTACTCCCTCAATAGATACTATATTCCCTAGTAATTTCCCTTCCTTCATGGAAAATAATGATTTCTTGGGGTTTAAGGAGATACCAAATTTCCTGCATTTCAAGAAAACCTTTTTCAAATGCTCACAATGGTCTACATCAGAACTGGAGAAAATCGTGCCATCATCTAGATAGATGACCACAAATTTTTATTTTTCTCCAATGAAAGCTATATCCATAGCTCACTGAAAGGTTTCCCCTGTGTTCATCAGCCCAAAGGGAATCTTGGCATACATGAATGTACCCCAAGCAGTGGTGAAGGTTGTCTTTTCTCTATCTTCAGGCAATACAGAGATATGATTGTAGCCAGAAAAACCTTCAATCATGGGCATCCTAGATGTACCTGTCACCCTTTGTAATATGTGTTCCATCTTTGGCAAAGGGTAGTTGTCCTTCTTCGATCTCCTGTTTAGGTTTCTAAAATCGACACAAAGTCTGATTTATTCACTTTTCTTTCTTACTAGGACCAAATTTTCCACCTACTCAGAATACCTCAATGGAACAATAATCTAAGTGTCCAAAAGCTTCTTCACCTCTCTCTCCATGATAGGAAACAACATAGGATTTATCTGTCTTAACTTCTGCCTAAATGGCTTGGATTCTTCCTTCAGTGGGATCTTGTGCTCAATAATGCTAGTGTCATATGTTCTAAGATCCTCATAAGTCCAGGCAAACACATCAGGAAATTTATTTAATAGCTCAGCATACTCAGACCTTTGCTCCCTCGACAAGCTGTTTGACAACTTGACAAATTTTGGATTCTCCTCTGTACCAATGTTGCACTCAGATATCTCAACATCATCAGTTGGCCTCTTAGATTTTACTGCCACGTCATTACTGTCAAATATCCTTTCCAAAAGGACTAGTCCCTTCAGAATGTGATTGCTAGGCAACTGCACAATACGATGATTAGCAATTTTCTTTAAAAATACATTAGTGTGAGGCTCATTTTCAGAATTAGGATCCTGATCTACATGCAATGATGAAAATTCCTCAACAGTCTCTAGGAACCTTTTGATCTCAAGGTCATCCTCAAACACCTTCCAATGCTTGACATTGTCAGGTATAGAGGGCCTGTATTTTACTTCTATATCATACCTGAGCTTGGGTGGCAGGGGAACTCTGAAATTGCTCGCTGAAATAGCCAAGAATCAACCACCGTGTTTTCCTCTCTCAAAATGAATGAAATGTTGAAAGCCAAGAAAAAGATGTCAATCAAGTCCCACGCTTCATTTCTATAAGTTCTGAGCTTGGGATGCTTAGCTTGATAAATATTTCTAATCTGATTAACAATCAATTATGCATCCCCAAACAAAGATATTTCCTTGATCCCCATGTACTTTGCATCCCTTAAGCCCAAAACAAGAGCTTCATACTCTGCCACATTATTGGTAGCTTCAAATTCCAGTTTGTAGGACAGAGATATAGCCTCTTGAGAAGGTGAAACAAAAACCACTCCAGCACCAACAACATCCTTAGAAGAGGCTCCATCAAAGAACATCTTCCAAACATAAGTGGTGAGAGGAGGATCTTCATGAAAAGTAACAGATTGTTTTCTGAGTTTAAGGTGAGGCTCGGGACCATTAGTGAGATGTAACAAACTAGACCCCATATCAGTGTCAAGTGAAAAGATAGGATGAATGGCAGGGTTTGCTTCATCACTAATAATATATTCCAGTTGGGAGTCCCTGTAAAGTCTTCTATGCTCCCCCCAAAACACAAGAATAGTGGCATACGTGAGGTCCATTTGAAAGGTTCCCCCAATTCTTTTTATCCAAGATATTGACAAAAGCATGCCAAACTTGGGGGGAACATCAGCCACTACAATCTTCATAACCACACTTTTCATGGGTAGTTGAAACAAGGTCACAACTAGGTCTTTGATAACCCCAAGACATTGCATTTTCCTAGAGTCAAAGGAATACAAGTCATCGCAAGTTTTTGTGATTTCCAATCCCAGTTCTTCCATGACAATTTTGGGCATGAGATTATGGGATGCCCCTGAATCCATTAGACAATTATGAAGCACCTTATCATGTATATTTAGTGATGTATAGAAGGGAGGGGATGAATCATCTATGTCTTCTATCAGAGGTCCTAAGATAACTACTGTCTTTTCATCTTGCAAATTGATTGAGTCTATGGGATGAATTGTGGGTTCAAGCATTAGTAGCTTAGAGAGGCTCCTTTTGAAATATTCATGCTTGACCAACTCTGAAAGGGGTACAGGGATCCTAATCTTCTGAACCTCATGCTCAAAATGAAAAGGGGATGTAGGCTTTAGGATTTCTTTCACTTCTCGGATAGGAGTTATGGCCAGATGAGAGGGGGGTCGAAATTTCTTACCTTTTTTGTCGTCTGATACATATTCAACATGATTCTTTGCTCTGGTAGGCTGCTCAGGAAAATTAGGCTTTCCTTCTTTCTTATTGGACCTGAGGTTATATCTATTGGGGTTGTCATTGGCCTTGTCCCCTTTTCTCAAATCATTCAGCTGACTGTCCATGAGAGATTCCTCGTATGCAGACTGAGTTAAGTGAGGAAAAGAGGAGGTGTCCCCAAGACAGTGGATTTTGGGATCAAGGTCTTCATCCCCTTCTTCTTCATCAACAACAAGATTATTTTGGAGAGGGGTCTAGATTTTCTGATCATCGCTATCTCTGATCCTTTGGTCTCTTTGGATAATCTGAGGAGTATTGTTAGGCTTCCTATAGTTACCTCTATTATCAACATTTTGGGGATTTATGTAGTTCTGCTTTCCTTCTAATTCTATCTTTTCCATTCTAGCAGAAAGTGATTTTAATAGCTTGGCCATTTCATCTGTTTGAGGGGGGGCTATAGAGGAACTAGAATTCGGGGTTTTAGACCTACCTTTTCCCCTATCTCTATTAGCTTTATCCCTAAGTTTGTCAGCCACCAATATATTGGATTCTACTTCAAGGGATGCATATTTCATATGAGCCAAAGAGGTATCTCTTCTTTCTCTCAACAGTAGTCAAAAGTCAGGGCTGAAAGCATTAGCATAGGTCATTTTGGCAGATATTTTTGTAGCCTTAACTTCGGCTGGAATATTTTTATACATTTTATTAAATATCTTTGAGAAGTCTAAAACAGATTCCCCCTTCTCTCTCTTAAGTGCCCCAAATTCTGTAATATAATAAAGGAGATATTTTTTATTCCCCCAGTGCCTTAAGAATGCATCATCCAGAGCAACAATCCCATCAATAGATCCAGGAGGAAATTCCTTAAACCATTCCCTGGCATCACCATCGAAG
>SNQJ01S0000900.1:0-40670 GCA_010110895.2 Picea sitchensis | reverse complement strand
GTGCAAAGAATATAAAACATACCCAACATACGGGTGAAGGGTATCATGATGATCAGGGTGAAGAGGGGAATCCAATGGGGTAGGTCCCAAATAAGGGGGTCGGAAGGGGGTCAAAACCATAGAGAATTTTTTTTGAAAAATGATAGGTATTAATGTGATTAGAATGAAAAGAGGAATCCAATGGTATAGGTCTCAAATAAGGGTACGGGCAGGCCCCAAACATTTTTTTTTTACTGTTGTGGAGTTATACTCCGATTTAAATAGTACTGCAATGTCGAAATGCCCAAATTCTTAACCGAAAAAAAAAATGTGTAGTAATTTTGCAACCATAATGTAGGAGGCAAGGTTGCACAACAATAGATCTTTTTTGTTCTATTTTTGTCCCAAAGGTTAGGGTTTTTAGGGTTCCTACAAACAAGGGTTTGACCTATGCTATAGCTCTATGATATATGTGTGGGGTCGAACAATAGTACTCGGCCCAATATCTTAGGGCACCAACTAAGGGGGCTAGATCGTAACCATAGCCATACTACCTGATTACCCAGGTACTAGAGAGTATCTTCGTGAGTGGTGTTCTCAGTGGCACTATAACAGTCAGGCAGCTGATCGGTTGATCTATGGAGGGTTTCAGGATACCCAGGCTAGTTTGTATATAGGTGTTGTCTGATACGCTACCACTCGAAGGGGTACCAACATGGGTTACAAGGGTGTACAACAATGTGAGGTTAAAAAAATCTTGTATTTACTGCATGTATTCTTCCCCGACCGCAAATTTATGCATTGAATGGCATATCTTTGTAGTTTTAAGACATCGAAACACGTCTCTACCCTGAAAAAAATAACCCACAATTTCTACCAAGGAAAGTGCTTTGATACCACTTGTTAGGTACCAAATCTATTATAATAGCAAAAAATGGAAATACTGCAGATAATAAAAACGAAACACAAAATATAAAGAACCACAACACCAAAATAATACCTTTATTGATAGGAGACAATGTTCACTTGCCTCTTTGAGGGGGCAACCTCCAACAGAGCAATGCTCTATTACAATATTTCTCAAGACAAAGACTTCTCATGCCCTTAACTCCTATTTATGCTAAATATATCTACCAAAAGAACAATCTAGAGGAATATCTTTCTAGAAGAGGAAGTTCCTATTAGGTCTTCTTACATTTGACTTATTCTTCCTTATTAATAGGCCTTATTAATATAGGTCTTTATTACATGGAAAATATATTATTCTACCTATGTGAGGGGTTAGGGAGGTTAGGTACCTAACAATGGTAAACCTTGTTTAACAACTTGGTTGACCTAAATTCTTGGCAATGTGCTTCACGTGAGACCTTCCCTCTCATAGGGATTGAATATGCCAACAATAAACTACACAGGGCCTTGTTGGACACCTAAGTGGACCTTGGTTCTCCAATTAGAGCCAACAATGGTTATATTTTCGAGACACTATCACAAGTGTGGAACATTTGCAAGATGAGATGGAGGTTTTCAAACTCATAGCTAGAAGATTGGTTTGAAATGAATTTTGGGAGATTTATTGAATAAGAAGAGAAGTTGCATGGGTGGAAGGTCAAAGATTGTAGACATGTGTTATGGTATGGCGACACTACTGGATATTGGTACAAAATTGTTTGAGTGTATTTTCCAGTGATTCCTTATTAGTGATTAAAGTGTCATGAGGAGACATTGGGATACATCTATAGGGAGAATGAGTAAATTAGAGCCCTCATAACTTAGTAGCACTCCAATATTTATATCATATGATTCCATGAGTATTTTATTTGTAGGTGAAGACAGTGGTGGAGAGATTCATTGTTGACTTTGCAGTGAAAACATACTAATATTATTCTAAAGTTGAAGAGGAGTTTAAGTAGGACATAAGAGGAATATTGCATGGATTAAAATGTTGTTGGTAGAAGAAGGAATGTACTTCTTTTTGAACTTACGATTATGGAAGTGTAAAAACCTTACTTTGTGGGGGTGGGGGGGGGTTCGAATGATGTTGTTAATGATGGGAGTATAAACTTGATCAAATAGAAATGATGTCTAACAACATCCTAACTAATTACAAGTAGTAATAATGTATTTATTATTATCTTTCATTTTAGAGGAACTAGGTGTTGATGAAAAATATATTTCTTCATCCCATGTGCAAATAAACAAACCCTTTTGTTACAATTCACACCATTGTTACAACAATTTATTTAGTATTTGTGAGGACACAACTAGATCTCAAACAAACCATGAGTAAATTCACATGTTAATCCCTTCTTGAATTATTCTTTCTTATAATTGACAAAAGTTACTCCAAAATACAAAATTAGGTTCCTTCTTCTAGCCCTCTGTCCCCCTTTGAGAAAAAAGGCACCATGTCCAATCATGGATTGTTTTACTCATGTATATAACTACCTTGATTTTATACATTTTGAACTGATTTGAGATTTGATCCTGGAATCCATTATCTTCTTCAACACACATATTCCACTATAAGATTCCATTAGAATCACAAAAATCATAGTAAGTGATTAACACCATGATGTTGGTCTTCCACAAGTATCTAGAAATACTTTTGACATTATTGGCTTCCATCTAGGTTGTAGTTCCTTGGCTATCAAAAGGATTGTAAGAAACAAATTAAGGGTTGAGTATAGGAAATAAAATACTAAATTCCATCTCCTTTATATGATATTTTTAGTGTTATTAATTTCTAAAATGATTTAATCTCAAATGTTTTAGGATAATCTTAACTTAATCTTGCAGTATATGTTTAGATGCAATGTCTCACACATATTCAAAGTCTATAAAATTATTTGAATCTAAGGCTACTACTCCCTTCCATTAAGGAGCTAAGACCCTATGTGAATAAAAATAAAACACATTCCTTGTCAATGAAATATAAAAAATATGATTTTACTGGATCACACCATCATAACATATGAGGTACCTTCCCCTATGATATAGGGGAAGGGAAGATTAAGGATTAAACTTTATGTGAGGCATCATTGAACCTCTCCCAAAAAACATGCCAAGTTGATATCAACTTTATTTAAAATTAAGAAATTAGTATCAAAATTATTAGCTAAAATATTGGTAAGATAATTAAGATGACAATTTGGGGAAAAACTTATATAGAATAATACTAGTAAGATAATTAAGATGAGCATTTAGAAAAACACTATATAAACAGTCTCTAAACTCTCTTAATATTAGAAGATTGGGTATAATTTTTTATTTTATTTGAGTCTCTAAACTCTCTTAATATTAAAAGATTCGGTATAATTTTTTATTTTATTTTATTTTGATTTGGTGATGTAATTGTTAAATGCAACATTGTGATGAATGAGGTAACTTTCTTCTTTTATTTCTCTTTACTTGAATAATTATTATAATTTCATAGAGTTGATTTTATGGTGGTGACATTTTTTTAGAACACGTGTTGAGCAAGAAATAAAAATGATTGACAAAGTCTAAGAAGAGGTAAAATCTAACCGTAATCCACATAATGTAGGGAAGGAGATAACCAACAAGGATTTGAATTGGAGTGAATTTTCATAACAACTACTTCAAGTAAAACTAGACTAAAGCTTAATGGATTATTATTTAAATACCTATGATTTAAACATTTATGAATTTTGTATTAAATGATCTATAGACATAATATATTATACACAAAACACATGCATGAAATACGATGATGATGTTCTCTATAAATCAACTTTTACTTTTATTTATTATATTTTAAGAAATTTGATAAAGAATTAATTGATTTATTTTAATATTTAGTTTTTGTAATTAAAACGATGACGATGTTCTTTATAAATCAACTTTTACTTTTATTTATTATATTTTAAAAAATTTGATAAAGAATTAATTGATTTATTTTAATATTTAGTTTTTGTAATTAAAAAAATTGTATAGAAAATTTTTTAGGTCATTTTTATTTTAATAAGTTAACAAGTTATAAAGATGATATATTTTTTTAATAAAATTTGGTTGGATATGTATTTCATTAAAGATATGATCGAAGCACGCAAAGTATAAAAATATTTTTCCAAATAACAACACAAAAGTATGAAGTCTCTAAAACCACATTCAACCATATAACCACAACATGATTCCTATCTTTCCATGTTCTGAATTCACTACAGATTTGCACAGAGTAAACTATGTAGAATATATCAAAAATACATATTACATAGCAGAGCATAATTAATCAGAAGGTGGTTGGGCAGTTGGAATCTCATCCTCTAGAGTCATATTTTCTAATGAAGCATTTAGATCACGGATAGGAGCTGCACCCATCATAGGTGAGGAAGTCATCATCGACCTTGAGACAACCAATGGAGGAGATCGGAGCTGAAGCTCCTCCACTTGCAACTGCAATGCTACCACTTTGTCCTACAAGTGCCCCATCATATCACGATGCTAAACCAAAGTATCTGTGACCAAGGAGGCTATTGAATTCAATGCATTAATTGAAATATGGAGCCTAATGATATACCATCTCATCCTCATCCACTAGCCCCTCCCGTTGATCACAACTTGCTCCACCTTCCATTGTTTCAACCTCTGCAGAAGTGAAAAACCATAACCAAAGAGAAATGCCTCAGAGACTATAATATGCACCACTAAACAGAATCAAGGGCCCCCCACAAAAAAATATTTGCGGACAATTTTCACTGGGTTCGGGAGGAAAATCGGAAAGCTAGACAAGAAACCTTTCCCCTTAAACCAAAATCCTATAGAAGAAATATAAGCCATCGAACAACATTCCCATGCTAGAACCATGTAATCTATGGCACTCCATTATATTCATAATCTAGCTCTCAGAAATATTTCCTTCCCACCAACCATGTCATATCCAACCCAAACTCATATCAATTAAATTCTCCATGCTACGAACACAATCTACCATTGAAACTGCACAAAAACAACCATGGAAGTTGATGGAGGTTGAGCTATCCTTCATAGTTTCATGGACTGTTCATCCCCTTCCATAACCTGGAATGCTAAAAATCGACTCATAAATTGACATTTCCCACAGGTGTGGATCCATGGATCTTCTCCAATGTACTTTCCACACACAACTTTTCCTGGTCGCATGAGTCATTCCCCCTTGAAGTCTCTAGATCATAAATTGCTAGATGTCGCGTCTCTACGGTCCTCACCCACCTTTAAATACATCACGAAAATGTGTTCCCATATCCATGATCCCTCCATTCCCACGTCAACCCTGCAGGCCCCATTTTCTAATGGTAGTTCTGATCCAAGTGGATATTGGTGGCCACCCACCTATTCCTACTGGCTCCTTTTGACAGTTTTAGTTCAACACGTTCTTCTATAATTATTTGTAATTGTGGGTTATACACTTTCGTGGCTTTCTGAAGCCCTACACAGCTTCCAGGTGGATATTGGTGGCCTCCCACCTAATCCAACTGGCTTATTTTGGAAGTTTTCATGTGCATCTTTATGTACTTCCAGGGTTGTTTTGGGGCCCTAAACAATGTTTTTTTGGATTTCCACGGTCAAACTGTAGACAAAGTTAGATTTTAATGACATAATATGTACTTATCGAAAATACCTTTCCAACGGGCTATCACGTGCCTAAAATGGAGGTCGTATGCAAAAGTTACGACCCCGAGAAGTTGAGGTACCAACTTACCTATTGGGGCCCACATAAGTTTTGGCATTTCATATCCTAGGGTTAGGTTTTTGAATGTCTAGGGTTTTGGAATTCATGAGTAATGTTAAAAAGGCCTCTGGAGCCTCATTGTAATCATTCTTCTCAGACGGATGTGTGTAGCAGCCACATCTCTTCTCAGAGATAGCTACCACCATTCGAGCAAGTTTTTTCAGTTATGTAGTTTTACAGTTTCACCCTATTTCATTTATTCCATAGAAGTTATTGTTCACTGGATATCTTTTTTTGTTCTCTGTATCTCTATGTTATTGTACTCAGTTTTTTATTTTTTTTCATTCTTCTCATAAATCTGGATCAGTGGTATCTGAGCGGTCTCCTCTTCATTTATTTTTCTTCGTGCATGTCCCTGACAAGATCTGGGTACAAGAAGTTGGTACTCAAAACCAGTCGACCCTTTGCAAGATAGGTCACACTGAGCTTGACCAAAACTCATGGGGGGTGATAAGAACGATGATGGAGCAGGAGATCCTTTTAAATTGTTGCTCAAGGAAGCCCTTTCATGACAAATGAACGAAATGATGGAAAACTTTGCAAAGATCCTTCAGTGGCTTCCCACATGAGACACATCTTCATCAAGCTACCATGCAACCCCCTTCAAGGTACAAGTAAATTTTTATATTCCATTATTTGAAGGACTGATAGATGTGGATGCTATAGATAAATGGATAAATCTGCTCAAAGGGTATTTTTTGGTCCATAATTTTTTCGATAGGGAAAATATTACTTTTTCACTCCTAAAGGTCATCCCCCATGTTAAGAACCAGTGGAATACTTACTCTGAGCAAAGGGCCATAAATGAATCAGAAATATTTGTGGTCACCCCCACATGGGATTCCTTCAGGGATTCCATTAAAGAACAATACTACCCTATTGGAAGCTACGAGGACTAGTACACAAGATGGACCACCTTGCATCAGGAAAGGGACCAGACAATACCAGATTTCACCAATAATTTCCATGCCCTGCGCACCAAATTGGTTATCAGAGACTTTGAACGACATCTGGTGCTCAAATACTATGGTTGTCTGCATATATACATTCAAACATAAATGGAGTTTATGGACATCGCATTATTGGTAACGACTTATAGATATGTTGTCAAGATAGAGAAGAAATTTAAGCAGAAGAGGAGAAAGTTTGGATTTGCAAACTCCTCACAGCCGAAGTAGGGAAAAGGCAATCCCAACCCACAAAACAAGGGACAAAGAAAATATGGTCACTCTCAGGACAATCATTCCAAGCCGCAACATAAGAAGGGTAATAAGAATTCGAAGAAGGACACAGGAAAGTGGTGTGAATACTATAAAATCCCTTCGCACAACACCAAAGAATGTCGCTCCAAGCAGTCATTGGTGGCCGAGCTGAAAGCTTCCGAGTCAAAGGCAAATTCTGACTCTGAATAAAATCTAGAAGGGGGGAAGTGGATTATCGATGTCGAACCCAGTGCCACTGTTTCTACCACCAAAGTCCAACCAAGCGAACTAGAAGAACCAGAGGAAGGGGAACACCTCTTTCACTCACAGATGTGGGTAAAGGGGGTTCCGCTTCATTTCATTGTTGATAGCGATAGTCAGAATAAATATCAACAGAGGTCATCAAGCAGTTGGAACTTCTGATGACACCGCACTCGCAACCCTACACCATCGGATGAATTCACGAAGGAAGAGATCTCTACATCAGCCAACAATGTCATTTGCCCTACGACATCAAGCCCTTCAAAGATGACGTATTGTGTGATATTTCTCCCCTTAAAGTATGTTCTTTTAGGATAACTATATTTGTGGGAGAGACATGTTGTGTATGAGTCTATACCCTACAGTGTTATTATTACATTTGGTAGACAATTGTACATGATACCAGAGGTAGCACCACCTATTGTTATTTCTTTAATCTCTTCTAAGAAATGCAGTAAGGTCATTTCATAGACCTAGAAGTTCGTCTTCTTTGTGATCCATTCTCACAGTAAGCATAAGGTTGTCGCCACATCTGTGACCTCTATACAGAGCCTCTCTTTGCAGTAGAATCAAGTGGATAGAATCATGGAAGAGTACAGAGACATCTTCTCCTCACCCATCGGGGTATCGACACACTGCAAAGTCAAGCATTCAATTGATCTAACCCTCGGTGCACCTCTTCCTAATGGACCATTTTATGATTGCTCGCTGATGGAAAATGACGAAATCAAGCGTTGGATCCAAGAGATGCTTCAAAATGGGTACATCATTCCCAACACCTCCCCTTGTGGAAGCTCGATTGTATTGATACATAAGAAAGATGGGACGTGGCATCTTTACATTGATTACAGAGAATTAAACAAAATCACAGTCAGGAACCGATACCCAATCCCCCGAATTGATGACCTTCTTGACCAACTCAAGGGGGCCAAGTTATTCAACAATATTGACCTAAAGTTTGGATACCACCAGGTTCCAATCAAACCAACTGATGTATGGAAGACAACCTTTAAATATAAATAAGGTCTCTTCGAATGAATGGTCATGCCCTTTGGCCTACCAAATGCATAAATAAATTTCATGAGGTTGATGGATGATGTATTGAGACCCTTCACCAACTCTTTTGTGGTGGTATATCTAGATGACATCCTCATATTCAACAGAACTTGGGAGGAGCACATGCAGAATATTCAGTAGGTTTTGAGCACTCTGTAGTAGCACAAGCTATATGCCAACTTGAAAAAATGCTCCTTTGGCATGAACAAGGTCCAATACTTGGGCTACATTGTTGATGAACATGGGGTACATGTGGATCCAACTAAGATCCAAGTCATCCGTGACCGACCAGCCTCGACCAAACTAACCGAGCTTCAGAGCTTCTTGGTACTTGCCAACTTCTACCTACGGTTCGTGTTGAGATTATCCCATATTGCATGGGCCCTCAGCCAAGTGACCAAGGGCGATGTCAAGGAAACTTTTTCATAGGGGAAGGCACAACAATGATCATTTGATGATATGAAGCATCTCTTATGCTCAACTCTAGTACTCTCCTTACCTGATCTGCAACAACCGTTCAAGATTGAGACTGATGCATCTAACTATGATATAGACATAGTTCTCACTCATCACGATCATCCAGTAGCATACCATAGTGAGACACTATCAGATATTGTCCATAAATACCCCACCTATGACAAGGAAATGTATTCCATTGTACAAGCATGTCGTCAATGAAAACATTACATTCTGGGAAAGGAGACATTCATCCACACTGATCACAAGCCTCTGCAGATCATACAAACATAGAGGAAGTTGCAGAAAGACCACCATCATAAGTGGTCCACATACCTTTAGAATTTCCATCTCAACATCAAGTATAAGATAGGGAGTACAAATCGTGTTGTTGACTTCCTTAGTCGACCTCATGTGGCTTCACTCACCATTGTGCTCCATTACTATGTGCATGAGGCATCTGAGTGGCCCCAACTTTATCAGCAAGATCCTGAATTCACCACCACCTATCATCTCTTGGGTACATGCGCAAATGTCACCTATTTTCACATTCAGGATAGATTTTTATTCCATCTGGGCCACCTCTGTGTTCCTGCAAGAGAGCGTAAAAAGTTGATTTGGGAGGCTCACTATAGTGGGATGGTAGGACATTCTGGCATGGAGAAAAATGTGGTCGTTCTACAAAAAAAAAATATTGGCCAAAAATACAATAGGACGTCAGCAAGTATATCAGATCTTGCACTGCTTGTGCCATTGCCAAGCCAACCATCAAGAAGCAAGGATTACACACCCCTCTTCCTACTCTCGGCAGGCCTTGGGAATCCATCTCGATGGATTACATGTC
The DNA here is from genome assembly GCA_010110895.2 of Picea sitchensis. NCBI lineage: Eukaryota > Viridiplantae > Streptophyta > Pinopsida > Pinales > Pinaceae > Picea > Picea sitchensis. Next base: position 31,144 of record SNQJ01S0000900.1, on the reverse strand, counting down.
TGGCCTTTCATCCACCAAGCAAGGCAATGATTGTGTATTTGTGGTGGTTGATCGGTTTTCAAAGATGGTCATTCTCACAGCCTGCAACAAGAGTGTCACAGCGACAGATTCTGCCAAGATATTCTTCGAACGAGTGTGGGTCCATTTTGGGATACCATAGACCATCATATCTTATCGGAACAACAAGTTCCTCAACACATTTTGGTCGAGTCTCTGGTCACTATTGGACACCAATCTCACTAAATCCATTGCCTTCCACCCTCAAACCGATGGCCAAAAAGAGGTCATCAATCGAATGATTGTGCACATCCTGTGCATGTATAACTCTAAGCATCTGCATACATGGGATGAGAGTCTTCCCTATGTTCAACACAACTACAACAGGGCTCTCCATAGCTCCATTGGCCATAGCCCATTTCAAGTGGGGTTGGGATTCCAACCCTTGGTTCCCATTGATGTTTCACTACCTCTTGCAACCACACAGACAGAATATTCCCATGTTCAGTATGAGGCTGACAAAGCCACCAGATTCATTGAGCGGATTCAACACATATGCCAACAGGTCCATGAGATTTTGCAGAAAGCCAATGCTAAGTACAAGCAATGCCATGATCAACACTGGGTACCCCACAAGTTTTAGGTGGGAGATAAGGTATGGTTACATTTGTAGAAAGAACACCTTACAGGGCCCCATTGAAAGCTCCGTCCACTTTGCTATGGGACTTATACTATCACCAAGGCTGTGGGAGACAATTATTTTGAGCTCAACACTCCCCCCTTCCTTGGATTGCACCCAATGTTCAATGTGGACCTCCTCCGATCATATTTTCCACCATTATTGGATACCTCAGAGATCGCAGAACAATTGACACCAACAGAGCTCAACCCTGACTACATGGAACATGAATCCATTGATCCGATAGTGGACACACAAGTCAAGGGCACTCACCAACAGAGGATCCAACTTTATCGAGTTGTCAAGGTTGGGCAACTCCTGCACCAAGGAAAGTGGCTCACCCAGGGCCAAATTCAATAGAACTTTCCTCACTTGATGGAGGAAATCAACGCAATGGAGACCATTGCTTCCTAAGGGTGGAGGCTTGATCCAGGTGGATATTGGTGGCCACCCACCTATTCCAACTGGCTCCTTTTGAAAGTTTTAGTTCAACATGTTCTTCTATAATTCTTTGTAATTGTGGGTTCTACACTTTCGGGGTTGTCTGAATCCCTACACAACTTCTAGGTGGAGATTGGTGGCCTCCCACCTAATACAACTGGCTTATTTAGGAAGTTTTCATGTCAGTACATCTTTTTGTACTTCCAAGGCCGTTTTGGGGCCCTAAACAGTGATTTTTTATCTTGCCACAATCAAATTGTAGACTGAGTTAGAGTTTGATGGTATAATGTGTAGTTCTCGAAAATACCTTGCCAATGGGCTATCACGCGCATAAAACGAAGGTCGTATGTAAAAGTTACGACCCCATGAAGTTAAGGTACCAACTTACCCATTGAGGCCCACATAAATTTTGGCGTTTCATCTCCTAGGGTTAGGTTTTTGAATGTCTAGGGTTTTGGCATTCATGAGTAATGTTAAAAATGCCTCTGGAGCCTCATTGTAATCATTCTGCTCAGATGGATGCGTGTAGCAGCCACATCTCTTCTCAGAGATAACTACCACCATTCGAGCAAGTTGTTTTCAGTTCTGCAGTTTTACAGTTTCAACCTATTTCATTTATTCAATAGAAGTTATTGTTCATTGGATATCTATTGTTGTTCTCCATATCTATGTGTTATTGTATTCCATCTGTTATTTATTTTGTTCTGCTCATAAATTCGAATCAAATTCAAACATTAGGAAGGGGAGAAAACAAACTTCCCCATTTATCCATAAGGATCTGTGGGTCATTCTTATGGCCTTATTGGCCATTTCATCTACTTGTGTATTATTTTCCCTAAGGACATGGAAAAAATGAGAGGTGAATAGGTTTAGATTAAGTCTGATGAAACCAATGAGGGTCATCATCCCCATGTCCTCTAGATCCAAGCCCGCCACAAAATACCTTATTGTATTTTTTGAGTCTCCAATAATGTTCAACTGAGATATTTGACGATCTTTAGCAATATAAAGTCCTTGCAAAACCACATAATCCTTTGCTTTGTTATTTGTAGAGGTTACTAAATTCCAATAGAACTTAGCTTCCATGATTCCTCTAGAACCATAAAGCACCTGCTTCCCCAACACGTTATAAAAATAATACTACAAGTAGTTTGAAAGTCATATCTATTGTATGCATAAACATAATATTTTATGAGAAAGTGGTTTGTATCCTTCAATCTTTTAGAATCACATAGATTACATATTCATTTTTTTTTAATTGTATTTTAGATTTTGTATGTAACACAATTTCATCAATAAAAAAAAATATTTTTGTTTTAATAGTATTAATTTTTTACTTTAAATTAAGTAATATAATTTTAATGATTCTTAAATATTTTTATGTGTAAATAATGGAATAATATTTTTTATTAATAAAATTAAAAGTTAATATTTTAATTTTATTAATATTAATTTTTTCCTTTAACTTAAAGATATTTTTTTTATAAATTTATGTATAATAAATGAAATGATATTTTAATTTATAAAATTAAAAATTGCACTTAGAAACCATTTCACTCATTTACATAATTCGACATAATAAATATAGCCTTCGTTAAGGATAGAAGAATCAATATTCCTCTATCATAATTACATAGAATTATCATGTACGTTAAGGATAAAAGAATCGATATTCTTCTATCATGTTTACATAGAATTAGGTGAATGAGGAGCACTTTAAATACCGAGTATTGAAAAGTTATGATATGATATTTTACAAAGTTGAGAGATAATTTTTTTCTTTCACGTTTTAATAGAAAATGAAAATATAAAAAATATAAAGTGAGTTAAATTAAAATTATATTAAAATATTTAGAAGAAGTTATATGTGTGGGGGTTAATGGTTAAGAATATGCGATTTTTTTTGGAGGTTACTAGTTCAAATCTAGAGGGGATAGGGTATGTACACTTCCATATCTTTAGCAATTAAATGCAATTAAATTGTTGCGCGAAGGGGGTCCCTTGTCTTACAAACAAGACACTCGGATTATACAGATTTAATCACCCAAATCTGTATATCCAACAATATATTGTCGGATTTCGGGCAAATATCTCTGGAAAATATGCCCGGAAAAGGGGAAAAACGAGCACATTATATATAATTCTTCATGAGGAAACCCTAGGATGAGAAAGGGATGGGCCTTTATAACCAACAATTTTCGGGGATTGTGCAGCTTATTGCTGATGTTTGGGAGGAGGAGGAAGAAATTATTGATTACAGTGTAGACCTAATGGAGGGAGTTGATATATGGGGGTCACCAGTTGGATTCTCGGCAAGTCCCCCGATGGACACATCATCCGCTTGGCCCGATAGAGGACTGGGGATGTCGGTAGGGGTGGTCTCACCGTCGATTCCGGTGTCAAGACCTCCTTTCATCAGTGGGTCCATTGTGATTCCCCATTCTATCATGGATGGTTTCCCTTTAGAATATCCCAGAGTTTTCGCTGGTGGTTCTCATGCAACATGAGATCATCCACATACTTACCCTTTCTCTTCATGGGAAGAAGTTCCTTTGGGTGAGAATATGTGGGAGTCAGATCATGCAAGGTTGGCAGATCTAGGGTCTCTACTAGGGGGCTTTGGGCCAGAGGATTCCCTTTTGAAATGGAACTTCGCAGTGAGCTCCTCTGCATATATCTCTTTGGAATGCCTCAATGTCCCTCAGAGGGGTTTCTAGGACCCTTTCCTTATGGAAGAATTCAAAGACTCTTTTTTGGTGCATGATCAACCACCTGGGCCGTCTCCACCAAAGCTAGATATGGGGTCTTGCCCAACCTCAGTGGGGGATTCTATCTCTCGGGAGGAAGAGCCCCATCAAAATCTCCAGGCCCAAGTTGTAAGTGTGAGAAAAAAAAAGAACAAGTACATTAAGCCAAAAAGAGGCTCAGATATGTTGGTTTTAGGGGAGGACGTCACAATGGCCCAAGTCTCGTATTTTTCCTCTACAACGGTGGTAGGAAATTCCAGGGGTCGTCATTTTAATGCCAAATAACTGAAGGATTGGGCATGTAACTTATGGACGGGGCACTTAGGTTATGTATCAGTGGTCAGGATTCTTGGAAGGGGTTGGTTCGTCTTCAAATTTGCAATAGAAAAGGATGCTCTATGGGTTCTCAAATCCTCCTAGAGCATCAACTCAACTCCAATTCTCTTTAAACTTTGGACGCCACTATTAGATGCAGGAAAGGAATGGTTAGACATTGTTCATATCTGGGTGAGGCTCCCATGTCTCCCTCTAGAATTTTGGACTAAGGAAATCTTTAAAATGATTGGGAATACTCTTGGCACTTTTCTTGATGTCAATATGACCTTTTTTTCCTCGGATGAGTATGTAGTGGCACGGATTCTAGTTCAAGTAAACCTTAGAGAAGGATTTGTAAAGGATTTGGAACTTATGTTAGGGGGGGAATCTATATCCAAAATCTCGACCATGAGGGAGTCCCCTTTCGATGTCAAAGGTGCCACATACAAGGACATGTTGTGAGTCAATGCCCTCTGCCTTTCATGTCAAAGAAGAATCGGTCCAAGCCATTTGCGGCACGAGCTCAAAAGGACACCCAAGTTTTCTATGGCCCAAATTCTACTCACAGGGGATCTTTTGAAGAGGAAAATGATCAGGCTCGTAAAAGGAYGGTGCTTGGGGTTTTAGGCTCGTTTCAAGTTTTGAATTCTTAGGTTGGCTTGATTTTTTTGGCACCTACTACTTTTCCAACGCTCCGCCAGCGAGGAAGATCCTCCCTCCTAGCCTCAATGTGGTCAGGCCTTTCCTCTCAGGGTATGTCTTTTTTTCCTTCTCATTCCATTAACGTTCTAATAAATTATCTTTCTGTTTTAGGGAAATATTGGTTTGGTTCGATTAATTCTCCTAGCCCTCTTCCTCAAGATCGACCTCCTTTTCCTCTAATGGAACCCTTTCCTCCTCCCTCTCCCCCTCTCTCTCAAGGCCCGATCCCCTTACCCATTGAGGATTTTGCTCATTCTTCCCCCACCCCCTCTCCTAACCTAAACCCACTTCCATGTCCTCTCCCCCCTTAGCTTTTGGATAAGTTTCAGATTCATCTGTGGACTCAGAAGAGGTGACCATTATTTATAACCTTCGAAATAGAAAAGTCACGGGATCCTATGGGATGATAAAGCATGGGTTGGGGAAAAATATTGAAGCATCGTTGGGTCAAAGAGACATAGGAAGGAAAACTCTTTTTTCAAAGGCTCAGAATAAATATTTAGTTGATGTAGCAGCTGGGAAACAACTCTCAATCTTTGGGGCACTTAGAGCAACCAAGCCCCAGGAAGTGTTTTCCCCATGAAAGTTCTTTCCCTAAATTGTAGGGGTGTAGTAGGCCCTTCCAAAAAAGCTTCCCTTAAAAGGTTGTTGGAGGCCCAACAACCAGATGTAGTTTTGTTTCAAGAAACCTTAGGAGTGAATGAAATGGTGATACCTCTGTTGGAATCTCTTTTTCCACATTGGATTTGTTTAGGTCTTGATGCAAGAGGAAGATCAGGTGGACTGACTATAGGGTGGATTGAGACAAATATTAAGCTAATCAATTATTTGGGTTTCGATTCTGGCCTTGGGGTGGATATTTTATGTGCATACTTGGGTAGGACCTTCATGCTATTGAACTTATATGGGCCTTATCAATATGTAGTATCTTTTTGGGAAACCCTAAGGATCAATTTTTTTTTATCCAAGGAAAACTTGATACTGGGGGGAGACCTAAATTTATCTCTAGGAATAGTTGAGGTATGGGGTCCTAAGGCCCAGACAGATCCCCTTATTGTTTTTTTTAGACACTTTATTTATGAGGCAAGACTTTCATACCTTACTCCTATTAAATTAGGTTGTACATGGAGAAATAAGAGGATGGGAGAGGATCGCATAGCAAAGCGTCTGGATCATTTTTTGGTTTATGAAAATATGTTATCCCAAACCTTATATTTGAGGAAGTGGATAGGGGTTGGAGGGGAATCAAACCATTCTCCCATTCTCTTTGAAATAGTTAGAGGACTAAGAAATCCTCCAAGCCCATTCAAGTTCAACCCGATGTGGGCTGAGGAGGAGAGATTCCAAGCGCTTGTCAAGGAGTGTTCGGATCTATTTTCCATAGAAGGGGGAGAAGTTGCAAGGGTCCACTTTGTTGCAAATTTAAAACGAGTTAAAAAGGAGGCAGTAATATGGGAAAAGGAAAAAGTGGAAAGGGATTATAGGTCTCTTAAGGAAATTGAGGAAGCTCTGCAGGGTATTTATTATTCAAAGGGTGAAGGATACAACAACCCATATTCAAAATTGACCCTCCTCTTTCTAGAGCAGAAAAAGAGGAAGATGTTGAAGGAACAAGAGGAAACTTGGAGGAAAAAAAGTAGAACAATCTAGTTAAAGAGTGGGGATGATAACATAACTTGTTTTTAGGCTTATGCTAATGGAAGAAATATCAAGAACACTATTTGGAGTCTCATTAATGAAGAAGGAAGGGAGGTATCATATTTCCAAGATCTTGCTCGGTTATGGAAGACCCACTTCCAAAACTTGTTCAAAGCACCAAATGAAAAAAATATAGCAGAGATTATAAACATTGCTAGTTACTTCCCCAGGTTTGTAGATGAGGATGCAAAAATACTATTGATGGAGGAGGTCACAGAAGACGAGCTTAAGGTAGTGCTCCATAGATTTCAAAAAATCAAAAGCCCAGGACTAGATGGATGGACCATTCATTTCTTTCTAGATTTCTTTGATCTTCTTGGAAAGGATCTATTGTCAGTTGTAGAAGAAACTTGTAGAGAGGGTCACATGCATGCTCCTTTAAATTCAAATTTAATAGCCCTAATTCCAAAGAATGACAACCCACAAGGTTTAGATGAGTTCAGACCCATCTCATTGTGTAATTGTATTTATAAAATCATAGAAAAAGTGATTGCAAGAAGAATTAAAGGAGTACTCTCAGCCTCAATTTCTAAAGAACAATTTTCTTTTGGAAGGCAGGAAGATTAATGAAGCCATTAGAGTGGCTCAAGAATGAATCCATTCCATAAAAATGAAGAATTTGAAAGGAACAGTTCCAAAAATCGATCTATTCAACGGTTATGATCGGGTAAATTGGCTCTACATTAGGATTCTTTTAACACATCTAGGTTTTGGAATTGATTTTATTAGATGGGTGATGTGTTGTATTACAACCACCTCTTTTGTTGATATGATAAATGGGTATGCCTCCCCCTTTTCAAAGTCGAGAGAGGCCTTCGATAGGGTTTTCCACTATCACCTCTCCTTTTCCTTTTGGTGGTGGAAGGACTCAGTAGGGCTTTGGAAGCAAAAACAATTAACAGATATTTCAGAGAGATATTCATCTCCCATAACCTCCAAATTACCCATCTATTGTTTGTAGATGATGCTTTGATTTTTTGAAATGGTTTACGTGGGAATGCTGAGAAAATTTGTGAAATTATTTATCTTTTTGGGAAGGCCACCGGGATGATGATAAATGACATAAAATCCTCGATGTCAATTCAAAATATGGAAGGGGAGGATATTGATATTTACATATCTTTTTTCCTTTTTTAGATCAGGGAGGTCAATGTTGGTTTGGAGTATCTTGGATTCCATCTCAAACCAAACAACTATAGGAAGACAGATTGGCTTTGGATCATAGAAAAACTAGAAAAATGGTTAAATATATGGAGTCATAAATGACTCTCTCGAGAAGGTAGATTGGTCCTTTTCAAATCATTTTTAGAGGAAATTCCAGTCTACTGGATGTCCCTAGCTTGGATACCTAAAGGGATCTTAGAAAGAATAAGGAAACTTTGCTCAAAATTCTTGTGGGCATGAAATCAAGAAAAAGTCATTCTCCCCTGGGTGAAATGGTCTACCTTGGCCCTCCCAAAATATCTGGGAGGATGGGGCCTAAAGAATATATTTCTTTTTGATAAATATTTGGCTGCCAAATCATTTTGGAGGTTAATCTCTATTGAAAATATTTGGACCTAGGTAGTGACCCATAAATATATTCTATCAGACTCATTAGTGGAATGGATTAGAAGACCTTCAAAAAAACACCATGTGACATCTATTATCTGGAAGGAAATGGTTTTCTCTTTCGATGTGATTGGAAATGGATTGGCATGGAAGGTCGAAAAACGAAATAAGGTTATAGTGGGCAGGGATCTGTGGCCAAGCAGTGTGGGTTCCCATATTCTACCAGAAAACTTGTTTATGAGACTTCAAGAGAAAGGAATATTCTACCTCAGCTAGGTAGGGGATCTAATCAACACCTCAATTTGGTCTTAGGAATGGAAGTCTCACTATGAGATTGGATTGGAAGATGTTTTTGAAGCTTCTTAGGTAAAATATACAGGGCTCTAAATCTTGCTCACATTTGACTAAAGGAGAAAGAAGACGAGTCAGTATGGGTTGCATAACCTTATGGGATTTATATGCTAAAAGTGGGTTACATTCAACTTGATATAGATCTCCAACTAAAAGACCTGGAATGGTGGTGGAAGGGGCTATGGAAGATAAATTTTCGTCTCAAATCAAAACTTTGTTTTTGGTGTTTATTAGTAAAAAAAGTACCAACATGGGAAATAATGAAAAAAAATTCAAATTGGAGGACCAGGATGGTGCACTCTTTGCATGATAGATGAGGAATCCTAGGTTCACCTCTTTTTTCACTGCTCCTACATAAAGGTAGTATGGAAAGAAATTTCTAGAGTGATACGTCGAGCCCTCCTTTGGCACAAGAAATTAGTGGAAGAAGCCTGGAAGTCATGGGTCTCATATGCATCATACTCAAACTTCAAAGAATTACCACCTTTGGTATGTTGGGGCATGTGGTTGGCTAGAAACTCTGTAATTTTTAAAAGCAAAGGAATTCCATCAGAAATTATTGTTGCTAAATGTCTAAGTATTCTAGTCCATTTTCCTCAAACAAAAGGAAAGGAATCTCGAAGAATAATCCATCCAGAAAGGATTAACCATCAAAGCCCCTGGGATTTTTTTGACGGGGCCTCTCAAAACAAGTGTCAACTTTGTGGAGGGGGGGGGGAGATTCTTCACTTATCAGATCAAGTTAACTTAAAAATAAAAATGGGATTGGGAGCAAGAAGAAACAATTATGCTGAATTGATGTCTCTTAAACTGCTTCTACTTTTTGCAAAAGAAAAAAATGGCAAGTCTATTAAGGCGTTTGATGACTCTCAAATGGTTGTTAAACGGGTCTAGAATCTTCATCAATGTCAGAACATTCTTTTTCTTCCTATTATTGAATAATTTCAAAGGCTTGTGGCTTATTTTGATTCTTTTGATATTCATCATGTTTTCAGGGAAATGAATATGATGGCAAATCAATTATCAAAGGACAAGCTTCATCTAGATCAAGGTCAATGGATGATATCTGAAGAAAACAATGTCACATTTTATGAGTATTACCATCGACCCTTTGTTGACATGCTTATCCATATTAAGTATCTCAGATTATTCAGTCCTTCCTCACGTATGCTATTTTGGTTTCTTGACTTTTCTCAAGCTTATTGGGTGTAGGTCAGGGCTTTGAATGCGCTATTTTGGCGATAATATATTTGTTGAACTTCTTCTCTGTTTCTTTTCCTGTAATGAATGTATATGTATGGACTCTTCTATATATGTTTTTTGACAAATGTTTTGACTACAACCCCTTTGTGGCATTGCCTCACATATACCATGGCTTTTCTATGGCTCATTTACAACAATGCATATGAATATGCATCTGCAAAATGTAATTTTCTTTCCTATATGAAATAAAATTACACTTTTTTTATGGAGGAAAAATATATATATTTTAGAGAAAAAATATAAATTTTATTTATAAAATAAATAAAATTATATTTCTTATATATATATTTAAGTAGGTTTCAAAATAAGAGAGTATGATTATATCCCTCTACATCCCAAAAAAACTACATGATAGTCCAATTACTGCATAAAAAATCTTCCACACGTTTCTCTATTTTCATATTTATCTAGATATGAACATAAAGTGCTTAAAAACTATCCCACACATAGTAAAAAAAAAGTGGGATGCAAAGGACAACAAGTCCCTTCCAATTGTGCATGGGAAATCACATGTTCAAGAAGAAACCTTTGATGCAGTAGCACGAGAGCTGACTCTAGAGAAAGGGATTGACAAGGTTGAATCCTTGAATGTTGCAAAGGAGGTAGGGTCTAGGATATTGCAGCTAAAGTAGTAGTGTGTAATGTTCCCAGTTTTGGACATTATTATAGTACAAAGTGTTATGCCTACCAGAGTAGCCAGATAGGGGTGACAAAGAGTTCATGAGATATTGAGGGGTTTTATTGGGCCTAACTTGCATCGTTCATCATCAAGGTCCATTCCGCACATCTTGGCTTTGGTTCCGTTGCATTCCGACGATTTCCATAATTTTGAGTTATTATGGGTCATATCTTAATTAAATTCACTAAGAAGGCCATAATGGGCACATTACTTGGAGAAACATCTTAGTGTAATAGCTCATCGAAATAAGGAGGAAGAGAATTATAGGATAAGATGATGAAAAGTGACTTTCAGTGGTCAGAGAAGCCATAAGGACTGATAAATAAATTTTTAGAGGTAAAATGGTTAATTAATTAATTAATTAAGTGATTTAATCAAGGAATAATAAAATAAAGTAAAAGTCACTTGGAGGGAAAAAGGTCAGTAATGAATTAGGGTTTCAGGAAGCTATAAAGGAAAGGTAAAGCAACCTAAATCATCATTATGTATATTTTGACTTGTCATTGAGGAGAGAGGAGCCTCTCAGGAGAGATAGTTCAGTGGATTCCAGGAGGAAGACACCAATTGAATGATTTCGGTGTTGAGAGACACACCCTAGTCACCGGGAAGATCACACAAGTCTTCCATCATTCTTCAACATTAGTTACACAGGTTCCAATAGCAAGGGCACACTTATTTAGGGTGAGGGCACAACTTTTGAGGAGGTTCAGTGGATAGACTTGTCTCTTTCAGGGAGAGTTCAAAGATTCCCCTCCGACCCAGTTGAGAGGAAGCCAAGGTGCATATTTTTCTTGGTTCCTCATCAGATTCCGATGGAGGAATCATCTGGGGTGCACTTTCCGTACATTGGGAGTGCAATACTCGGGGAGGACACATTCAGGGTTCCCGAGCGATCATTAGTTCATATCCGAGGAAATACTTCCAACCCATTTCACAGTAGACTTGGGCAATCAGTCTGAGACACACATTAAACGATTTCAATAGGGGAATCACTCGAGCACAATTTTCTAGAGCAGAGGGGGTGCATTTCCCCCAGGGGTATCCATCCTAGGACTAGATACACCAGTTGAGGTCCAGACAGTCATCAAAACTATGAGGTAGAGCAGGGCATCCATCCTAGGACTAGATACACCAGTTGAGGTCCGGACAGTCACCGGGACTATAAGGAAGAGAAGGGGACATTTTTGGGACAGTTTCTAGGCATTTCTAAGAGGTATAAACACCAGTATGAACTTTCCAGACTTGCAAATATTACACGGAATCTGGGCTGCATCCACAATGCTTCATCATCTCATCCATTGTATTCCACAACATCCTTCTAGTATAGTGTATTATTGTTTTAGTTGTTTTTTTTGTATTCCGGCTAAGATCCTTGTCATTGATCTAGCCGAAAGGATTCATTTTATTCACCGTGATTCAACATTTTGTACCCACCTACATATTATAATATATGATTTGCAATCTTTTGTCAACATTATTATTTTAATGCTCATTTATATGGATAAACAATTAATCCTACACACACACATTAGCGTAGTTTCTAGACTAGCTAAGTCAAGAACATTATAATGGTATCAGCCGCTCTTTTCTTGCCAACCCATGGGGAAATCGACAAGGAGGTAGATACATCATTACCAGCTAGTGGATTGATAGGAGCATAGATGGAGTCTACACCCATTAGATGCATGGAGCTTTTCTATAGTTGCAAAATTCCTTGGAAGCCAAATCATAGATGCAGGGGTAAAGGGAAGGTGAAAATTGTTTAGGTGCACTATGACATCGAGGATGAGGAGATGCATGTGAATGAACCATAGATGCCTATTTAGAGAAATCCAATAAGGCTAGTGACTCTTACACATCCGAGGGACAGTTGTATGGACAGATGATAGCTTACGTACTTCATCTTCCCCATCGCAGGAGGATTCAACACTTCAACATAGTAGTGACACTTATGAGGCTTCATGTGTGTTGGAACTTAGACATGATGAGATTAGAGGTTGTATGACCTACCTATGGTGTAGACATGGCTTCCAAGAACTCATGTATGGAGAATGATGAGCATCCTATGATGAGAGAGCCACATTTTTCATCTCTCACCACCCATGCTAGCCATGACACAGAGGATATCAATGGCATTCCGACATGGTAGAGGAGCCTTGTGGGGATTGTACATATGAAACTGCAATCTGTAAGGAACATATGGATCTGCAGACCCAGGAGGAGAGGTATGGCTTGGAGATAGTTGACCTTACACATACCTATCAGTATGAGGAGAGTGAGTCACCACTCTTGGAGATTCCATTGATGGACCAGGTTGTGGAGACCGACATATTGTTGGGACACTTACTCACAGGATTGATCTACAATGATGAGGATGCACTCCTTATTGGTAGGGATGACCATAGCACGTTTCTGGACACATCCGTATGGGATCTAGGCACAAATGATATTAGTAGGGTGAGTGCATGGGAGGATAAAACTTCCCATACAGGATATAGTGCGATTCAGATGGGGGGCACAGTTGGTGATGGCGTGCAATGGCATACAGGAGGACTCAATAGCATAGGGGACAATGGAAAATTCAGTGCCTTATATTTTGAGGAGTGTGTTGTTGGGGATTCCATTGTTGACACTAGAAGTGAGAGGCATGAGGTAGCACCTCAGCAGGATTGTGACCAGGAGTCACGACACTTAGTAGGACAATTGAGATTCAGTGAGGACATGATCATGGCAGCCACTAGATGCATTGATGATACACATGCATTGGTGGCAGGTTATTGTTGGAGGGCCTCGATGGCACAAGATAGTTCAGATGGGGGACTTGTCATTGATCACTTCCATACACTCAGGGAGAGAGTGATTGTGATGAGGGCTGACTACCAACAATTGTTGATTGATAGGGATTACCTATTGGAGGTTGGCAAGATGTATCACATGGAACCGAGGGAGAAAGGGATTGAGGTGGACCGACTCAATCATGAGTTGGTGAGCACATAGAGATTCTTGGAAGGCACATAGAAAACCCTTCAGGAATCAGAGTCCAGATCATAGGAGCTCCTTGAGGAAATTAGACAAAGATCCACRACATATATTTCAGCAGAGAGTCAGATATATCCCTCAACCACATTGCTAGAGGATGTTGGTGGTTTAGCAGCGGAGAACCAGTTGAGGGAGGAGCATGAGGAGTACCCAGGATCACTAATGAGTATGGAGAGATATGATCCATAGATTCAAGAGGATTTCCATAGGTTATAGGGACCACCCTTCACGTGGGGTGTTGAGACAGTTGGGCACACACATACACATGGGGATTCCAGAGCCAGGGGAAGCTATGAGGACACTTCCATTTGTGTTCCAGGATTGGTTGACCTTTATGTAGAGGATGACCCAGTAGTACACCCAGGATCCATGATGTTGCAGGGGCACTGGATTGTAGGGAGGAGATGTACTTAGTAGAGCATGGAGATTTCTCTCCCTTGCAGAAGTATATAGATATGGGATATGACCTTCATCGTAGCAGAAATTGCGTGAGTGATGATGGATGGATAATGATTGACCCTCAGTTTGTGGAGATACTTATTATTGTACCCAATGGTTGGTATTCAATGATGAGTACAGGCGATTATTTACCATGGGTGTCATTGGGATTGACCAAAGAATATGATACTTTCCAGTCCTACAGTTGGTTGCAGATATTTATGGTAGCCCTTCCCGATACTTTTATCATTGATAGCAGCACAGGGGGAGCTAGATAGTGGCAGGGGGACATTGAGAGTTGGTAGGCTGAGACCTCCTAACATGAGTGTCTTGATTACATACAACAAGATAGGGGTGGATCATCAGGGGAAGACAGTTGAGGCCCTAGGCATGATGGAGAGTATCCTAGGCCATGGGACAGAGGATATATCAGAGGTTGTTACATATTCAGAATCTCATTGGGATGAGGGTGGAGGGATTTCGACAGTTACTAGTAGGGAAGATCAACAGTTAGTGGGGATTGGAAGTGATGAACTTCCAAATTTGACATGGGATTTGGGAGTCCATTAGGTCAATAGTTTATTTCATCTTATGAGGATCCAGAAGTGGAGGATCCAATATGGATACTTTGAGCAGACAGTCATGATCATAGTAGAGAAGCATCAACGTGATGGTCCCTGTCATAGACTAGCATGGGACCTTGGGATTACAGGGCTGGGAATTTCATTGACTGATGGAGACGAGTGAATGTTTGCAGGGGGAAGTCACTTTGATTTTCCATTGAGTTTCAGTATTGGGGAGAGCATGTCACGGGCTGGTGATTCGTTGAGGTCTTGTAGCACCTCACTATGGCAACAACATGTTCAGTCGGTGGGGGTTGTGTTGGGTTTGGTATGGTCTGGTAGGATAGACTCATTTTGGGTTGAGGCTGTGTGCTATTTGCAGGAGACTCATGGTGTTGATATGTTACATAACTATACTCCACAGGGCATTGTAGTTCACATCTTGATATGGGATCCAGGGATTGGAGTGCTTGGTAGTTCAAGCTTTGATGGAGTTGAGTTTTGAGTAGAGTGGTTGCTTGGGGAGTTGACTGAGATTCTTTGGTCGTTGATCATTTTACTCACCAGGAGCATTTGGGTGTCATGCATGGCGAGCACTTGGAGAGGCCCCATCTTGAGGGGAGTCAACTTTGTGTTACACAGGTGGATATGGGACCCTGATATCATATGTAGATTGATTCAATTATTGCTTGAGCACAAACAATATTCCAACAGGGAGGACTGTCGTTCATCATCATGATCCATTCTGCACAACTTGGCTTTGGTTCCGTTGCATTTTGACGATTTYCGTAATTTTGAGTTATTATGGGTCAAATCTTAATTAAATTCACTAAGAAGGTCATAATGGGCATATTACTTGGAGAAACCTCTTAGTGTAATAGCTCATCCGAATCACGAGGAAGAACATTACATGATAAGATGATGAGAAGTGGCTTTTAGTGGTAGGAGAAGCCATAAGAATGGATAAATAACTTTTTAGAGGTAAAATGGTTAATTAATTAATTAAGTGATTTAATCAAGGAATAATAAAATAAAGTAAAAGTCACTTGGAGGGAAAAGGTCAACAACGAATTAGGGTTTCAGAAAGCTATAAAGAAAAGGTAAAGCAACCTAATTCATCATTATATAGATTTTGACTTGTCATTGAGGAGAGAGGCACATCTCACTAAAGATTGTTGGATTCCAGGAGGAAGACACCAATTGGTTGATTTCCGTGTTGAGAGACACACCCTACTCACTAAAAAGATCATACAAGTCTTCCATCTTAACAAAAGGAGACTATAATGAAGGTGGGGAATTGATGAAATTTCACATCACAAAGTACAAATATAATAATATGAAAGTAAGGGTGTTGTGAAAAAAAACAAAGAGTAAAAGTTTTATGAAGGAGTTGTTCAATTTAAGTCACTCTTTTTTCATGATAATTTCCGATTTTGACTTGAGATTGACAAATTTCGATAGAAATATCAATATTTATTATGGGCATATCGAACATCTCAATATTTATTACCGGAATATCAGACCTGTAGTTATAAATATCCAAAGGCAAATGATTTTGAAACTGAAATACGTAGTGATGGGATATGGTTATGAAATCAGGGAAGAAGCGTTGACAGGAAAAATCAATATGAATCATCTCAATGAACTATTTCAAAGAATAGGCAGCACAGTCGGTGATGTCATCACTTGCAAAGGTAAAAGTATGAGTATATATATAAAATTAGACAGAGTTCCCATCTTGCTAGTTTTTCTGTGTTGTTTTGCTGCTTAATCTTGTTAAACAAACAAACATATAATGGATTTGTTGAAATATCAAGCAACGACTGTAGCATGGGGGGGCGAAGTAGCCACTGGTTATTGAAGAAATTCAGGTAGATCCACCGAATTCTATGGAAGTCCATATTAAAATCACCCAGACCTCCCTATGCCACCCCGACGTTACTTTCTAGATGCACGAGGTCAGTGTAACGCTTACTCATACAATTCCTTCTTAATTAGAAGTAAACTTTGTGGAACCCTATTTTTCTTAGGATATTTAAATGGAGGGTGGTTCAAGGCCAGTTACAAGAGGGAGTAACAATCCTTAAGAATGCCACTGGAATTGAACCCATTGAACCCTAGCATATTAAGAAATTTTCTATAGCTTCCTGTTACTTCAAGGATGAGCCTATCTTTCTTTATACATGGCATGCAAGATGAGAAACTATTTCCATGAGACTGCAGGAAAAGGGATTCTCATTGCATTGTTTTTTTCATCACAAACAAAGAAAAAGTTCATTGAGAACATGTGACGAATTACAGAATAGTGGAAAGTGTGGGCAGTGTGAATCCAAATGCCAAAATGGTGAATCAAATATCCTCACATGACTTCAAAGAGATGAAACATAACATCAAAGGATGCCTACGGCTTGTACAATATCCAGTTCCTCCTAGAACATGCATACAGTCTGACAACGATGAATTGACCTGCATGTAACTTATATGTAATGAAAAAATATTATACATCCTCACGGGGCTAGATTTGAAACATATGGCTTCACAAAAGTGTAATCTTCAGTATGAAAATTGGTTTTGGGATGCCGATAATCTTATGATTCAGGAAATTAGAAACACAATTAATTAATCACAATCGTAGATTTTAGTGAATCAAATGATGGGTAATAAAGAGTTATTAGTGTTTTTTATTTGTTCAGTTTTTTTACACGTAGTTCATTACAACAATAGATTTTTTACACTATTTATCAAATCACCTTCCATGTAGAATGCATGCACAAACTCACATGTGTGAAATTAGAAATCATGTTGCACGTTGCATAATCAATATCTGTCATCAACATGTCTCACCTGCAGATTATCTCCTGCCCTCCTTGCTGCTTTCACTTGGTAAATAGGTTATGGCGTGGGATATTGACATGGAACTGCTTGCTTTGTGTTGGAGATACTTCATACACACATAAGATTTTTTTTTCCTAAGGTTTTCCCTATATTTATTATTCATTATTCAGTCTCCTATATTTTAGGGAGAATATTCTCTTCAGTTCATACTTTAGTTTGATCAGTTGAGTGGAGTCTAGATGCCACATTGGGATTATCACCATGCAACATTGGGATCATCACCATCTAATGCGCATTTTTCTTGGGATCATCACTAGACTAGTGCATTACTCATGATTCCCTGATCTCCTCCTCACTTCCCTATGTTTCAGTCAGTCAACTGAAGACTGAGAGAGTAGTTAACTCAGACTAGGTTGCAGTTCACTCCCATGCCTGAGAGACTAGACTAGGTGGCAGTTTACTCCCGTAACTGCTGGTGTGTGTCCATATCACTCTAGACCACCACTATGGTGCATTGTATTTTCTTCTTGTGCACATTAGTTGAGTTATACAAAGTATATCATATGTAAATTATCATTCATTCATTTGGTTAATGAGAATTCTTCCATTCTTTCTCTCTTGCTTCTCTTTTCTCATATTTTTCTCTACAATTGTGTATGTCAATTTCTAGATAGATATATCATGTACAGATTCAACACATTTACATGGTATCATAGTCGACATACTGCTAGGGAAAATACACACCAAATTATTTTTGCACGTATTGAAGATTGAAGACAACGGAAAAATGGAATTTCCAAAATAATTCATTCTTACACCATACAATTTTTTTGCATGGAAGGAGAATATGATAATGGATCTTTGAGGCAGAGGATTATATAGGTTAAACATGAACGCATAAACCGAACCAACATCAGCCATAGAAAAATCCAATTATCTAAATCTAATGGATGAAACGTTTGGAACAATTTGCAGTCTCATTTCTCCTGAACTCCTCTTTCACATATCCTCTTGTAAAACTTCCAATGAAGCCTGGACCACCGTGGAAGCGATTTTTTGAAAACAGGATGAGATGAGGGGACACATGCTTGAGGTGGAATTTCTCACATTAGATCCAAAAAACTTTGACAATCTCCAAGATTTCTTTACCAAATATAAGGATTTGTTGTCGCAACTCAAGGCTTGCGGGGTTGATAAATCTAAGGAATAGAAACAAATGGTTCTTACCATTCTCTCCAAACTTGGTATGGAATACTCAATGTTTGTATTTACATTTCATTCAGTTAAGCTCACCTATGGAGGCACCTAGACGATGCCCTCTCTTGAGGCCTTTATTGAGTCTCTAACACGAGAGAAGAATAAGCTCATCAATATGGGAAAAATCAAATTCCTGAAGAAATGTGCACTTACTATGCAAGATGGTATTAGTCATAAATATAAGAAATATAAAGACAAATACAAAAGGAAAGAACATGTAAATCCAAATAAGGAAGGGTATGCAAAACCCTTCAATGATGCCTCTGGATCCAAAGGTGGAAAGGGAAGAAAATGGGAGAAATTAACTTACTGACTTAAAGGATTCCATCCAGAATCCGCATGTATGCAGAAACATATAGATCAAATGGCCCAAATAATTTATAAAAACAACCTTGGGTATCACATCCTCGAGGGTGCCAAGAAGAAGAAGCCAAAATATATGAATCTTAAGAAAGGAAATTCTAGCCATGCTTTGATTGCCATCAACTCCTCTCCGAATGCTTGGATCGTAGATTCAGGTGCATCACACCACATGGCAAAAAAAAAATAAGTGTATTCTTCATTGGATGCATGCAAAGGTCCACCTATTCAGATGGGGGGAAACTCTTCAATCAAGGTCACCGACAAAGGAAGAATTGAACTCACAAACAGAATCTTCGAGAATGTGCTACATGTTCCCAAACTTTCCGTCAATCTTCTCTCTGTGTATCAGATGAAAAACTCCAACATCAAAAATAGAGTCATATTCACACCTGATACAATGGATATCTATGACATGGAAACCAATTCTAGGGTTTCTACTGATGAGGTAAATCATCAATTTAGATTCTACACATTTTCTGAATTTATTGAACCGGATTCTGCATTACTTCTTACCCATGTTGATGAAAGCAGTAGGATATGGCACATAAGGTTCTGGCATTTAAATTTCAGATATATGCAACAAATTATCAAGCAGGGAATGGTTGATGGTCTACCCGACATCCACTTCACCAAAGGAATTTGTGAGGGGTGTGTTCTTGGAAAACACCCTCAAGAGAAATTTGATAAAGGAAATACTCAAAAGGCTTCCTTTCCTTTAGATCTGATCCATAGTGACCTCATGGGTCCTTTTCCACATCCATCAATCAGGAAATCAAGGTACATGCTCATTTTTGTTGATGATTTCTCATGCCTCACATGGATTTTCTTTTGCAGACAAAAATCAGAGGTCTTTCAACAACTCAAAGATTTCAAAGCCCTTGTTGAGACACAGTCAGGAAAGAAAATCAAAGTCTTATGAACAAATAAAGGGGGAGATTATGTCAACCATGAGATACAAAATATTTTTCATGAGGTTGGGATTCATATGCAGCACATGGTTCCCTATACTATGTAGCAAAACAAAGTTGTTGAGCAGAAAAATAGATCTCTAAAAGAGATGGCATCTAGCATGCTACATGAAAAGTCACTTCCATAGAGATTATGGGCTGAAGAACTTAATTGTGCAACCTACATCTAAAATATATCTCCCCATAGATCTGTCAAGGATAAGACCCCCTACGAGGCTTGGAGTGACCTCAAACCAAAAGTGACCCACTTCCGTATTTTTGGTTCATGTGCATGGGTCATGATTCCATCTAAGAAGAGGAAGGCACTTGATCCACAGAACACAGAGTGTATCTTTGTTGGATACCTCGACGATGTGAAGGGATATAGACTCATTGATATTTCCTCAGACTTGCTCATCATTGAGCGAAGTGTCCAATTCGAGGAAAGTGTCTCGCATGTACCTCAACAGCCRCATGCAAACACTTTTGTTCTTCCACCTGTCAGAGATGATGAGCATGCACATGCAGACTCTTATTCAGATGAGAGTTATAATTCATAGGATTCAAATGATCTATATACATAGTCAGTACAGTCAGATGCAAAGCCAGATTAGAGGCCCAAGTGGGCCAAGACTGCTCTTCATGATGAATGAGATCTTGTTGGGGATTCAGTTGATACTAGGATGACTTGATCTGATTTTGAGGAGCCTCCTCTTGCACTGACTTCCATTGAACCGATGCCACCCAGGCATCTCTTCTTGGTTCAATATTCAGATCCACATTCCTATGGCGAGGCTGCTGGAAATCCCTTTTGGGAATATAGCATGCGGGAGGCGTACAACTCCCTCCTCGAGAACCATACTTGGGATCTAGTTCCCCTTCCTTTAGGAAAGAAAATTGTTAGGTGCAGATGGGTCTACAGAACCAAGAGTGCAATGGATGGACAAGTTAGCAGATATGAAGCCAAGCTAGTTTCCAAAGGCTTTCATCAGGTGCATGGCTTTGACTATGATGATACCTTCTCTCCAATAGCGAAGATGGATTCCATACGTTTATCACTTTCCATTGCGACAACCAAGGGATGGGAAGTCCATTAGATGGATGTGAAGAATGCATTTCTTCATGGCGGTCTCTCTGAGGAGATCTATATGGAGAAGCCCCAGGGATTTATGGAGGATTCATCTTTGGTCTGTCGACTGAAAAAGTCTCTTTATGGCCTCAATCAGGTTCCGAGGGCATGGTATGCCAATATGGACTCCTACCTATTGTCACATAACTTTTTACATTGTAATTCAGACCCAAATGTTTACATGCTCAAGACGATTGATTCACTTCTACTCCTAGTTATGTATGTTGATGATTTGTTGATCACCGGTTGCTCAACTTCAGTGATTGTTGCAGTCAAGAGGATTTTTCATGATAGGTTCTTAAAGAAGGACATGGGTCCACTACATTTCTTCTTTGGACTCAAGATCATTTAGGATGCATCAAGCATCAAACTATTTCAGGCCAAGTATGCATGAGATCTCCTTGAGAGATTTCACATGACAGACTGCAAGTCTGACCTAACTCCTTTCCTATCAGGAGTCGGAATTGAGGATGGCGGGGACACTCCATTGGTTGAAAACACACTATACATACAGCTAATGGGGATCTTTTTGTATCTCACACACTCCAGACTATACCTCTCCTATGTTGTTGGAGCAGTCTCCAGGTTCATGTAGAAGCCGCATGAGCTACATTGGAAGGATGGAAAGTGTATCCTTCGATACGTATAGGGCACCATCACCTTTGGGAGTTAATATTCAATTGAATCTACATTGGACCTCACCAGGTTCACTGATTCTGACTGCGTTGGCGATAACATTGATCGCAAGTTCACATATGGTTACTCACTCAGTCTTGGTTCTGGGCCTATCTATTGGTCAAGAAAGAAGTAGGCTGATATTTCTCTATCTTCAGCCGAGGCAGAGTACAAAGGGGTAGTTAACATAACCATTCAAGCTATGTGGCTACAACATTTTCTCATTGAGTTGGGAATTCAGTTTCATCGAC
Organism: Picea sitchensis; assembly: GCA_010110895.2. NCBI lineage: Eukaryota > Viridiplantae > Streptophyta > Pinopsida > Pinales > Pinaceae > Picea > Picea sitchensis. The sequence continues at coordinate 9,224 of SNQJ01S0000900.1, read as the reverse complement.
CGATCGTCATATGGTGTGACAACCAGAGCACTCTAAAGTTCTGCAGAGATCTAATTCAAAGGCAGCGAATGAAGCACATTGAGATCCACATGCACTACATCTAGGATTTAATACACGAGGATATCATCAACCTGTAGTTATTTCCTTTAGAAAAACAAACTTCATACATATTCACCAAGAACTTGACTGAGCAGAAGTTTCATTATCTGTGCAGTCATCTTGGAGTGAAGGACACCGTTTCCTAGCAATTTTCGGTTCTTATTTTTACATACATTGTACTTTGGAGGGTGGGGGGTTTCCCATGAGGATTTCCCTCTTTCCTCTTTTATTTTAGTTTATCTTTTGTATTTGGGTACCTAACAAGGCCTCGTTGTCAAGACCCATTCTTTGTTTTCACCATAGTGATGTTCAAGGGGGGTGTTGGAGATACTTCACACACACCTAGGAATTATTTTTCCTAAGGTTTTCCCTATTTTTATTAGTCATTATTCAGTCTTCTATATTTTAGGGAGAATATTCCTTTAGGAGAATATTCTCTTCAATTCACACTTCAATTTGATTAGTTGAGTGGAGTCTAGATGCCACATTGGGATTATCACCATGGAACATTGGGATCATCACCAGCTAATGCACATTGTCCTTGGGATCATCACCAGACTAGAGCATTACTCATGATTTCTTGATCTACTCCTCACTTCACTCTGTTTTAGTCAGTTAACTGAAGACTGAGAGACTAGTTAACTCATACTAGGTGGTAGTTCACTCCCATAACTTCCTAAGAGACTAGACTAGGTGGAAGTTTACTCCCGTAACTATTGGTGTGTGTCTAGATCACTCTAGACCACCACTATGGTGCATTGGATTCTCCTATAGTGCACATTAGTTGTGTTATACAGAGTATATCATGTGTAAATGATCATTCATTCATTTGGTTAATGAGAATTCTTCCATTCTTTCTCTCCTCCTTCTATTTTCTCATATTTTTCTCTGCAACTATGTATGTCAATTTCTAGCTAGATCTATTATGTGCAGGTTCAACACATTTAGACTTTGTGCCTCCATATCAATATGGAATTGGGGAACGAGTTGTTTCTTTGCCTACCTTTTCTCTTGGTACTACTTCCCACTAAATTAGACTAAATATTTTCTCTACATTTATATAATTCATCAAAATTCTTACATATTTAGAGCTTTGAGCTTAATGTTAATGAAATTTAAGTTATAATTTTGAATATATGTATATGTTAATTTATCCTCTATACTTTCTACATGAGAATAAATCTCATGTTATTTTCCCTAATATATCGAAACTTATGAATCTTGATGTGTGTTAGAATAAATTTCATGTTCTTTTCCCCAATATATCGAAACTTTTGAATCTTGATGTGTGTTAGTGATTGCAAGGCAGTTTGAGATAAATAAGGTTTCTCTTAACCAACGACATGTAGGGTTTCTCTTAAACAGATTAGGCACAGGATATCGACCTGGAACTGATATATTTGTGCCTCCATATCAATATGGAACTGGGGAACAAAATATTGCTTTGCCTACCTTTCCTCTTGGTACTACTTCCATTAAATTAGACTAAATATTTGATCTATGTTTCTATAATTCATCAAACTTATTACATATTTGGAGATTTTAGCATATGCTAAATTATGGATATATGTTAGTTCTAACTTATTACTTAAATTTTACATAATGAAATTTTACCTATGTTAGATCAAACTTATTACATAATGAAATTTTAGTTCTAATTATGGATATATGTATATGTTAAATTATTCTCTATACTTGCTGCATGAGAATAAATCGCATGTTCTTTTCCATAATATATCAATAATTTTGAATCTTTATGCGTGTTAGAATAAATATCATGTTAATTTTCCTAATATATCGAAACTTCTGAATCTTGATGTCTGTTAGTGATAGAAGGGTAGTTTGAGATAAATTAGGGTTTCTCTTAACCAACAACATGGAGGTTCTTCTCATTAGAATTCTACAATTGTGATAGTCCTTTCATATATAGAAGCCTACATATCCGGGAAGGGTGAAACTATGAATATTTTGTATTGCATTTGAGTATCATTAACAAATAGAATGGGATATTCATGTTTAGTATTTTCACTCTCAAGCCATTATTGATGAAGACAAGGAAGAGGCCAAAAATTGTGTTTTTTATTGCTGCAGGCTCCCAAAATTTTGTTTATAAGGTTAAATAAAATCAAATTTAATGATATTTCTATTTACAAAAATCACATTCATTAGAATGAATTTCGACATTGATTTGTTGCTCTTTTGCATAATATTTCATTAAATAATTAGCTAATTGATATGTTATACTTCCAAGGATACCATGGATTAATTCTAATGGATTCCACACCCATAAATGAAGTGGAGAAAGACTCTCCCACAAACATGACTAAATTGAATAGGTAATTATAATCTTATGTTATTAATATAAAAATTTGGGTCATAAAATTGTAGATACAAACCTCTATTTCAATCTATTTAGATAAGTTCATTGATGAATGAATTGGATCAACTTTCCAACTCTGGTTCCTTTTATTGTTGATGTTATTATGCACTCTTGGTTGGTTATTGAAGAATTGGAGAAACTTCATTTGATAGAGAATCATCAAAAGTAGTGGCGACAGATCCCTCACAATCAATTTCATACCCCAATCAAACCAGTTGAAGAGAAAGCAGGTTGAAGAAGGTGATATAATGGTGATTAAGTAGGTAATACACCAAGGGGAATGAAGAAGGTAGTAAAGGGTGATGGAGGAGCTGATACATGAAGGGAAATGAAGAAGACACTGCCATAGCCAAATTGGTTTGGCATAGCAAGTTAGCTTAAATGTGAGAAAGAACAGTGAAGGACATTTCTAGGAGGTGGTTCGCGACAAGAGGAGTGTCTTGGAAAGAGTAGCAAAGGACAACAAAGACAAATTAAAGAAGATAGGTAGTAGATGGTTCTGTCAAGCCGTTGTCATCTACACATATGAAATTTCACCTAAGTTTACCAATCCAAACTTAGGTAACATAAGATGCTAAGACAAAACAACAAAACTAATGCTAAGTGATTCATAACATTAATCGACCTTCTAGCAATGCACATAGAAAGTTGGTGAATTATCTTAAATTTATCCTAGGTCTACCTCAATATGAGGCCAAATCAAATGGAGAATTCATTGATTTGTTAAGGAAAAATATTTGTATATTTGATTGGTGGAGAAAAAACATGTTTTATATTTTATAATCTAGAATTAGGATTAAAAATTGGTATGTATATGGATTTACTTGCAAACAAATTAAAATGGTAAAAAATTGATTTATATAGTCCCTGCAGCCTGAAGGCATGGAATAATAATAGGTGGGAAAATAGTTCTCTTCTAGGACCCTCACATTGAAAGTAAAATCATAGTCTTCTTTACATATTTATCTAGACATGAACATAAAGTGCTTAAAAACTATCTCACACATAGCTAGAATAATAGGTAAGGAAAACAGTTCTCTTGTAGGACCCACATGTTGAAAGGAAAAGCACAGTCTCAAACTATTGAGACCATATTAGAAAAAATATGGATGGTGATACTCTAATGATTGTCCATCATTTCATTAAGGAAATGATGTAGATCTGATCCCATGTGCAACCTTTCCTTTTAGAGAATGTTAGCCTCTTCATTCCTTTCCTTGTGAATATGTAGAAAGTAAATTGAGATAAAGTTGGATTTGAACAATTGAATCTCTTCAAATGTAGGCCTTAATATATAGTTTTCTAGATTATTTATGCCCCTCATCCAATTTATAATCACTATTGAATCACCAAAGATTTGTGTTTTGGTAATTCCTTTTTCTACCGAGGAAATCAATATTAATTTAAGAGACATAAGCTCAACAAAATTGTTGGAATGTCCTCTAAGACCAATTTTAAATTTTAAACTACGGGAATCATTCATGTAAATTATACCTCTATCTTTGCATGTAGGAGGCTCTCCTTGACATTCCCCATCAAAATATTCCCATGCTCCTAACTTGTCTGTATACTCAAACACCAGGCACCTTACAGATTTTTCTTTTTATACCTAGGGAAAAGTATCCAGGATAGTTTTACTTTGAAAAACACATTGAAGGGGTGATATGTAGAAATTATCAAACAATTGTGCATTTCTAGCCAGCCATATTCCCCAAGTAGTGATCAGATGAAGAGATTTAACATTTTTAGGGTGGCATTGTCTTCCCAAGATCTTAAGAAGACCTATAGATACCAATGCACCATTCCAAGAAAGTCTAAAACCTAAAAGGTCTTCAAGATCCTTCCACACATGAATAGAATAAGCACATGAAATAAGAAGGTGATTGATAGTTTCCTCTTCATGTTTTCACAAAGGACATTGACATGGCCCATGTCCGTGTCTCTCTTGCAAGACTTACCAAGATAGTACTTAGCTTTTAGTTGCAAGCCACATAAATATATAATATTTTAGTGGACATTTGAATTTCCACACAACTTTCCACCACCAAAGTGGCTCAACTAGACTAGCATCATCACAAAGAGTTGAGTATCTAGCCTTCGGTGTATATGCCCCTATAACTATTTTTTTTGACCAAATCATTTTTTCTTCAACTTGTGTTGTCCTTAATTGGCTTCTTTTGATATTTGAAATGCAGGAAATCCACTCGTCCTCATCTCTTTTTGATCCGAAAAATACTTAGATGCCTATTAATATTTAAAATATAGTAACATCTACTTGATCTTCGAAATAAAAATGATCGCTTGATTGTTTGAATTTTACATGTTAATTAACTTATCTCTCCAAACACACTTTAAGGATGAATACCTTACAAAATAACTGAGAGGAAATAGAAAAAAAATATTAAAAACACATAAACAAGTTTGATAATAGAGTACAGCCAATTTGGGCTATGTCTTTGGGTCCGCTTCCAATAGAGACCTCTTTATTAATGCTCAAATGTTTGTGTTTTACAATGAACTTTTTCCATGTTTCTCAAACTCAAAAAAAAAGTATACCATTGATTTCCTTGTAGAATTTCGATAAAAATGAGTAATAAGTTCATAAAATTCCGTGTTGGAACCTCATGGCACACATTACGGTGCAACCTTTACCCTCAGGAACAAACTTCAAGAATGTACTCTGCAATTATGAGTATGTTTTTCCTTGGTCCATGTGCCATTAAATAAGGCACGAGACCTAAACTCCTGTCCGCAAACATAGGTAGGCATTAAATGTTAGTTGGTGATCTTTCATAACAAACCCACACTTTTTGGTGCAATGGTTAAGTTGTTGGTATGTTATATAGTGGGTCACGGGTTCAAACCCTATCGACCACACTATATATATAACATTTTGGTTATATGTCGGTTGGATATATACATATAGTACCCTGCAGAATATATGATATGGTTGGCATATAGTTTAACAAACAGGAGGAATATTCAACCCATGTTTATATTGCAATACATATGATATGGGATGAGGGCTTAGCCCTTGGCCCTTTTTCCACTCATTTGAATATTTCAACAAACTTAAATATATTTCTTCACATGTATGGTTAAGAACCAACTGCCGAGTATACTGGTGAAGTCATTGGGTTATTTTCTGGGAGACTCGGGTTTGATCCTTCAAGCTCCAATTTTTTTTTAACAAACCTTACCCATTACTGACCAATGGGAGGCTACCACATGACATCCTTGCATTGGGATATCATTTTCACTTGTCAACCTATGATTTATCCACATAATTTGTATGATTTCCACATCACCTACCCATTCAGTCGTACAATCATGACACGTGATGCCGTGTGATGTTGTTGTTATGAGGAAAATCTCTTTATGGCATGGGGTAAACCACAACAGATGGAATGAAACATAGAAATCAACTCAAATCTCAAGTATGTTTTATAAATGAAAATGCTAAGAAGAAAATATCAAGACCCTACCTCATCCAGACGTTTGATGAAGACCACCGTTGAGCACGCAACTCAAATATTTATACCTGCAACTTGTCCTCAACAACCAAGATACACAATCATATGGTGATAATATATAATGTTATCACATAAAATAGAATAATCCATTAACATCATGAAAAATATGCCCATTGAATATTAAGTCAAATATTTGCAAGATATCAATTGGACGAGAAAAGAGTATTTCTATTAAAATAATTAGCATAAGTGTATAGGTGACAAAATTTGGTGTCATTAATCTCAGAACCGAGAAACTAAGTCCCTTCCATCCGAGCCTCCATCACTTCAATCCTCCACCAAAGGAAATATCATATAAAGGAGACAATGAGGTTCTCCATCAAAGAAGGAAGAGTTTGGGGGTTGAACAATGAGTTTAGACTTTAAAGGATAAAGGGATGCAAACTCAATGTGAAGTGAAAATTTCTCCATAGTATCTTTTCTCTCAAAAGTTGAATTCTCTCACCTTCCATGTCTTTGATATGGCTCAATTTATAGCCTTGAAATGGAACTGAAGGGCCAAGTCAGAACGTTTCTAGTATATGGAAGGTCAAGGATCATGGATCTCGTGACGTGACATGGAAACCTGACACAATTTTTAATTTTGAGCACTAAACCCAATGTACACGGGTTGTATTGGATCAACCTATGTATACGCTTGTTGTTTAACTGGTAGGGCGTGTATATGTGGAGAATGTGATTTTTTTGATTTGGAAGGTGAAAAAGGGGACTTCAAGTATGCATAGGGAAATGGAAAGTCCATCCAAGAAAGTTGCATGGGGTGAGGTAAAATTAGCTATAATAGATGCCCCCTAATGTGTGAGGTCAGAGGAGTATTTGTGATGACCAAAATACATTATAATTCCTAGAAATGGAGTAATGGAGACTTAGTTGGAAGTGCTAGCTACTCATGATAATATTACAATCCATAATGACTTTGTACACATGCATGCCAATCTGAATTACACTGAAAATCCATGTGGAAATATACCAAATAGTTGTTAATGACCATGAATAGGAAATACAAAGTAGACACATGCCATAGGTTTTCATAGTCACCAACAAGGCCCAATGGAAAACTAGTCTCAAAATCAATCTGAAGATATCTATATACAATGGAGTACAATTTGTTCTCCCATGATCATTGAAGTTATATAGGTATTGGTCCAATGAAAGACAACAATAGAATAGGAATGCTACTATTGTAAGATGGAGGTATTTTACACTATCCACCGAAGGTGCAAGTCTACATCATGTAAATAGAGGAGTTGATGTCGAACAAAATGAGACTTCGTTTGACTATTGGTCATTAAGGTATATCATTAACTAACATGAGACAACCTACCGATAATGATTGTAGGTATCAAGGCACCGAGTACATTCTTATAAGTTTGAATAAGGGTTTTGAGGTCAAACACTTGAAGAATCCATTGATCAGGAGACATTGATGTATTCCCAACCATCAATGGTGGAAGAACCTGCCACTGATGACTGCAAGCCTCTAGATACTCAAAGGACTCTAGGCCTCATTTCCATAATAGATGAGCTAGATTCGATGGAAGGAGACCCACTGAAAGGAGAGAATTAAGGCATCCTCATTAGTCAGCATGAGGTACAAAGCAATAGCTTGATGATTAGAAGGAGCTCGAACGAATAAGATGTTCATGAACCAATGACCACGTGCATCTGTCACGGTGCATGATGCAAGTAGTGCACGAAAAATACCCTCTGAATAGAAACCAATAAGGAATATTGCCGACAAAGTTGAGGAAATCACTAATAAGGCAAATGGCATCCAAGACACTGCAAGAATCCCAATGTGTGAATATATTTCTTGCCTTCGAAAACAAGGGAAACCCCCCAGTTAGTGACCAATGAGGAGATCTCGAATGTTGGGTTCAAGGTTACCTACCCATAATGAAAGTAGGACCAGGGTGCATGGTAGGACTACAACTTCATGTGACTCTGAGACACACTAAGGGTATGGCTGACATGAAAAGTGAAGAGTTATGAGGAATGGCCAACATAGTCTTGTAAACTTCATTTGAACAAGAAAATGAGACATATGGACAACTCAAGCAACATACAATTGATGATGAAACTTCATGATGCAGGAGGCATCGAAAAAATCTACATAGGGAATGGAAGAAAAACCAATCGGAGGAGTAAACTCTAATTAATGAGCCCAACTTCCTAAGGTCATGCTAAATCCAAACTATGGATTACAGTGGACTCAAAATTTTGTGCTATGTTCAAAGGCGACACGACTGCTACCGATATAAGATAATATTCTTTTTCCTCCTGTATTTTTTTTGTTTTTTCATAGGCAAATAAATTCTATGATAAAAGGGAGGAAATGAGTGTCATGAGTAAGAAACTAGCTCCGAACAGTGGAACATACCTATGCTCAATGCAAGGAAGTGCATGTGGGGCATGGACATTCAGGGGAATGTTTCCTTTTAGGGTACATGGTGTCAAGCTGTAAAGGATATAAACAAGGCTTTGTTTGGCTAGTGATGCAAATTGATGAGGTAAGAGGATTATAATGAGAAAACACGAACTGACAATAGGCTCAATACTGCAAGCAGGAGGATGGAATGCAATTACAACTTAACTCCAAAGAATGTCCTTTTTCGTAAATTTAGTCCCCTAGGTCCGAAAAAGTATAAAACAATACCCAGGAGAAATCTTCTAGCTAATGTTGACCAGAGTGTTCCTTTTTCATAAATAGTCTACTTGGTCCGAAAAAGGGTTCAACTTACACTAGATAGACGTCCTTTAAAATCTATTTAACGAGTGTGAAAGAGACAAGTTTGTTCATTAAGGTTGGTTGTCATTGATGTCAACCCTTGAAGAAAGCCCCGTAGCACAGAGGTTTGGGTAATGGACCCAATATTGTTTGATGTAAATATGACTCATTATTGTTTTGTCATGGTTAATAAGAAGTAAATATGGATGAACTCCAAAGTGGTCCCCTTATGGTGAAATCCCTCATGAGAAGACGCTTTGCGGAGTAAGAGAACCCATGCTTAATTGTGGAATAATGAGAAGAAGGACAATGAATTTGTCAGGGAAAATATCCTAGATGGATAGTGCTTGTAATGCCATTTCCGGTGGTATGTGTAACGTAACATAACTCCTCGTGGTTAAAGAGTTATGGCCATGAGAAGTTGGAGACCCCAGGTTTGGGTAATGGACCCAAGTTTGTTTGATGGGTAACGGTATGAGTTATG
>SNQJ01S0000899.1:302732-314251 GCA_010110895.2 Picea sitchensis | reverse complement strand
ATTTATACTGAGAAATGAAAAATCCATCACATAGTGGTAATACTTGAAGACCCAAAAAATAGTGCAGAGTACCAAGATCTGAGATATCAAAGGAGTCGACAAGTTGTTTCTCCAATCTAAGTATGAGATCATTATTATTTCCAATAATGAGTAATTCATCTACATATACATCAACAATCAAGGTGTCTTCATTGGTGTGGAGAAAATACAAGTTGTGATCAGATTCACACCGTTTGAAACCAAGTCGAAGAAAGTAAATATCGATGTTATCATACCAAGCTCGAGGATCCTATTTCAAACCATAAAGAGAATTCTTGAGTCTCAAACCAAATTCGAATCTATAACAAAATTGGGTGGTTGTTCCATGAAAATTTCTTCAGATAGGTCTCCATGAAGAAAATCACTATTCACATCCATATGATCGATTTTCCATCCAAAACGAGTAGCAAGGGAAAGAATTTGTCGAACATAGTTCATCTTTATGTTAGAGGCAAAGGTTTCAGTGTAGTAAATTCCTTCTTGTTGAGAAAATCCCTTCACAAATAGGCATGCTTCATGTTGCTCAACAACACCTTCGGAGGTAAATTTGGTCCTGTAGACCCATCAACACTTCACAATGTTATTTCCTTGCAGTCAGGGAACCAAGTCCCAAGTGTGATTCTTTGAAAAAGAACCAATTTCTATCTTCATGGTATGATCCCATTCAGATCATCCTTCAACATCTAAGTAGGTGTTAGGGATAGAAGTTTCAAGTACATGAGTCATCAAGGCAATATTGGCATGTTTATTTTGACTTCGAGTCTATCGTCCACAGGAGGCATCTCCAATAGCCTTAATTGTCTTGGTACCCATCTAGGTAGACAAGAAACAATTGAAGTTATGTTCATATAAACAGGTTGGTCAGAAGTCAAAGGGTATTCAGTTAGTGGTCCATTCAAAATAGAGGATAACGGACTAGTCAATTCATAGGTCAATGGTCTAGTCAGAACAGGGAGAAATTTCAACTGTCCAGTCAAAGGACTGAAGTATGGAACGGGAGAACCAATGTCAGAGAAAACATCAAAGGGATCATCCTACAGCAATCCAGAAGAGGGTTTCAATAAATTAGCACCAAAATATTTCTCATCAAACAAACATTACATATGATAATGATTTTTCATTTGACAAGATCAAATGGTCAATAAGCTTTCGACTCTTTAGAGTATCACATCATGATGCACGCATGGCTCTTTACATCCAATTTATTTCTACAATCATCAAGAATGTGATCCCATGCAACACATACAAACACACAAAGGTGGTCGAATGAATGCTTCTTCCCATACCATCATTCGACTAGAGTCATGGAAGGAACAACTTGAGTTGAGATGCGATTGAGCATATAATTTTCACAATAGACCGCTTTTTCCCAAAAGTGAGGACGCAAGTATTTAGCCTGCAAAATAAATCTATCCATTTCGACTAATGTCCTATTTTTTCTCTCTTCCACACCATTCTGCTAAGGAGTGTGAGGAACCGACCGCTTACATTCAATACCATATTGAAGTAGGTATTCTTCAAAAGGTCAATTTACATACTCACCACCATTATCTAATCTCAATCATTTCATGGGTTGGCCACATTGCTTCTCAGTAAAGGCCCAAAATTCCTTGAACTTCTCAAAGACAAGGTTTGTCTTCTTTAGAAATTAAACCCATGTATGTCAAGATAAATCATCAATGAAAGTCAAAACATACCTTGCACATGCCAGTGAAGATAAAATGATGCAGCAGACATCACTGTAAAATAATTCAAGTAGGTTCTATGCTCTCCACATGTTCCCAGATTTGAATGGTGCCTGGTGATACTTCCCAAGTATGCATCCCTTACAAACTACTTCAGGGGGAAACACCCTTGGTAAACTAGCAACCATGTTCCAATTTTTCAGTGCCTGCAGACTTCAAAAATTCATATTTCCAAGTCGCTCATGCCAAATTCGACTTCACCCGTCGGTGTGAGTAACAAGTGCAGTCGATTGAATTTCAGGTCTAGTCGAGTCACGAAACTTATACAAATTGTATGTCAAGTTGAAAATCCCACCAGCGAAAATAGACTTCACTTTCTTCAAATCCTAAACATAGAACCAATCTAGCCAAAATTCCACAATCTTACATGTATGTGTCAACTGAGAAACAGACAACATATTTGCACATAAATGTGGCACATGATAGAAGTTGACAATCTTCCCATGTCAACAAGAAACATCACCCTCACCAGTAACATCTAGAGAAAAATCATCATCAACATATATTTTACTCTCCTAATATTTATTCAATCTCATGAACAAAGAGGCATCCTTAGCCATGTGGTGAGTACACCTAGAGTCTACTACCCATTCGTTATGCACAGAATGAGATGGCAAGACCTCAAAAGTTCTGACTTGGAAGGTAAAATTATCAGTGGGTCGACATATAGCAGATACATCTCCTTCAAGGCATTTAATATTCTCCTCTAAATCATCTCACTTCTTATAGCATTTTTTCTCCACATTTCCAATATTTCCACGATATTGACGTGTCTTCTTATTTTGACTACCTCAAGGTGCATCTTTCTGCCCTTTAGGTTTTTTGTCATGATATGTAGGTTTTTGTGTAGAGGCATCTAACCATACTCTATCCCTAGGATCCATATGTAGGATATGTAGGTTTTTGTGACGAGCTTATCGTGTTGACGGACACCTTTTGTTGAATGATCGCCTACGCTTCTCGCAATCAACAGCCGAAATATGAGATGAAAAAGGAGTTTCTAGACAAGTTTTGAATGGAATGCAAATGAAATAGCAATAAGAGGTCTTATTCCCCTTTTTATTTCCCTTTTTGTTTTTTCTTATAATATTTTATATTATTTTAATGCATTTTATCATAACCTAAAGGTCTAAGGGTCATGTGAGTCTGTTATGTATCGCAGATGTGAAGACTAAGGTCCTGAACAATGCCATATGGATGATTTTTCTTGATTCACTTTTTTGTTTTTGTTTTTGTTTTTACATATATCAACACTTTTTAGGGTTTTTTTATGATGCTTGGTATGGAGATATCATCATTTATCTCCAGACTCAAACTTTTCGGCCCGACCTCTCTAGTACAGACCATCGTCGCATACGGTATCAAGCCCATCAATACATCATTCTCGGTGAGACCCTTTATCGTCGTGGTGTTGACTCTATATTCTGACGATGTCTGACCTTTGATGAGGCTGAGAAATCTTTGAATGACTGCCACTCTGGAGCGTGTGGTAGTCATATGTCTGGGTATGCCACTACCCAAAAGATCTTATGAGCAAGGTACTTCTGGCCTTATTTATTTAAAGACTGTATAATTGTTGTCCAGAAATGCCATGCTTGCCAAACATATAATCACAAGATAAGATCTCATCCTGCTCCTTTACACCCTGTAGTTTTCACTGGACCTTTCGCTAAATGGGGTATCGATTTCATGACATGTAACCCTCACTCATTCGGGGGGCATGGATACATTATCGTAGCCGTGGATTATTTCACTAAATGAGCCGAGGTGATGCCTACATTTGACAATACCAAAAAAACTGCAACCCTATTCATATTCAATCATATCATTACATGATTTGGAATCCCGTAAGCTATCGTTACTGATCACGGTAGCCATTTTCAAAACTTCATGATGTCTGAGCTTACCGAAAATTTGGGTCTTCGGCATGAAAACTCAACCCCCTACTATCTGCAGGCCAATGGCCAAGTTGAAGCAATAAACAAGGTTCTTATCAACATGCTTTGATGGATAATGGGAATTCACAAAACAAGTTGGCACACGATGTTTTTTTCATCATTATGGGCTTATCGGACTTCCATGAAGACGACCACAGGATTTACACCCTTCCAATTAGTGTATGGTATTGAAGTTGTTATGTCGATTGAATGTGAGATACCATCATTGAAACTAGCCATTGAACTTCTCCCGAACACCTCGGCCGAAGAGGAACGTTTGTTGTATTTGATGCAACTAGAAAAAACCCGTCGTGATGCCACACTAGTTATTGAAACCTAGAAAAAATGCGTTAAATCCCAATACGACAAACATGTCAAGCCACGTGTTTTCTCTAAGGGTGATCTAGTTCTCCTCTATGAACAAGATCGTGATTTAGTAGGGGCCGGAAAATTTGAGGCTATGTGGCAAGGCCCTTATATTGTCAAACGAGTGTTGGAGAAGGGATCCTACGAGTTAGTAGATTATGATGGCATTCCTTTGAGTGAACCCAGAAATGGGCTTTACTTGAAGAAGTACTATGCTTAGGCTATCTTTGCATGAGTGCTTGTATTTTTACTGTATCATACTTTTTTGTGTGCTTTTTACGTTATTGGTTTCCACCCTTGACCACTTACCTTGCGTTGTGCTTGGTTTCCAGATGTCGGAGTCTTCGCTACCCCACGTTGCCTTCACTGATGGCGTTATTCATAGTACTCATAACTTAGCTTCTACTGCTTGGATAATCTATGCACCTACAAACAAACTTATCAGTATGCACGGTGTTTGCCTCGGTCGTGCAACCAATAATATCGTAGAGTATAGCATAGTCATCGAATTGTTGACCAATGCTATTTCACTTGGGATCCGTCACCTGTTTATACGACTTGATTCGCATCTAGTAATGCTATAGTTAAGTATTGTCTATGTTATCCAAAGTCCTACTTTGTTACAGTTATATCTACAAATTCGTCTCTTGGAACGTTATTTTGATTATATTAAGTATCAGCACATTCCTAGATGTCTAAATACATTAACTGATGCATTAGCTAATTATGTGTTAGACGGACATCCGAGACATTTATAAATCCAATCACACATCACATGTTGTATACAAAGAAAAATAAGTCGGTAGAATCCTCATGTATATATATATATATAACGATAAAAAAAAAATTGCAAAAAGGTGTTTTCCGTCCAAAGACAAAAATATCAAAATATGAAGCCCACGGCTTCTACAAAATAGCATCATGGGTGTTTCTTATGGTAGCATACTACTGCATGTGCCAACCTATGAAGTAGTCGGCTGAGTGAACCAGACATGCCTACGGTGTGGCACTGATATTGCCTCGGGATCTCGTTGATCGAGATGTCTGGGATATCTGCTGTCAATCCCTCTAGATTTTGCTCGACTGCTTTGTAATCGTCGGCATCCCATCCTGCTACTACTATTGCTTCCCCTCGCCTCTGAATGGGGGATGTACCCGAAGGCCGATGTGGCCCTACATCTGCATGGTCAAAATGTTTTAATTAGTCATTGGATTGAAAACATAAAAAATATCTGATATTTTAAAATTTACAAAAACATCATAAAAGCAAAATGTTTTTCTTACCTAGGTCCCCCCACTGAGAACCCTCAGGTAGCACCAAATCGGGGTCGTTGTGAAAGTCCATCTTGGCATACGCGTAATCATCGATCATCAATATTTGAGGCCTCAACCAATCAAAAAATGCATCGGTGTATTTAATAATAGGTCCCGCTACATACCAGGCCATGAGATCACACCATCGCTTCATTCGTGGATCTCGTGGCACTGGTATACCCCACTCTACCTATAGGCGTAAATGAGGGACTCTTTCTAAGAAGAAAGACACCAAAATGGATCCATACCCAAATTGTTGCAGCTCCTCGTTCTTGCTCTTGGTCAACTGTCTCTTCATACTGCGAAGAAGACCATCGCACCAGTTGAACAAACGAGGTTCCGTGCATTCCACAGCATAGTGAAAATAGCTCTAAAGATCCATGGGTGGAGATGCACTCCCCTCCATCCATGCAATGGTGAAAAGAATAGTTCAGAGAATCAAATCCTGAATGCCTATGATGGCTACCTTGCCTTTGCTTCTCTCGGCCTCGGGTTCACAATAGCGACTGATGTATTCACTCATCAGAAGGCCTCCACCCCGACCTCCTGTTAAGGTCACGTGTGCTCCATGATGGGATAACCCTGTCAAGAAGTAAATGTCTTCGATGTCCAAGGGAATAAAATGGACACCCACATAAAATACCTATTGGTCTACGTCCCACATGTGGACCAGGTACTCTAGTAGCCTCAGCTAGGCTCTCATGCCCTAGATTTTGAAAAATTTTAATAATTCGCACTATCAAAGGGCATTGATGATGCCTGGATCATTCAAGGCCATGAAGTCATCATCCTCCTGTTCTCGTTCTCTCATTTCCAACATTGTGGCAATCAAATACCTGCATGGAGACGAGGAAAGGAAGTTAGCATCCTCAATCATTGATTTTGAAATTCTTCTTTAGGAAAACGCATACATAATTTTTTGGGTTTATGGCCGTCGCAGATGAGTTTTTAGTACAGTGCGGGGTTTCCATAGGTGATCCATAGGGCACCTGCAGAATTCATTGATTTCTACAGGTCTCGATACTAGTCACCTACGTCGGCGCCAGCGCGACCCTACCGGCCCAAAAACTCATCCAAAAAATACCTTTTAACCAAAGTAAATGAATTTCAATCCAGTGAAAACGTAGAGGATGACGAGCTTACCGTGTTTACGGAAACCGTTTGTTGAATGATCACCTACACTTCTCACAATCGACAACTGAAATATGAGGTGAAAAAGGAGTTTCTAGATAAGTTTTGAATGGAATGCAAATGAAATAGAAATAAGACGTCTTATTCCCCTTTTTATTTTTCTTTTTGCTTTTTCTTATAATATTTTATATTATTTTAATGCATTTTATCATAACCTAATGGTCTAATGGTCATGTGAGTCTATTGTGTCTCGTAGATGTGAAGACTAAGGTCCTGAACAATGTCATATGGATGATTTTTCTTGATTCACTTTTTTGTTTTGTTTTTTACATATATCAGCACTTTTTAGGGTTTTTTTATGATGCTTGGTATGGAGATATCATCATTTATCTCCAGACTCAAACTTTTCGGCCCAACCTCTCTAGACAAACCGTCGTCGCATACGCTATCAAGCCTGTCAATACATCATTCTCGATGAAACCATTTATCGTCGTGGTGTTTTTTGTTTTTTTTTTTACATATATCAGCACTTTTTAGGGTTTTTCAGAAGAAAAAAAACCTCGAGCCTAGTCTTTGTTCGTTCTTGTGCTCGAAAATCGATGAGAATGCAATCGAGTATACTTTTGTCATTTTTTCGTACTCATCATGGTAACACGAAAAGCGAAACCTATGGAGTACCCTTTAAGCTCTTTTCACACTCCATAACAATGAAAAGATTGTCGAGCGACCTTGTTCTTTTCACGCAAGTAAAAGTATTTGAAGAAAACGTCCGTTGGGCGATAGTTTATCACTTTTTTGGTCTCATCGAACTACTTTACGAAAAATGAACTGGGAGAGTTTTCTTTAATTGTTTTTTCAGACTCTCAAAATATGAAAAAACCCCGAGTTGTCTATCTTTGGACTCGTTAAACAAACATCGAAAGACCCACATGGGACCGAACCACTCCTTCTTAGGGTTCATTAAACATACTCTAAGGGACTCGTCTGAAGGATGAGCTTACATTAACAAGCATTTGTTATCCTCCTCAATCTTGCGTAAAAATAAAGAGGTACTCGCCATAAATGGTGGGGGGGGATTTGGGAAAGAGATATGTCTCTGTGTTTGTGTTTGTGGCGGTAAGCGTCGCTCTTGAACATGGCACCCCCTTCATCATTTGAATCCGGGTTGGGAAATCCATTTGTCTCTCGTCTGGCTTTCTACAAGTTCATATCTTGGGTCATCTTTGATTCAATGTTGCCAAGACTAGTGTCATGTCATTCATATGTTCAAGAGAAGTCCAACCAAGCTCTCTATTGAGTCGGCCATCTGCAATTGTTAATTCCTACCATGTCGACCTTCCTTGTGTCAATTTCAAATCATGTTCGTACTTTGCTCTACCCTAAATCTGTTACTTTTTTCATGTCATTGATGGGGGATACATCAAGGCCCTCCTATGATGAGTCTTTTCCTGTCGACTTCAACTCATTATCCAGGAACAAGACTTAGAAATCATTTATTACCTTGGAGCATGCATGCCTTAATGGCAGGTTTCTTCGCTCTTGACAGTGGATTCACATCATTGGTCCATGATCAAGAGATTCCATCGAATGTTCGACTTCAGCTCATTTATTCACATTCGTTGGATTGTACTAGCATACCTTAAGAGTCATTGACATCAATGGTGATTTCTCTCGCACTTGTTAACATTTTTCATTAATGACCGGTAATCAAGTGGTTTCTACCATGTTTGACTTCAACACCTATAATCACATGGCTAGATTCGTACTAACGGACGATGGGATTGAAGACCCTAGATCTCATCATGCTTGGTCCAGGTTGCGATGAAGTATTTATGATTTGTATTGACACATAGATCCACTTTGTATGTCTCGTGGCTATGTCTGAATCTGAGCTTTCCAATACATAGATCTACAGTGTATTCCTAGTGGCTATGTAGAATCTTGATGACATGGATCCACAGTGTATAATCGGTGGCCATGACTTACATTTATGATTTCAATCATTTATAGTCTGAACATGGGAATGCCTACCTCAGACATGGTATAATATTGTGCATATGATTGGTTGTTTGCAGGTTCTCAATTGGTGCGTTCTTTGTTCCTGACACACACACGCATTTTTACAAAGTATTTTGGTTGTCATGAGTTCCAGCCTCATACTTTGGAGGGAATTATGTTACACATTATTTTGGTCATCCTGATGATGATTTTACAAGCATGTGTTCAGACTCTCAAAATGATATTTTGCTTGAGAAAAGAAACTGATTTCTTCCTCTACAAGACTAATTTTTGGAAGGACGTTGCAGGTTGCAAGTATTACACAGTGCGGAAATCCTTGATTTCCGTAGGTTGCTCTATACCTGGCTTGCGTGGTTTCCGCAAGCTGCTATATAGGCAGGGTGTAGTGGTGTTTGAAGGCTAAAAGAAGAAAGAGGTTCACGAAGTTTCTAGAAGGGGAATCTTCTAGAATGTGAGGTGGCATCTGTATGGTTGTGATCTTATTGGTTTCTCTGATTTGGTGGGATCATCCTCATCCTTTTAACCACTTCACCTTCTCCTATATAATCATGGGCTTCTCATGGAAAAGGTTAAGAAATATTAAGCAAAGAATTGATAAAAGAATAGGCTGGAGACTGTGTGAAGAATCATGTTTCAAGTGATGCTTGAGGCCTCCATTTGTCCATCAAGATTTTGTGGATTCTCTTCATACGAATTTCGGAGCAAGTGTATATGTGTGTTGGAACGAAGGACCACTAAAAGGGAACTTGTGACATCAAGGCAATTCAGTTGTATCTTCTACTTTTCATTAATATAATACGGTGGCATGTCTCTTTCCCATAAAATCATTAGTATTTATTACATGATTCCTTGATCACATGTTTAGGTTGTCATTGAATTCTAATATTGTTGCTTTCACGTTGGTTGGTTTGTGTCATTGTAGATATGATTTCACAGGAGCACCAAAGTGAAGCAAGGACAACAAAGATATAAGGAAGTGATTCATAAGGTATGTCATCTATTCCTTCTTTAGTAGTAAACTCAATGACCACAGCTTAGGGAAAGCGTCATGTTCTGTCTCATTTTTTTCTAGATCCATGGGGATCTAGGGGGATTAGTTTATGTCCGCATTCACCGATTTACCCTATAACAATTGTGTTTTCCACATTTTCAATTCTAACAAGTGGTATTAGAGTTGGTTAGAGGAGAGGGCGTCAAATTTCGAAAGAGCAGCAACATCTGTGTGAGGTGTGTCGATTTCTACATCGTCGTAGGGGCCTCCTCTGGAAGGGTGCAACGTCATACTAGTCAGAATGAAAGCCTGAAATCGCCGTAGTCAAGCTATGGGGTACAGTGCGACGACTCTTTAAGATCACCACACTCTAGGTGTATTGAGAGATGTTGCGACAACTCCTCAAAAATTCGCATATTTTTTGTTTGGAATTTATGGTATGCTCTTTATGGTATGGAATTTATGGTATGGCATAAAACAAAGGTCGTGATCTTTAAACAATTTATGGTATGCTCTTTTTTGAAAAGTTTAAACTATTAAATATTGTACGGGTGGAGGAATGTATGAAAAAGCTGAATTTGTATTATAATGCATATAATACAAGTGGGTGGATACCTTATATAATATATTTGAGGTGGAATTTCTTATATATTATTAAAAAAGTTTTTTAATTAAAAATTTTTACCAATTATTCATCCACATCATTTTTAAAAAGGGCCTTGGTTATTATAAGCAATGATTTGGGTATTAGGGGTTTTTTGTGCTAATGGATAAGATGCAGAGATCGAAGTTTGAAGTTGAAATTTTCAGTGGTAAAAACAACTTTGAGCTCTGGAAGCTCAAGATGCGGGATTTACTGGTGCAACAAGGGTTGCAAAAAGCATTGGCAGGCAAGTCAAAGAAACCAACAACCATGACGAATGAGGAATGGGAAGATATGGATGCAAAAGCTCTTAGTACCATTCGTTTATGTCTAGCGGATGATGTTTTGTTTAACATCGTAGGAGAGGATACAACATCAAGCTTATGGAGCAAGTTGGAAATTCTATATATGACGAAGTCCTTGACGAGCAGAATCTACTTGAAGAGACAATTGTACAGTTTGCGGATGAAAGAAGGTACAAAAGTTGTTGACCATTTAAATACCTTCAATACCCTTATAGTTCAATTAACTAGTATGGAAGTTAAATTCGAAGATGAAGATAAGGCTATTACACTATTGTGTTTGTTGCCTGAGTCTTGGGATAATCTAGTCACCTCTATTAGCTTTAGCTCAATAGATTTTTTAGATTATGACTCTGTTGTGTGAGCTTTGTTGGCTGAGGAGATGAGGAGAAAATATAGTCAAGAAACCTCAACTTCAAAGGTGATGTTGGTCAGAGGTCGAACTAAAGAGTAGAATGAGAGAATTTTTTCTCGATCTAATTCAAGACACAGAAAGGGTAAAGAAAAATGTTGGTACTGTGGAAAAACAGGACATCTCAAGAAAGATTGTTGGAAGAGAAATGAATATGAGGAAAACTCTACGAAGGAAGAAAATTTGGTTGTAAAAAATTCAGGTATGACTGATCAAGTTTTATCCATTTCTAGTAATTTACATTATCAAGAAGAATGGTAGTTAGATTCAGGTGCTTCCCACCACATGTGCTCACATAGAAATTGGTTCATTTCTTACCAATCTGTCGATGAGGGTGTAGTATTTATGGGAAATGATATTCCCTGTAAAACTGTTGTGGTTGGCAGTATTAAAATCAGGATGTTCGATGGTATTGTTAGGGAATTAACAGATGTTAGATATGTACCTGATCTTAAATCAAATTTGATTTTATTGGGAGTGTTGGATTCTTGTGGATATAAGTATACAGGTCAAGGTGGAGCACTCACATTGTCAAAAGGTAGTTTAGTAGTGATGAAGGCAACAAATGTTGATAACTTTTATAAGATGGAAGGGAGTAATGAAGTGGCATCGAAAGTGAC
>SNQJ01S0000899.1:281254-292091 GCA_010110895.2 Picea sitchensis | reverse complement strand
AGTGATTTCGCTTTATTACATAAGTGCTTTATGAAAATAAAGTCACTTTAAAATTAGAAGGTACACTTTATTAAAAAGTCACTTTAATAAAAGAACCACTTAAAACAACTTTATAAAATCCCATTACAAAGTTAAGTGTCTGGTAGTGTAAACATTAAGGTAACATCTGCATACAATACAAAACATGCGGAGTACCTCCCAAGCTAAAAAGATAACAGAAAGTACTCGAACTTCGTCTTAGAAAGCGGTTTGGTGAAGATATCTGCAAACTGCTCATGTGTAGGAAGGTATTACACGTGTATTGCTTTCCTCTGCACCATGTCTCTGATATAATCATATTTTATCTCAATGTGTTTCGATCTATCATGAAACACAGGGTTCTCAGAGAGCTTCACGCAGCTCTGATTATCATAATGAATAATGGTAGGATCCATCTCATGATCAAATAAATCTTTCAGGAGCTTGCGAAGCCACACTACTTCACGAACTGCCACACTCAATGCTATGTACTCTGCTTCTGCGGTACTCAAGGCCACAGAGCTTTGTTTCCTGCTGCACTAGGAAACCATGGCAGACCTCAAGGTAAAGCAACAATTGGATGTGCTCTTCTGGTCCACTGTGCTTCCTACCCAATATGCATCGGCATATCCTTGCAAGATCAAGTCTACACTGGAGGCATATCTCAAGCCATATCCAACTGTGCCTCATAGATATCTCAATACATGCTTCACTGTTATCCAATGAGTTTGTCTCGGCCGACTCATGAACTGACTAAGTACATTCATTGCATAGCATATATCAGGTTTGATGTTAACCAGATACATCAGTGATCCAATCAGTTATCGGTACAAATGTGTATCAATCTCACCTAAATCAGTAGAAGCATCATTCACTTTCTTCAAATCCATCACCATCGGTGTAGGCATGGATTTTCACTCTGTCATACCGAATTTCTTCAATATCTCCACTATATATTTTCCTTGACTCAATAAAATCTCATCATTCCTATGCCATACTTCTAGTCCCAAGAAGTAGTGCATCATACCCATATCCTTCATCTCGAATTCAGATGTCAATGCTTGCTTGCATTCAGCAATAAGTCTCGGTGAGGAATAAGTCATCCACATACCGGATCAAGATTAGGCACTCGTTACCAACAATATGATAATATAGGTTTGGATCAACACTCTTGTTGAAGCCCAAACTCATCAAGAATCCATCCATTTTCTCATACCAAGCACGAGGTGCTTGCTTTAGTCCAAACAGGGATTTCTTCAACCTGCACACATGATATTTCTCATTGTGTATCACGAATCCTTTTGGTTGCTCGATATAAACTTCTTCCTCAATCTCACCATTGAGAAAGGTTGTCTTTACATCCATCTGATGTAGTTTCTAACTCATGGATGTAGCTAGTGCAATGATAGTATGGATGGAAGTGTATCGAGCTACTGGAGAAAATGTCTCATCATATTCAACTCCCTCTACTTGTGAGAGTCCTCTGGATACAAATCTTGCTTTGTATTTCTCGACACTTCCATCAGTTGCATATGTCCATCTTAATCAACTCCCTCTACTTGTGAGAGTCCTCTTGCTACAAATCCCGCTTTGTATTTCTCGACACTTCCATCAATTGCATGCTTGATCTTATAGATCCACTTGGAAGTCACTACAAACTTCCCTTCTAGTCTCGAAACAATATCTCGCACTTCATTCTTCAGGATGGAATGATATTCTTCTGTCATGGAATCTTGCCATACCTACTCACTTGTCACTTCTCCATGACAAGAAGGATCAGAATCAATGATGTGACTCATGGCTGAAAAGTAGCTTGAAAGTATCGTTGGTCTCTTGCTCTCTCGGGATGTGCCTTGAGGGGTTGCATGTCCCTCTGCCTCTTGCAGAGTTTGTCAATCCCAGCCAGGCCTTTTATGGCCTACAGAAATGTCTCTAGGGATATCAACTGGAGCAACTACATCAACTGGAATAATGGTTGTCTCCCTTTGAACTGCTCAATCTATCTCTGACCAGGGATGTAGATCAGATATGCCTTCAAAGATTCAATGTATCCCACAAATGTACCTTTTTTGCTTGAAGATTATATCTTGGACCTCTTCTCTTTGGGTACATAAAAGTATACTGGACACCCAAATATCCTAAAGTGTCCAATTTCAAGCTTCACTCTGGTGAAGGCTTCTTCGGGAGTTATTTTCTTCAAAATCTGGTGAGGACTTTTGCTCTGAACATATATTGTTTTCATGCATGCTTCTTCCCACCGAATCATAGGTAGACTCTGATCATGTATCATCGTTTTGGTTTCTTCAATGATGGTTTTGTTCTTCCTCCTTCTCAAATATTTTTGACTCCCTCTGAGTCAAGTGACTCCCTCTGAAGTATGAAGGATAAACATCTTACTTTGTTGTTAACCTGCCTGGAACAAGAAAATAAACGAAAGGAAACAAGACAAGAATATCTCCTAGAGGAGAATAATGAGTACATCTATAGAATCAAAACAATTTAAGGATTGTTGTCATAGCTACAATGCCTACTTGTAATGTAGCAAACTTAGAAATGTAGGTTAGAGGCATGATAATTAAAACAATCAAACCTAGAGTCTTGACTTCCAGTATGTTGTTCCTCTGAATGCACTGATATCCCTCTGGATCCATGATTTTAGCAAAGGTTCCTTCCTCCTACAAGTGCCCTCATGACAATGATGCAAATAATATATGCAAGTGCATACCTGAGAGTGTTGATATGATTTATCCAATGGCACCTAACTGATCTCTTATCTTTGACATCTTCATGAAGAAGATAGCAACGGTGTCACCTTTTGTCATCTTGATATTTTGAAGTCGGTCCTTCAATGTAAGAGTTTGAGTAGATGATTACCTTCCTTGCCTTAACGCCATCTTCCTTCTCTTCATCGGTGGTTTTATCTGGTAAAGATTTGTATATCACCCACAATAGATCTTCCTCTTCAAGATTGATTTGAATTCTTGACTTCCAGGAACTGAAGTTGCTTGATCCATCAAGCCTATCTTCCACCAAGGTTATGTTCATCATATTTTCATATTCTTCACAAACCCTTGTCAACTGGGCTAGAAAACCTAACGGCTAGGCTAGGCTATCAACCTTAGGTTTTGTTGGGATTATGAATGCCAACAATAAGCCTTAAAAGTCATAAGAACACTGGTGAGCTGAAGAGCTCCTTCAATGAGCTACAAAAACCCCAATTCTGGAATTTCTGCAGAAAATTGTGAAACCCTAGAAACCCTAGGGCCAAAAATTCAAAATGCTCGAAAATGCAATCCGAAGGTTGTTGGAGGTGTGTTGAAGGAGGTCGTACACTCCTATGCAAATATCAGCCCCAAATTCCAAGTATTAAGTGTTGGAACACCCAAAAAGAGAGGGTCGTACGGATTTTCTGGAAACCCTAGGAGGGTCATACGGTTCTACAAAAGTGAGAGGATGACTGGTAGATGCTTGTGCAATGGGTTCTTCAAGACCTAAGCTCTGATACCATGTTGAATTTTAACTATGCTAGGCTCAAGCATTAAGTTTATTCCAATTTTATCATTTTACTTGAACCATAGACAATTGTAGTTACACCATAAACAATTTGTTGCAGTAATCGAGATCACAAGAAGAAATACCATGCACAAGTACACAAGAAGTATCCTCAGAAACCCTTCTCAACAAGGGAATAAAACCCAGCTAATCCTTTGCTATATTCTTCAAGAGAAAGACCTCCCACACCATAGACCTAGCACACAAAAGGGTGCTCATAAAACCAAGAAGGCTAGCGCACTTCAGTCCTAGAATAAGTACTTGCTGAAATTTCCAAAATCACATGTGTGTTTTGTTTCCTCAATGAGGAAATCACCTTTATTTATATTAGACTGGACACATCAAAAGTGGTGTCTATTAGCACAACAAGGCCGACCTCAATAACTCATAATATAATTAATAATTACCATATTAATTATATGTTACATTGATTATCTTTCACTTTATGGTGGGGCCGACCTGTACCCTTTACATCACAATTAGGGTTACAGGTAAATCTAACTCTTAGACAATATAGAAAGGGATCTCACACACCCATTAGTGTTCAGCCACTAGGGGCACATCCACCTGTGCTCATCCATTAGGGGCACATCCACATGTGCTCAGCCACAGGGACGTCCAAGTCAACAAATATCTATCTCATTGAATCTCAAAGGATAATCATTTGGACACACACTCACTAGTGTTCAGCCACTAGGATCATGTCCACTTGTGATCAGCCACATGGACGTCCTACTCAACATATCTCTATCTCACTGAGCCTCCAGGAGAATCATCTGGAGTATCACATCATCTCAACTCTCTACACATAGGAGAATAGTAAACCCATCACATGGGCTCCTTCACCCCTCATAGGGGTACACATCGTTTCATCTCAAACGACACACCCATCTCATGGGCATCTTCCCTTCTCAGGGCAACACAGCGTTCCATCTTCGTCTCAGAGAGAACGACACACCCAGCTCATGGGCATCTTCCCTACACAGGAGCACATAGCGTTCCATCTCCGTCTCAAAGAGGAACGACACACCCATCTCATGGGCACACCCAACTCATGGGCTCTCTCACAGGCCGACTCACTCAGTCTATGTCCTAGAGGATGTCTCACGGAGCTATAATCATCAACAATTTCTAGCTTGGGTAAATCACTAGTTATGGTTGTGAGATAAGAATGTGAAGCTCATTCCATGACTTAATCTTCCCTTAGAGGCCAGTTCAATATCACAAAGTAATTACATACAAGGAGTGTTGAAAAGCTTATGATAATTAGTCCCATTCTCTAGTGTTGCTATGTTGCCAATGAGTGTACATAGCTCTGATGGAGTCACCCTAGTATCACGGGCCTTTCTCGGTTACCAATGAGCATCCAAACCCTCGGTGGAGATACTAAAATGTCCCACACTGGCTGAAATTCTTTTCCCAAGCTTTTACCTTTCATATTATTCTCTATTGTTTTTTCTTTCAGAGAAAGGTGGATGAGGGATCTCAATCATCCTTTAAAGGCATGCGAGATGATACTTGTTAACGAAAATTGTTTTAGATATGGATGTTTTATGATTAGCACCTTCCTTACATGCAATACCTTGGATACTCCATCAAATTTTGGGTAAGATGTTAGTCATTATTAAATGTGTGAGTGGAGCCTCAAACATAACCATCAATATATTCATAACTAGGCTTGAGTTGCTCATAACCATCCATTGTCAGGGAGTGTTCCACCACTATGTATGAATTTCAAGCACTAAATGGAGGTAATGAACAAGAATGAGAACTAGTTTATTGTTACCCATTTTCATGTTTTCACTCAATGGGGATATGGGCACCATGAATAGGTCATGGGGCCTTAACCATGGTTGAGGGATGAAACTTTAGCCTTAGGCCCTAGAGGAAGTTTCTATGATTAGAAGGTCATGAACAAGGCCTCAAGCCACCATGTCACCTTTCCAGGGGAATTTATCCATGGAGTGGGGATATTGGTGCCAATAAGAGGTTTTGATATGGGTACCAAGGATGGATCTCATGGCCTAATTTCATCCATTGGGGGTAATAGGGATGTATCTCATGGCCGAATGTGTGGTTCTAGGATCAAAAAACCATGAATTTATGACTATTAAACCAAATTTTCTCGTAGAACTTATGGGCCATCCATAAGGGCCTAAACCATTGGAAAACCTAAGGGTTATTATTTTGCTAAACCATTGGAAAACCTAAGGGTTATTATTTTGTGAAGATTATCATACAAATTAGGGGTGGCAAGCGTAGGGGGGACAATTCATGATCACAAAGGAATCCCAATTAAAAATTATACCTGGGGACTTGGGAGTGTTTCTAATAACCTAGTGGAAGTTTACTCTCTATGTTGTGGGCTCAACATCGCCAAGGAGGTTGGAATTAAGGAATTGATTATGCTTGGGGACTCTATATTGGTCATTAGAGCAATTAATGAGCATAAAAGTCCTTATGGGAATAAATTAAGTGCAATCCTTAAACACATTCAAGGAATTGCAAAGAATTTCAAGCAAATAAGTTTTGTACATATCAGAAGGAAGCTCAACCTCGAGGAAGATCTTTCGGCAAAGCTTGTGAGAGATATTCTTCAAGGGTCCCATTGAAAACTGGAGTTCATATCTCTCTCCACATCCCATAGTAGTCTAATGGTAAAGGGAAAAGGGTTATCAATCTTCCTAGATAATAAGGATGGGCTCCAACTCCTCGATCTTCAAATTCACCCTTCATATTTGGGCTCCTATGCCAAAGTACTAGGTGGAAATCAAAATGGGACATCAGGAGGGTGGCCTATCCGACTCACACCCACGAGACGTTATTTCACATATGGGGAATTTGAATGTGTTCTTGGCTATGTTGTTGGGATATATGGGATGAGGGGTATCAGAAACGTCATGATTAGCAAGATGGAGAGAAGCCACAGGGGGTGTGTCGGGATCTTTATCAGAGGTCGAGATTCCACTGGACTTTAGTGGCGAGGAATTGTGGTGCTCTAGGTTGGTATGGACTTTAGTGGCGAGGAATTGCGGTGCTCTAGGTTGGTCTGTGATTAGGGGAAAGTGCAAGGGATCCCCTCTCGGTCGTCTTTTCAATGCCGGAAATTTCATTCAAGTATCTCGTGGACTGGATTGTGAATTCCTCTGTTGGTATTCTTGCTATACTTTTCTTTGTTGAGAGTGAAAGTCGAGGAAAAGGGCAGTTGTTGTTTTTTGTTATATTTTGAGGCAATTAGATGAGGGACTTAACTGGGGTTGAGATTTGGTATCTGGGCTACTCCCTGCATACTAGAATCATGGAGAATATGAAGCATAAGGAATTTAGGAAGATTTTGAAGCGCCATGAAGAGATTACATAAGCAAACAACAGGGTTTTACTGCGTACCTTTGCCAAACTGGGGAAGATGGATGCTAATGTCATGTCCCAATAATTAGATGCCCTGAAGGCAGAGTGTAGTAGGATTCACATCCTGGTTGCAGTGATGCATGTGGAATTTCTTTCACTGGCATCCAACAATCTGTCATCTGGAATGCAAGGAGAAAGAGAGCACCTGGAATGCAAGGAGAAAGAGAGCACAAGACAATTAGCCAAGGAAAGGAACCAATGGACATCGAAGAAATAGATTCTCCTCAGTTGGGTAAAAGAGAGGAAGCACAAGGCAGTGCTCATCTTTAATATTATTTATGTTTTTTTAAGTCTGTCTATATTTATGCTTTTTATGTATGGGTAATTTTGAACATTGTTATATGTAATATTGTATCTGTTGCAGTCATGGCACAACCTTTTTTTAATATATATATATATATATATATATAATAAAAATGTAAATTTATAGAAAACCTATATATTATAATATGATATGTTGGTAATAGATAAAAAAAAAAAAAAAAAAATATATATATATATATTAATATTTTTATATAAAAAAAAATGGTTTATTAAAACTTTCAAACTTAGTTTATTCCTTATCGTGTACATGCTCAATATTCACGTTGAAATAATTTATTTTAATAAGGTAAATCATTAAATAAGTGGAGCATAATGTTTCTTGGTAGCATTTCTCAAGGATGTTTTGGTGTGAATAGTCCACTTGTAGACATTTAATGGCATTCTACATAACCTTATGTCGTCCTTCTTAATGGTTTAGTTAGTAGGATTAAAGTGGTCCCAATAACCAAGCTATTAATGGTATTAATGGTATTTAATAATGAAGTTGCATTTTGTTTGGTGTTTTGAACTATCCAGCTTTGCTTATGATGTTAATTACCATTTATGTAAAATCTTTTATGATATTAGAGTAAAACTAGTCTTATGATTTCTCTCTTTGTATAAATGTGTTGGAGATGGTGAGCATGGGTTCATCTAACCAATGCTTTTTGGTAAGAGCAAACTAATATAGCATTTCTTTATATGACTTTTTAATAAATGTGGAGATAAATCGTGCTTTGTTTCCTTATTCAAACTACTTTTGATTCTATCATTGTAGATGAGTGAGATTTTGGATGTTATTTGTTTAAGTATTGTTTATTTGTTTGGATGTTGTCGAGATTTATTTTTCTTCTTAGTGAGTGGTCCTTTCCTTCTTATTATTGGAGATATTACATATCTACTTAGTATTTATTTTTCTAAGTTATTACTTTAGGTTGAGGGTGCTCTAGTTAGAGATATTCTCCCCTAGATGAGAATATTATGCCCTATATGAGGGTGTCACCTCCTCTTCGGTCGTTACTTAGTTGTATGTCAATTAGACTAGTGGAGTCGAGGCATGCATGGAAATATCGGTATTAACACCAAGTGTTGCATGCTCACCTTGGGATCATCACCAAGAGGGTGCACTTGACATGCATGAGGCTTGGAGGGTGCACCACATTTGCATGCATGAGATTCTCTCCACTCCATGTGTCTAGACTAGTTAATTGATGATTGCACGGCCGGTTAACTAGGACTAGGTGGCAGTTCACTCATGTTTATGTCAATGTGTATCCACATCTCTCTAGAGATCACTACTATGGTGCATTAGTTCAGCCATGTAAAGTATATCGTGTGCATTTTTTCATTCTCTCATTCAGTTAATACAATTCTTTATTCTTTCTCTCCAATTTTTCTCTCAACTTTGCAAGTTTGTTGTTCATTATTTCTAGCAAGATTCCATGTGCAGGTTTCAAGCCAATTTCACACTCATACCATGGAATTTGCTACTACACACAAATTGTAGTTCCTATAGGTTTGTTTGGAATACATTTTGTTGCTCAGGACACAGATCTATTCTCTTGAAAGTCAACACATCTCTTTTCAAAGGCATCAAAGTGTGACTATGCATATCTATAGTAAAGATTCGTAACTTTTTATGAAACACAATAAGGGATTCTTTATATTCTTGCAATGACTTTGGAACCTCCCTAGTTTGATTTTGTTTTTTTCTTTAATGTGTTTTTGATCCAGAATGGATCCAAGAACCAAAATGGGTCCAGGAAGGCCTAAACATCAAAGTGATCAGAATCGCTTCAAATCAGACGTGTCTGTAGGCCTCATCGATACGAACCCAATGCAACTTGAACCGACTCAAACGAACGTCGTATGCGAAATATATCACGTTATGTTTGTTTTGTCAAACAGGCAAAATTTTGCTGACTATACAGTCTGTACAGTGTTGACGTGGCAGCTGATCGTACTGTCTGTATGTCCATACAGGTGACGTGGCAAACAAGTGGCATTTTGACTGGGCAGATGTTAATGACAGGTGGATGAATTGGATTTTGACACGTGGCATATTTTGGGCTAATGGTATGGTGCCACGTGTCCCAGTCATGGGATGCCACGTGGCATCCCTCCGTTGGTAGTTGTGGAAAAATTGTTTGTGACTCCACAAGAGTCAAACCCGTGACCTCTAGTCTGGGTGAGTGCTTTGGCACGGCCGGGCTACCAACCCGCCCATGATGTGTCTTGTTAAACATAGTCCAAATCAAATATTTAAATTGCAATTTGAAAACAGTCGGCGGAGAATAGGGTCAGGGCTAGGCCCCAACCCCCGGTGCTTTCGCATCCGACCTTCACTTGTGACCTGTGTCTGCACGCTATGGCATGCGCGTACCATTCTACAAGTGTTAGCCCACGATCCTTTGCAATATCCCTGACGCAATGCCATGTGACCCAGACCACTCCCTTATATCGTTTTGGCACGGATTTTAGGGGTTAGCGTCAGTCGGTCGGGCTAGCCTGTCGACCAAGGCGCATAACCAGAGGTTTACCACTGGGGGATACAATGGAATATGGGGTGCATGGAGCTTAAGCTCGCGGCCATATGGCCATGCACATGTAACCAGGAGCTTATGTCGGGGGGGCAGCGTACTAGCACCAGACCAGGGTCACATGGAGGGTGCACATGTGACCAGGAGCCCGAGGATTGGGGGGTTGTGCCCCATATTTGTCAATAAATGGGTTTTCAACCATATATTATGATTTTAATTGATTTTTAGCCTGATATTGGGAGATTTTGGCCATTATTGAAGGATCTGGGGCCCTTTTTGAGGCCAGATCTTGGGGGGAAGTTGGGATTTTGTTGCCAACTTCAAGCCTATATAAACCAAAGGTTCTTGGCAGCCTGGAGAGAGGTTCATAATAGGAAAATGTTGAAGAATTGAAAATTCAAAGCCATTTTTATGCAGGGAAGCCATTGAGGAGAGCAACTTTGCGAGCCATTTCCGGGAGCTTTGTTCATCCATTTTCAGTGGCGTCAGTTTTGTTGGGTTCTTGAGATCTAGAAGAACACAGCCAACTCAGTTTGTAATCCATTTGGAACTTTTATGGTGTACGTTTGAATCTTTGAAGAGAAATAAGAAAGCGTCACCCACTGAGACAAAGGCCCAAAGACGTAGGCGATATTGCCGAACTTCGTTATCAACTTTGTCGTTTATGGTTTGAAGTTTTTTTACGCTTATTTCCAGATCTATATATATTATTATGGCTTCCATGTTTCATCATTAATTCTTCCTCTTTCATCAAATTCCTAAATGGTAAATGAACTCATGTTTTAAAACTCAACCATGGTCTTTAAAAGATCTTTTCGGATCAAGTGGTATCAGAGCTAGTTGACGGTTGGTTTTTGAGTTTGCATGATTACCAGGGAAAAGTTGAATCATGGTGAAGGTGATCTTGTTGAAGAGAATCCTAAGATTGGATCAATAAAAAGAACTTCTCAAAGTGAGAAGATGGCATCGGAAGAAGGACTTTCTCATGAGGAGAAAGAGTTTCGAAAGACTTTAGT
>SNQJ01S0000899.1:246293-261106 GCA_010110895.2 Picea sitchensis | reverse complement strand
CCAACATAGATCCTCTGCAGAAGTGGAAACTAGTCGTTGGTCTTGGAGTTATGTAGAGATATTAATTCTTCTAAATGGCTCCAAGGCTTTCATTCTCGATCAACTTACTCACAATCGACTAAATGAAATGGTTATAGTTTTTTACACAACATCCAAATAGTAAGCAAGTTGGAGATTTAGTTAGTAGTCACAATGGAGCATTCCATACATACACATTGTTTTATTCCTATGTCCCTCAAACATTGATGTGAATATTTATTCAAAGGTAGAGAAATGAATTAACTATCAGAGTAGATATATTCAAATGGAAGCCAACAGTTAATTGGTGAATTGATCCTCAACTTTTTAAGAAGGAAAGCAAGGTTTCAATACCACCACAAGACAAAATGCTTTGATGTCAATCCCTGCCATCATCTACAATGTACCAATTGAAAATATATGCATTTATTTTTATTACCTATGTATGGTTGAAGGATGAGATTACACAAAGGTTGTTGAGGAAGGGAGACTTGACCCACAGGTGGGCAATAACCAAGGGGCAAAGGGAATATGTACAGCTCTATTTCAGTGCCCAATTGTGTAGGGTGGATTAATTCCAAAACACTAGGGGAAGAATATAGCAACTCACTGAATAATGAACATTAGGGAAGAACAACCCTTCAGTCCACACCCTCCATTTATTCTAGACTCAAGAATGGACGACCTGGGTTCACTAATTGTTGGGTTTCATTGATGTTATATGCAACACCAATTTGTTCCATGTGTGTAGACCAATGTATAAATGGCCATGTGAGGGTGTTGTCCCAAAAAACACATGAATGCAGTTATTAAAACAATTGAATCTTCATTTACAAGAGATTGTCATTGATTTAACCACCAAGGGCATTGATTGCATTTTACTATGCATATTTTATCACATTTAGTGTAATAAAAAAAGAATGGAGTATGGCTTTGAACTATGCACTCTCATAAAATGAAATCCACAACAATAGACACAACAATCAATCACAATAAACACAAAAATTTTACCTTGGAAACCCAAAACAAAAACCAACTTCAAATGGTTGCTCAATTTTTATTTTGACAATGTCAGGTTACAATCCAACTCGTGGCTCTATAGCCAATCAACCATTTACAAAGCCAAGATTTTGTGCATCATCGGCTCTTGGCCAGCCAAAAGCCCTTTGTGAGTGCAATTAAAGAAGATATAA
Organism: Picea sitchensis; assembly: GCA_010110895.2. Classification (NCBI taxonomy): domain Eukaryota; kingdom Viridiplantae; phylum Streptophyta; class Pinopsida; order Pinales; family Pinaceae; genus Picea; species Picea sitchensis. Next base: position 259,895 of record SNQJ01S0000899.1, on the reverse strand, counting down.
GTAGAGATGGGAGGTAATGAAAAAGCCAAAAGACTTACCTTTCATTTCTCATTCATATCTCTCTTCTCTCCTATTTTCATTTTTCTTTCTCATTTAATATTTTTTTTTTGTTTCATTTACTTTTTAAAGCTTGCATTATATTTTTTTCTTAAACCTACATTGATTGTCAAATTGCATGTGGATACTAAGTCTTACAACCATTCGTTTTTGTTTGGATCCATTTCATATCAAAATCAATATGTTCCTTTGATGTATCTCAAGATTCTTTTCATTTCCTTCCAATGTTGAATATGAAGATCAGAGATGTACCTAAAATCCATTCCCACTACATATGCAAATTCGGTCTAGTGGCAATGAGATAGAGAAGGAATCCAATCAATTGTCTATATGATGTACTATCAAATTTTTCAAAAATGCAGTTACTTCTTATCTTGACCCCTATTTCAAATGGAATGGGAGTGAGCTTACAATTCTCGATCTTAAACTTATTCAACATATTACATACTTCAGTTGGGATAGAAGAATCTTATCTTTCTCCTACCAAACCTGGATGCCAAGAAATAATGTAACAACCCTCTAGATCCTACAAAGAGGAGCAAATGTTTCCTTTGGAATTTCTAAAGTGACACCAATCTCAGTTGGGCCCATAGTACCTTTTGCAACACCAACCATTTTCAATGTGATTATACCTTCAACAATGTTGTCCACGTAGTGGTAAGAGGAGGAGGTGCCACCCTAACTTGGTTTCACAAAAGCTTGGTTTTTTAATTCCTTATGAATCTACGCCTAGTTTTTCATCATCCTCGAACATCACAACTTCCTTGACCCAAGTCTTGACATAATGGTTTCTTTAGTGTTCCTTTTTACTCTAGTCCATCTTGCTTGTGCACTCAAATTCTACCCTCATTCTAAGGACTCAAATAGGTCAATCAAGGTTTGGCAATCTTGCCACTCAAATTCATAAGTGCCCAAATCTCAACATCAACATCTTTGTTTCAATGTTTGGACAACCTAACCAAAAGATTAAGGAAAATGGATAAAGGTATGTACTCATGTGGATACACCACCAAAGGGCCACTCAAATTCATAAGTGCCCAAATCTCAACATCTTTGTTTCAATGTTTAGACAACCTAACCAAAAGATTAAGGAAAATGGCTAAAGGTATGTACTCATGTGGATACACCACCAAAGGGCCATGAGATGGTGATGGTTGTCGTGATAAAGATCTATGTACAACTAATGAATGGGCAATTCTCAACTAACGAAATATGTATTAGTATTTGTGAAATTTTATCTTGTTGTTTTGATATGTTGAATGGATATTAATTTGACTCTTACTTCAATGTTAACCCCCGGATAAATTTGTTATTGTAAATAGTTATATATTTAGTATTTATACATTAACCTATAGAAAGATGTTTTACATTTAATTTACAGCAAAAAAGAAAAACCAAGAAAGAAAGAATTAGTATTCATTTACCTCAAAATAAAATTAAAACTCAGCAATAAAAAGAGGCATAGGATGTTAAAATAAGGGAGATGTCAACAATATATGAGTTCATTGAAAGGTCAATAGCAAAAATGAAGTTGTGAGGCTAGGAATTAATAAGAATAAATTAGCTAGATTGGACACAAAAACGAAGTTGTGAGGCTAGGAATTCATAAGAATAAATTGGCTAGATTGGACACAGTCAATAGTTTGATACAACATATTAATACATGTTCAAAAAATTATTTTAAAAGTGAAAAAAATGGAAGTATTTATAATTGAAATCAAGGGATTAACTCCTCCCATGGAACTATCAATAAGGTTTATCATATCAGTTGTATGTTCCTACTTATATAAAAATTGAAGCTCCTACTTATACATAAATTGAAACAATAACTAATATTGGGCATCTACAAATCACTTTCCTTACTCAAAATCCTATGTTATTATACTTTATTAGCACCTAATGGTGCCAAAATAATATTATAGGTAAGTCTTCGAATAAAATTAAGGAAATATCTCATCCATGGGAGCAACCTTGAATTGGTTTTATCCGTAATTACAAGTCTTTAAAACAAAAATATGGATAACCAAAAACCTAAGTTCCTTGCCACAAGGACATCGAACTTGGGACACGCACATATACACTAGACCATCTACAAATTATTTTGTTTGCTGAGAACCCCATTAACTACTCTATTGGGTGTCAAATTGTTATTGTAGATAAATTTTTGAAAGAAATTAAAAAAGATCACATCCATGGGAGCAACCATGAATTGGTTTTATCCATAGTTGCAACTCTTTAAAAGAAAAAAATGGATAACCAACAACTTAAGTCCCTTGACACTAGGACACTAGAACATTAGGACAGAGAAAATTTTAAGGATCCATATTTATCTTAAAGTGTAGAAACCTTGGTGAATCTTACTATTTCCTTAAATGTTAATCCTAAAGTGTTTGGTGACACTTTTGTTAAAATATTCAAATTTCTAGAGATTTTATATAGTTTCAAGAAAATTTTGAGGATTTTTAGAGTAAAATACTTTTAACCAATAGAATTTGAGTGAATCGTTTTAAAAAAAAAAATGGAAATTGGCAAATCTTTTTTTGGAAAAAACCATGAAAAATTAGCCCATGGAGAAAATTTAACCCCTTAGGACACACAACACAAAAACACATGGACACCCAACATAGGACACACACACAAAGATTATATATATATATATATAATACAGAACAAAGGATTAGCTTATATATATAATACAGAACAAAGGATTAGCTCAATGGTTATTGGTTGTTGTCAATGTTGAAGGTCGGACAATGATAATATCGCTCAATCAATCAATGTGTAATACAGTGGTTGTAACATAAAAAAATTGTTTTTCCCAAATTTTCCAAATTTCTCAAAAGTTTCCTACTTTCCTGGGCTTCAAATTTTTCTCAAATCCTTTGATTTATTTTGACTTTAACTTTGTCTTGTTGTAACATAAAAATTTTGTTTTCCCCAAATTTTTCAAATTTCTCAAAAGTTTCTTACTTTCATGAGCTTCAAATTCTTGTCAAATCCTTTGATTTATTTTAACTTTAACTTCGTCTTTTGCTTTGCTTGATTTAAAAAATTAATTTCATTGTCTTAAATTCAATTCAATTCTCAAACTTTATCTTGGTAAATTAATATGTTAAAATTGAAAGTTTTGAATTTTCAAACTTTAAGTTGTTAATTTAATTCTCAAACTTTATTTTGGTAAATTAATGTGTTAAAATTGAAAGTTTTGAATTTTCAAACTTTACGTTGTTAAATTAATGTGTTAAAATTGAAAATTTTAATTGTAGTTATAATTATTAAAGAAATAAAATTGGGTTCTATATTTTACCTACATATTCCTAAAATAAATTAATAAAAATATATTCCTTTCAATTTACTTCTTAAAAATATTTGGTAAAAAATGAACCCTATTCTAAACAATCCTATTCTGAACCAAATGAATTATTCTAAATACTTTCAAAACTTTGTACTCAAAGACAAAAGTTACACATTAAAAAACAAATATGATATTTAAAGTATGACATCACCGATTGAAATGAAATAAAGAAAATTTGTATAGATCGCTTTCATTTTGTTTTCAAATGCAACATCACCTACTGAAATGAAATAAAGACAATTTGTATAGATCGCCTTCAATTTGTTTTTCAAATGCAACTTTATTTGTTGATTAGTTAGATTGCATAAGTTAATAAAATTATTCCCGAAGAGTTGATTAATCGTTATTATTGCAGGAATCTCTTTTAAGTTAGTGCGTTGCCAATCTTGGAAATTAAGCTACATTGCGGGATTACATGCAACGTACAAAAGGGATAATTGAGAAAACCACATAGAGAAAGGGGGAAATTGTGATTGATTGCTGTGACTGAATCATGAATATAATTAAATCAAATCATTGTTGTCAGAGATCACGGAGATCGGTGGCAATGATTGTTGGCAAAAAATCTTCACGCAATTGTGGACTGTTTTCAGAAGGTAAAAGAGATCGCATGAATGACAGATGTTCATTCATGAATCGGATCACTACCCAATTTTTATGGAGATAGCAGGAGCCACCAGAAAACCAGCTAGCCCTTTCAAATTTAACTCTAGCTGTGGTTAAAAGAGGAAAGTTTCATAAAATTAGTAAAGGAAGTTTGGGTTCCTTCAGGGCCAACTGAGCATGCTGCTGTCCAATTTGCAAGGAACTTAAAAGCCCTAAAAATTGCCACAAACGCCTGGGCAAAAAGGAAAAAGCAGCAGTTGGAACAAGACATTATCAGCACGGAAGAAGCACTTCAATCCCTCTATGACTTTGAAAAAGGAGGTTTTGCCACCCCAACAGAAAAAGAGGCCCTCTTATCCTTGGAAAAGAAAAAAATAGAGCTTCTCCAAGGTAGGGAAGAAGAATGGAGACAAAAGAATAGGGCACTGTGGCTTCACAGCGGGGATGAAAATACAAAATTTTTCCAAGCTTATGCAAAAGGCAGGAAATTGGCAAACATCATATGGAGGCTAAAGGACCATTCGGAAAGGCAGCTCTCTTCCTTAGAAGATCTGGCAAGGCTTGGGTCTCAACACTTAAAATCATTATATGCAGCATATAGAAGGGTGTCCTTAGATGCCACCCTTGCCACCCTTCCGATGCCATTATACTTCCCCCGTTTTGTATAAGAGGAGGAAAATCCTCGGTCTCTGGAGTAAACAAGTCGAACCTTCTTATGAACAACATCTGAGGATGAGAGACTGCAACTTTCCAGAAAGTTGCAGTCTCTCATCCTCAGATGTTGTTCATAAGAAGGTTCGACTTGTTTACTCCAGAGACCGAGGAAAATAATATCATTTTTGCAGGCGATTATCATCACATCCTTGTTGCCACAAACAAATGTTTACCAGGTGAATAGGGCTTCAATTACATCGGAGAAAGAAGTCACGAATTTTCAAAACTATCTACGTGGAGTCTACTAAATTGCAAAGGTGCCAGAACATCCGGAGAGAATCGGACCGCAAATGTGGAATTCATATTTCGCAAATTATATCATAGTTCCAAGGATCGATTTACTGTAGTAAAAAGTTATCACGAATCTCCAGTCTCACCAAACTGTATCATTCTAGAAACTGTTTACATTTGAGGCCGAGTCCCAGTAAATAGATAAGGTTTGGTGCTAAAGATGGAAATCGTTACATGCTGCCACCGATGCACAGATTACAATTCCAATTTTTTCTCCTGTCCAGAAGGATAAAAGAATCGACATATAGTTATCATGGGCTACGGGATCAAGAAGCGTTTTCATCCTAAAGAGATAAAAGAATTCTTTGCACATTGAATAGGGAAGATATGAAGCTCACGTCATTTTTTTTGGGTTAAGTTTTAGGTTTGGGAAGATATGAAGCTCACGTCATTTTTTTTTGTTAAGTTTTAGGCTTGGTTTAATTTTATTTTTTTTAAAGCTTAGTTTTACTTTATTGCTTTGTTTTAATTTAGTTTTAGAGTAATTTTTAGTTACTCTAGTTTAGTTCTTTTTGTTATAATTTTATTACTTTAATTTTAAATTTAATTTAGTCTTTAATTTGTATATAACTTTATTTTAATTTAGTTTCAATTTACTTGTAGTCTAATTTATTTTAATTTTGACTCTTAGTTAATATAATTTTATATTATTACTCTTTAGTCTATTTAGTTTTATTTTAAATTTACTTTAGTTTAATTTTATTTAGTCTACTTTTACTTTAGTTTGTTTATAATAAAAAATTATTTTATTAGATTTTAATTTGATTATGATTATTTTAGATTTTTAGTTTTATTTTTATTTGATTATGATTATTTTAGATTTTAGTTTTATTTTTAGTTTAGATCTAGTTTGACTTAATTTTAATCATATTTGTTTGTTTGGATTGTAGGTTGGAGATGAGGATTTGAAGCCTAAGGATTTGGGATTAAAGAGTTTTCTAAGGCAAAAGATCATGGAGAAAATCTAACTCAAAAGCCTTATAAAAGAAGCATAAAGTTAATGTAATGGGGGTTAGGAACCTGAAGGCCTGGGCTTAAATGTAATAGGAGTCTTTTTAATGTAGATATTTTCAGAAGCAAGGAGATTCTGAGATTTCGTTTTGCTAAATTATGTATTTTCCTGTAATTTGTTTCTTTTGTTTCCATTAATCTTTCTTCTTTTCATAGATTCATTTGAGTTGTGATTGTTGTAATTCGATACTACCTCTGCTACAACAAACTTTAAAGCATATATATTTTAACATAGTATTTCCTCTGTTTTGTTGTGAGGAAAACAAGACCTGTGTTTGAATATTGTTGCTTAATTTCTAATAATTGAAGGGCAATTTGAGTGAATCGCATATCATTCTTCTATTAAAAAGGTGGATCAGATTTATCATTGTTGGATACCTCGTTTACCTATTTAATTTTGTTTATCCTAGATCTTCCATTCATTCACTAAGATTTTTTAAAGGATTTAGTAGATGAAGTCATGCCTCCTTATTTCCGACTTTAGATATTAAAAGGCTCATTAAAAATCAGGTCAAAAAGTCTCATAATCAAACATTATATATTTGAAAATGTGCTAGGCATTTCTCTTTCACAGCCAAGAGAAATCTCTAGTAACAACACTGCTAGCAAGTACCTGATCTGAATCCCCTAGGTTAGTTGTAGTAGTCTACATTGACAGATTTACTAAGGATGTCATCCACGAATGTGGGTAAACATCTCTTGGGTTTCTCCATGAGGTTTTCCTTGGAGAGAGATGAAAATTTGTTTGGCATTTTGAAAATAAAACTACAATGCATCCAACACACAAGAATACACTACAGATCATACATGTAGAACCTTGCAGTGTAGTTTTCTCATTTGGCATCATCAAAACATATTACATAAATAAGATGATACATGGAAATGCCAATGGAAAATAAAAAATAAGGTAAAAGATCCTTGTAGCTTGTCCCCTCGGTTTTCACAATCAAAATCATCGGGATCACCACCACTAACATTACCATTATGCTCCATCCAATCCAAGCACTGCATCTAGTACTGGTGTGGTGGTAGGTAAGCAAGAGGATCTCCATCATCAAAAAAGTTTGGCTCTCATGTTGGTGCACTAAGATCCAAGTATTGATACTTTGGAAGTAATTGACCAATGTCAACACACAAGGCATTAGCCATTGGCCAATGTCATGACACGTGTAACTTATGTGTTGGACACACATGAAACACATGTCCTATTCAAGATACATGTTCGACGGGTGTCTGACACATATGTCAAAAGTATCCAAGTATCTAACACAAGGACATAGGGCACGTGGCCTAAAAGGAAAGTTTCTATGACTTAGCCAACAACAGAATATAGGCTTGGTTGTGGCCCTATTACTCGTTTGAAATTTTTAGTTTCTTCACATCACTTCCTTGTAGTAAATCATGAGAAAGAGTGATGACACGAACCATGTAAGAAAGTGATTAATATCATAAAAGGATTAATACTGTTGGGGAGAGTTTAATATTAAGAGAGCCAATGACGGCACAAACATCTTGAAGTGAGGTGAGAGAGCCATAACTAATTAAAATTCCACAGAAGTCAAAGTCAACATGCACATGCACTAATGGCGCAACAACCCAATAAAGGTATCATCATCTCTTTATGGTCTTGTAAATCAATACAGATCTATCATTGAATTCTTAGAAGCCTTCATTCGTCCCAGACATACTTCTCGTGTACTAATCAATAGCATTGATGAGTTCACTCAACTGCACTTTGTACTACATGCCAACATCAAGAATTCAAGTTGAGACTCGAGACTGCAAATAATCATCCTATGTTGCATGCATGCTTGAGAGTGCAAATAACCTTTTCATATTGCATGCATGCTTGAGAGTGCAAATAGATCAGGGAAAGCATTGTCTTTAAGACATGGTGAATATCCGTCAACAGCTATTGAAGTTATAGTGAATGTCGTAATGAAGAGAGAAAATGGACACGTGCAGGCTAAAAAGTTCTTAATAATGATCTCCAACTAGACAACTAAATCCTCATTCGCAGACCCTCTCACAGTGATACATTACAATAGTGTATCAATGACTTTCACCAAAGATTTTAGATAGTCAAATCAATAATATTATAATACATAACCAGCTATTTTTTAAGCTAGCCTTCACTTGCAGCATAGAGAATCATAATAAATATATGGCACTACATGATTGGAGACAACAATGAGTATTGTGTTTATCTCCTTTCTCAAGATTTTGATAAAAAATGGTATAATAGAACTTTTGAAAACAGAAAACATTTTCAAGACGGCGGTATAATAGGGTTCAAGATTGCTATCTGCCCAGAATCTCCATTCAAAAGATAAACTTGTGCAGGAATATAATCATATGTGTCGGACAATAGGGATGTGAACTTGCAAGATGACTGCAATAACTGGCATCCTTTTGCACATTTCAGCATCATAATGCGTGGACCTGTGCGCATCTTCCAGACCTGTAGAAGATATCGACAAGAAGAGCTTAAGCGAAAATAGAGAGAACTTATAGATATTCCACCTGAAAATTCAAACCAGAGCTGAAAGGAACTACTGAATTGATAAATTTGCAACAATTTCAAAATATAGGAATAAGACCTTACATCGAATTTTTCTTTAATAGAATAAAAAGAGAAGTGAGAGAAGGAAAAAAAATTGCATGGTTTATCTTCTTCTTAATAACAACCCATGTTCTGAATCAAACGAGACAAGGGGAAGATCGAATTCAGTTCTTGAATCATAAAACATACATTTCAACGTTTTGGTTAAGTGAAACATTATCTAAACCTTAATGTTGCAAAAAGCTTTCAAATTTCTAGAGACATAGAGAGGTCTTGGATAACTGGAGGTTACTTATAGGCAACGTTATTGACAATTAAAAAGTTGTGGACAAATATAACCTTTAAAAGATCCTATTTCAGATTATCAACTGAAAAATTCACATAGACGAATGAGTATCTTATATTTGGTGATGATTATAGACTCAACATGCCAAAGTTCATAAAAATAGATATTCATTGTCAAGTAAATTTCTCGCCTATTTTTCATTCTATCTCTATCACATATACATTAACATTTGACTTAAAGGTTTAAAAGTTATGATCAAGAAATAAGCAGTGATCATGAGAACTATTTGCCTCTCAGGTGTCCACTATATTAAGTTGATTAAATCACTCCCTTAAAGATGGAAACTTGAAAGATTGGTATATGTTCAATCATCGGCTATAAGAATCAAAGAGACATGAGAGTAAGCCTTCAAGACATTGGACTGTAAAGGATGGGGGAGATGAAATCTCATTGAAGGTCATAGAAGCGAATTATTTGTATAGAAACATTACTGTCAAGGTTATAGATGTGGAGAAACCCCATAGAAAAGAAGAAGATGAAAGTGGATAAAAATAAGGAAGACAAAATCACCAATGCTCACTATGAGTCACCTTATGTTTGTTGGGTGTTATTAGATTAGTAGCTAGTGATGTGTTTGAACTGTAATACTTTGTATTTTGTACAACAGGGAATGAAACTCCCAAAACTTGTGGCCGTCATCATTCATATGATCAAATTTCAATTTCAATGTTAGATGTGGAGCAAGCCCGAGGCAAAGAAGAAGATGAAAGCGGAAAAAAATAAGGAAGACAAAATTGCCAATGCTCACTATGAGTCACCTTATGTTTGTTGAGTGTTATTAGATTAGTAGCTAGTAATGTGTTTGAATTGTAATGCTTTGTACTGTCAAGGTTATAGATGTGGAGCAAGCCTGTGGCAAAGAAGAAGACGAAAACAGAGAGAAATAAGCAAGACAAAATCACCAATGCTCGCTATGAGTCACCCTATGTTTGTTGAGTGTTATTTAGATTAGTAGCTAGTGATGTGTTTGAATTGTAACGCTTTGTATTTTGTACAATGGGGACAAAACTCCCAATACTTGTGGCTATCATTATCCATATGATCGAATTTCAATTTCAATGTTAGACAATTAAACTTAAACACCTTCCTTAAGAATGAATTTGATTTACATCACGAATAATAAATAAGCAACAAAGTTTGAACATTGAAGGACAGAATTACTTGATGATTGGCTGATGGTGATTGTACGATTTAGAATCATGTAGTTTGTACTTTGGATGTTTCTAATAATACTAGGAATAATGGCTTAGGTTGCGAAATGTGTGGCTAATTGGCTATATATGGTTAACAGGCTACCTCAATTTCTATTTGTCAAGAACAAACATTTTCTAAATGTAAAAATTGTTGAATCGTAGAATTTTATTGTTCAAAATGTAGGGACACATAACCTATAGACCATTTACTAGGGCATTATACTCATCCTTCTGAAGACAATTTATGTGCCTGGAAATACAACCTGAGTGGGTCTAATGGTTAAGAACAAGTGTTTCCTCCTTGGAGGTCACAGGTTCAAATCCAGAGGGGGGTAGGGTATGTGTACCTCCGTAGACTTTAGCAGTCAAATCGCTGCACGGAGGGGGTCCCTTGTCCCACAAACAAAGGGGTCTCATACACCAATTTGGTGTCTGACTTGGCCATAACCTTAAAAATAGATTATTATTATTATTATTATTATTATTAAGTAAAGTGCTCAGAAAACATGTCAAATATTCTAATGAGTTCAACAAATACTTTGAACATTTATTGTCTGGGTTACCAGATATTGCTTTGGGATACTGTCTTATATGAGATGTTCTCAAGGGTGGGGTCATCGGCATGATCACAGACATGTTTACTAGTTTCCAAGGTATAGACGATGGTTTTCCTTCACAAACTCAATGTTTAGGTCCTGATTCCAATTTTTTAATCAGTTTAGAAAGTAGGTTTCAAATGTCAGACGCTGAAGTTATAATTTGGCAAAAGAATTTTACTAAATCAAAAACTTTATGAATATAGAATATCTAGAAGGTGTTCAATTTAAAAATAGCAGTAAAGATGAAGCGTTTCCAAATTGCTTAAATACTGCTTGCTTTTTTCTAATTACTATGTTTTATAATCTTCCAACCAAGACAAAAAGATTGGGTTGCCCTTGAAAACCCCTGGATAACAGTACTTCGCAAAAGTTATACTAATGTAAGTGGCCTACCTCAACTACACCCCTTCGAGGAGCATGGATTGCCAAACACAAGCAAAAATCATGCTTTGACTTGCCATATCCAATACCATCAACAGAAGGCATCTCTCCATTAAGAGGCACCTCCAGAAAAAAGCAGGATGCATCACGATAACCCTGTAAACACAATTTATTTCTCTAATATTATTAAGCTGCAAAACATAAACATGACATAGAACAAATACATTGGCTTCTCCTGACTAGAACACCTGGTAACTAACCTTCCACAATCTTACAACAACAAGGGCTTGTGTATCTATCAGGAGAATACGGCCAAGTGAATCTGTCACAGCAGCCAAACAACCACTGGGAGAAAGTGAAAGTCTCTCCCCTTTCCTCGGATTGTCTTTTAAACATGTCAGAAGGGATGCTGCACATGATGTGAAACCAATTCATTTTGAAATTAAATCAGCTCTACTCAACAATGATATTAGTAAAACCATGTATACAAGATCACAAATCAATGCACAATAAACAAAAAATTATTATTATTATGAAGACAGGCATTTTCCGTGACAAGGAACCTAACTCTATTAGTTGCAAACAGTAATTCTATAGTATGATTTGAAGTGTCTCTTAATGGCTATTTCAAAGCATCATAATGTTGGGAATATAAGACCAGTAAGATCATTCAAGGAGTTAATCTAACTCCACAGTACCATGTACATGCGTATAAGCACAAAAATTAAAAACCATGAGAAACTGCCTAAGTTTGTCTCCTGTCCACTTGCTATACGAGGCAGTTTATACTCTTTTATCTCCTGTATAAATTTGAAGTTTCATCAATGGTTTGGTCCAAAAACAGCAATCAAAGAAACAGATGTAGTTGTTGTAAGGCTATTTTATGCAATTGGCATTTTCGTTATCACCTTCAAGTCATCTCGTCTTGTGGAAGCTGTTTGAGCAACAATGTCGCTCTAGTGACAAAGGTACCCAAATATGAGATTAACTTGTAAATAAAGAAATAAGGAATATGCATCCAACTTTTGCACATCAAGAGACATAGAAAGGAAATGTGTGTACGTATTTTGTTTGTTATGTGGATTATTGCACCAAACAATCTTGTATTAGCATTTTGGTGACATGCCATGTTGAGGTGACGATTTGAAAACCATTAATACAAGTCACAGTCCCCATCTATGAAAAAACTTGGCTAGCATTTTCAGACCCCCCACAATTGGGTTTTGGGTCAAGGGAGTGGTTAAAGTCTTTACATATAATGTGACATGAACGAAGTTCATTTACCAAATATGAGATGAACTTGGTTCACAAACTGAATATCCAAAATAGATAGGATAACATAAAAAATCCATACAGAATAAAAATAACATATTGAATATGAAAATATGAGAGATGATGATTACAATGATGAGAGGCCTTGCCATTTATAGGCTTCAAAGTGACATTTCACGTAAAGGTACGTCTTAATGTGATGCACCTTTTAATTATAGTAATATCCTAAGTTCTAAGTTTAGGTAGATATTTATGAATAATGTTTATTTTTATATACATAACATTGTCTTCCCCTTTAGAAATGCTTTGTCCTCAAAGCATAATCATGGAAAAGTTTTATTTCTTGTTCTAGCGTGTATTGCCTTCTCATGATTTTTTAATCTATGCAATCAAGTTTTGACTAAGATTCTTAAGACAAGAAATCTCTTTGTCTTTATCAAAGACAACCTTGTCAAATTGCACTTTTTGTATTGACTTATGATTTTCCTGAAGGATCACCTTTGAGATATCTTTAAGGTCTTCTTGAGAGGGTGCCACTGAATCTGACTTTATTGTAATGCCCTACAATGTTATCTTCTTTTTATAGGAGAATCTCAAAAACTTCTTCCTGTTTAAGATAGAAGTCCTTCCTCGGATGGGGTGTTATTGTCGCCCAGGTGTCGAACGGAACGGACAGGCAACGGCCACCATGGCGCCAGCCACGTGACAAGAGCATGCCATCCCCTCCCTCCTCCGCAATGCATTTAAATCAGTCTTGCGCTAACCAGGGCACCATTACTCCCAGTGCACCATGCTCTGGCTATCCGTCCCTTCAATGGATCAGTCCAATGGACCAAAATTTAATCTGCTCATGTGTGTATTCATCCACCAACGATTTCGGCACTATGAACCTCACCAGGTGCGCTCGCAACTTCATTCATCCTCGGTCGAGTCCTCCTGCGGACTGCACTCCCCCCAGCTGCTCCTTGGCTACCTCTTCTTCCTTGCTGTGCCTGATAGCCTTCACCGCGTCTCAGTCATGTCAAGGCAAAGGGGGGAATCCAAACGCGGTTCAGCTTGGCAACCCAGTCGACCGCGCTTGGCTCTCTGTCCCCCGCCTGCACCCTCTCACAGTTCATCACCCTCATCACCCTCCTCGCCATCCTCTTCGACGCAGTCTGGCCATAGCCTCAGCAATCTACCGCCCCTCTCCTCGCCTTTTGCATGCAAGCTTG
>SNQJ01S0000899.1:207922-222773 GCA_010110895.2 Picea sitchensis | reverse complement strand
GCGACTTCTCATCAATCACTTCATCTGCTCGAAACAATTTAGAGCTCCTACTAAAAATCATTAATGATGTTGGTACTTATAATTTGATTCAAATAATCACTGATAATATGACAAATTGTAAGGGAGTAGGAAAAATCATTGAGTGGGTGCATCCTCACATCTTTTGGTCTAGGTGTTTGGTGCACACATTGAACCTTTTGATGCATGATATTGTCAAGCATAAATATTGTGGATGGATTAATGACTTGTACAGGAGAGGGAAGTGTTACCTCCCCCGGAGGTACCCTAGAGTTTTCATTTATTTGGCAACACCATTGTAAGCCTAAGGATGCAAGTTAAAGCCATGTAAACCATAGTGGATGATTTTTGTAGTGGACTTCCAGAGTTAATCCGATCATGATCATCCCTCTTATGTCCCCGTCTCACCATCTCTCGTCCTGGATAGGATTGGAGGTTGTGACACAGATCTAATGGGACACATGATTGTGTGAAGCTACAAGTCTCATGTAGGGGTGATTGCAGTTTGTGGGGCCTAGTTCGGTTCATGTCATGCACACCTATGTCTTCCCACATAGTTATCTTATATTGAGTCTGTAGGCATACCTTGGCCATGGTGCACTATCATATTTGTTCTCAACATGGCAGTCTCAAAGTTTTCATTAATGCACATCTTTTCATGCAGTGCACGTCTTTTGAGGCAGTGGTCCCCAAGGCAAAAATACATGGGTTCAAAATGACTAGAAAAATTTCTTGAGAAAAACCCATGTTGCAAAATTGTGATTGACAAAGTACTGATGGAGTTTTCGGCATTGCACGTCTTTTCATGCAGATACATCTTGGAGGCAAAAATACAACATGGGTTCAAAATTAGCAGAAAAAAATTACAAATAAGACCCATGTCATAGAATTCTGATTGCTGGAATATTGAGTGAGATATTGCCTCCCAAGAGAAAATCATCCCACTTCTAGAAAATCGTTGGGCACATTTTACAAGGTCAAATGGTCAAGGAGTGGAATGTTTGGGTATTCTAGCATTGGAATAATTTTGGCAAGTCAAATATTCCTTCTCCACATGCGGAGTAATTAATTTTATTCAAAGATACTCTATTTCCAAGCAAAGTGGTTAATTTAACCACTAAATGACCAAATTATCCTCTTTGGGACAAATTGCAACTACCCATTAATTGATTTGACAAGTCAAACTAGCCGTTGGAAGGAAACATGGACAAAATATAGCCGTTATGCTCATTTCTCAAGGGGAAATTGTCCCTAAGTTTATTTCCTCCAAATCAATTGGTCAAGCATTCTAAAAATGGAATTTATCCCATTTTGACCGTGGAATGATGTAAAAAAAATATTATCAAATGGTTTAGCCTCCAACCAATTGTGGATGAGCAAACCGAGAAAATTATTTTTTATGAGGGAGTTAGAAACTAGCTGTTACAAATTTAACTATATAAGACTAGCTGCTACTCTCATTTTTTGTTGTTGAAACTTTGTGAGATCATAATGCCATTTTACAGAACTCAATTTTCTTGTGTCACCGTAGATTATATGTTGTAATGTTTGCTCTTCTTGGTTTTGGATATTTGTAATTGTGCTTTGACAGGGGTTCTTTAAGAGACTTGCGAAAGATAATCAATCAATCCATTGAGGGGCTACATAGTCACGTGGAAGAGGGGAAGATGGGCCTTCGTCTCCTTACTCTCTTTGTGGGATCCAAGGGTAATACACCCAAGTTGTTGGACCAACTCCTTTGGGAGTAGCTTCAACCAAGTGGTCTATTATCTCTTCGACCCAAGTTGATTGTTATCTTGGAGACCATTCTGTAGAGGAGCTCTCCTAGCAAGATCCAAGGAAGAACCCATCTATTGGTAAAATTTCTAGCATTGGGGGCGATAGTGCTTCCACTCCAAACCCAATTGTCTAGAAATCTATCCGGCCAATATTGAGCTCATGGGGCCATAATCACATAAACCAGAGACATCATAAGGTAAGATTAAATGTAAGAAAATCTCTCAATTTCTTCAACCATTTTAATTAAATATTTTCAATCATCTTTTATTACAAAAAAATACAAAAAAGTCATACCCTAGCTTTGTATTTCAATTTTATCTTCATCAAGCTAGTAGATCTTGGGGTTTTTTCCTTGTGGGATTTTCCCTACCCCAAGATAAATATTCCTTTGAGTTTTATGCCTCATTTAACATCTATTACAAAGGTTTATTTGAGAAAAAGTGTGCAGATCTGCACTATAACAACAAACAAAATATTAAGATCTACACTTGGTGGACACAATTAAAGGGTACATTTTGTAAGTTTTACCTTCCTAAACCCTTCCATTTCAATTTCCAGATCTGATTTGCATGTAATATCTTTATTTCTGTTCATTATAGAGCTTAACTATAGCTCCAACAATTGATTTTGTTGGTTGTAGCAAACTTTGGGTTTTAACCCTAGGGGGATTTGAACCACAAATCTGCAAAAGTAATTTCCAGCTTGCTGGAAATTTAATCTACAGCAGATCTGAAGGTTCTTGGGATTAGTAAACACTTGTATCTTGCTGCCCTACCCTTCTCACCCACAAATCTAGTGATCTAGTGCACTTTTGCACTTGTGGGAGGTCTCAAAAGGCCATTTTCCTTGTTGTTTTCTGCGTTTTATTGTATTTTTCAGGTCTGAAGTAATAGGACAACGAGGAAATCATCCATTTCCAGCCACTCTAATCAAGGTACTTACATTGCAAATCATCCGGAAAGTGGTATGATCATTTCCCCTCTCTCTTGTACTTCATTTTTATTTTTTTGGAGAGTAAAGGGTAAGATTTGCTTGCTGTTTGGTCATTGTGTTTTCAGCAGTAGCTTTATTTCAGCAAGCATTAAAAATAATTAATTCCTACCCCTTTCACCATAGCCCGTTGTTTAAGGCACTGATCTACTAATCGGTTGGGTAAGGTGATTGAGTTGTGTTATAGGGAAGCCTCCCAAAGCCTTTTGAGAGTGGGAATTGGGATTGAACATGGAAATGATAGGTGTTGTGGTGACATTGGGCACCTATCCCTTGTGTTGCTCCCATAGCAGTCTAAGATCTTGTAGGACTGCTAGTTTGGGCAGTAGCAGGAAGAAACTCATCAAATTTGTCACTTGGCATATAAGGGTCCATTACTTTTATGGGACTCACTCTAGGTCACAGCTACTTAAGATTGCAAAGACTAGATTTGGTAGCTATTTCCTCACCTTTAAGCCCCTGTTGAGAATAAGACAAGCTTTGGGTGCTATGTTGATGAGTGATGACTAGGATGACTTGAGCATTGATAAAATTGGTGCTATTGCAACGAAGGAGATTGTTCTTGATAGTCGTTTTTGGTCACAGGTTAGGTATGTTTTGCAATTGTTCAAGCTAATTTATAACATGATTCGGTTTGCAGATTCGGATTGACAAGTCATTGGGGTGGTGTATGAGCAAATGGACACCTTGCTAGGGCAGATTAAGGACATTGTTTAGCCTAGAGATGTGAACTTGTATAATCATATTCGTATAGAGGTGGAAAAACAGTGGGAAAAGCTAAATATTCCACTACATGCTCTAGCATATGTGCTTACACCAAAATACTATCATATATCATGGCTTGCAACATTGAAGAGAAAACCACACCAAGATCCAGAGGTTCAGGTTGGTTATATGCAAGCATTAGATAAACTGGTCCCTGATGAGGAGGAATGNTTGAAGGAAGACATTTTTGGCATTTTATGGTGTTTCTCTTGAAGGAAGGTGTTACAACTAGGGTTTGCATGGTTATTTCTTGGTGAATTGTAAGTATTTTCTGCAAAACTTCTTGAATGAATGGTTGTAGTTTAATTTCTTGCATGTATTTATGATTTTGTTGAATCAAAACCCTAGGTGACAAGCACACAAGTAGGTCCTTGTCTCATGTCCCCTGATAAAGAATTTTTTAGCCATTGAAGACGGAAGAAAGAGCCTAGCCGTACCTACACTCCTATTTCTTCTTCCTCTTTTGCTAGTCGTATTATCTAGAAGCCAAGAAGAGAGACGTCCTTGGCCTAGGTCTACTACACTAGGGCCATACTCTTTCTAGGGTTTGTTGAAAGGCCTTGCCGTAGCAACACCTTATCTCATCAAACCCTATTGTTTTGGTTATATACTTTATTCTTGAGCTAGCCGTTTTGCCAGGAAGGAGGAGAGAGAACGAGGCCTTGCTGTAGCAACATCGGAGTGAGCCTCTCTCCCCTAGGGTTTTGATTTTGAGGCCTTGCTTTAGCGACACCTCAAAACTCTTCCCTCTAGTCCTTAAAATCTTTGCCTCCTTCAACTCTTGCATCCTTCACTTTTGACTCCATTAAACCCTAAAGGCACTGATCTAAAGTCCTTCAATCTTGAAGTGAAACTTGATCAAACAACTCTCAAAACTCTTTGAAACAAACCCTAACTACTAACCCTAGTCTAGGAGCTAACTACTAACCCTAAGTGTTGACGTCATCCTTGGCTATTATATCATTGATGCAGCAACATTTTGTTTCATAAGCAATTGAACGGTGATTTTAGGCATTAATTGAATAAGGTGTTGATTGGTTACATTGAATGCCACATTGTTCCAATATTTATTGGTGAAGTGTTATAATCTTCATTGCTATTGATAAACATTGACTTCGTCAACATTTATTGACATATTGCTTGTGTTATTCAGATAATCATCTATTTGCATGAAGTACTAACCCATTGAAATATAGCTTGCATATATCAGTTTGTTGTTGCTTTGTTCCAGGCAGGTGTTCTTCATTGGGGATTTACTTTATTATTGGTTGTTTAGCTGGGATTATCTGATTGGTGGTGACTTGTGAGGGGGGAAACTTGTCCTTGTCTCATTACCCTTTTGCCTCCTCAAAACCACAGGTCACCGAGGACGTCTCCCCTGGGCCTCACCTCCCTAAAGAGAAAGAATCTCCCCATCGTGGTGACATTGGGTGGGATAGGTTCATGTTACGCCAGTTTGACTTGCAATCCTTAGTCTTTTATCATAACTACAAACTGTGCGATAACAGTAAGCAAGTGGGAAAAAAAACAGTTATGAATATAGGGATAAAAGTTATGCTTGCAAGGAAATAGTCAACCATACTAGCCCCACCACTGTGGGAGAAGTGCACCTATTGGGGTCTCCGTAGCTAAGGAAACCAGTAAGGATATAGAGACCATGGGATTCACCAAGTTGGAGGCATCTCCCATAAGTCGTGATTATGTTGAGCCTATTTGCTACAACCCATTGCAATCCAACACCTTCTAGGTCCATCTCATGCAAGCATAGTGCATCCTTAGTCAAGTCATGATTCTGCGTCTAGAGGATCTAAGTGTGGGCATTGAGAACATTTGCTAATGATGAGACAGAAAAGGAGAAGTAAGTCCAAGGAAAAGATCATGAGGGGAGAGAATGTGACATAAAGTAAGACGAAACAAGATCCTTTGTGTTGATTTAAGTGGAGTGGGTTCCAAAATCCCCTTCAAGCATTCATGCTCCAAAGAAAATCACAGTAACGAAAATTACTTAAGTACATGAGAATATAATCCCAACTTATTGGTTCCATAGAAAGACGGGAAGCAAAGAATTGTCATGAAATCTATATTGTCTTTATTGACTTGAACAAGTGATTGATGGAATTCTTATTTTTATGTGTTGATACACTTTATTATTTCACGAGGTGAGCCATGATTTAAGTCACGAGGTTATTACTGTTGATGTTGTAGCATCAGACAGGTACTTCCACATTGGCTTGTGTCTAGCACGTGGAACTCATCCCAAATGCCTCTCAGAAACTTAGGAGATTCACTTTATGTAAGTGAACATACTTTTGTAATAAAGTGAGTTTGATTTAATTAAATGCTAAAGTAATTGGCATTAGTAATTAAATTAAGTCTTAGTCATTAGATCCAAAGTGAACGGGAGATTAGATCTCAGTCGCAAATCACTTTAGGAGATCTAGGATTTTGAACTTAGGGTCTTAGTCACCGGGTCGGCGAATTTGAACCCTCAGATTCGAAATTCGCCGCAAACTCCAAGCAATTTTGGATATAATCGTTTGAATACGCCATTAAATTCGTGGCTACGGGATATGGATGGAGATTCACCATTAAATTCGTAGCTACAGGCTATGGGTGGCAATTCGCCATTAAATTTGCAGTTAAAAGTTACGAGTGGCGGCTACGGGTGATGATTTGGCATTAAATTCGCGGCTACAGGTTGAGTGGCAGCCACGGGCTACAGAAGGCGGCATTGACGGCTACGGTCTACCAGTGGCGGCGACTACGGGCTACAGATGGTGGCACTGATGGCTACCAGTGGCGGGGGCTACGGGCTATAGATGGCAGCATTGACAGCTACCAGTGGTTGTTGTTACGGGCTATGAAAATAGTTTTTTATGTGAAGAAAATTATAGATGGCAGCATTGACGGCTACGAGTGGGTGTTGTTATGGGCTATGAAAATAGTTTTTTATGTGAAGAAAATAACAGAGTGCAACTTACAGGCTATGGAAAACTTTACCTTGTTTATTTATGTTAAGGAAATATTTCTTAATCAAGCTATTTATATATTATTTATTTTTCTTACTTATAAAGTATAGGTTATAATATATTATAATTTATATACTTATATATTGTATAGCTTATATAATATGTTATAATTTATATAATATATGTTATATAATATATATAACTATTAACATGTTATATAATTGTAGAATTTAATATATTTGTTATGTAATACTTGTTTTATTTTTTAAAATAATTTTTTATATATATATAATATTCGAATTTAATGACAAATTTTATCAAAAAAAAATTGAGCCATATTTTTTTCCGATTTTCATCGTTGTCGAATTCGAACACGAACATGAACGCGGTGACTAAGCTTAGGGTTAACTCAATGTGATAAAAGGCAGCCTAGGTGAGAGGGTGAGACACAGTGATGGAACACAAAGAGTGAGTGAGCACTCAGGTATGCAGGGGCAGGGGCCAAGGAAAGGCAGAAAGGAGATAGCAGCCAGGAGGGCTAGGCTATTGCTGCAGTGTATTTCTCAGAAGGGCCATTATCCCAGGACGGGAGCCCTGATTTTATTTAATAAAATCATCACAGATCTGGTTTTCCCACAAGGGTTTTCCAAGGGTTATTTTCCTAGAAATGTCTTGTGCAAATGTGTTTGGTTTCTGTTTTATGCTTTCGCTAAATGTTTCGTTGATAACCTAGTTGTGCAGTTAATAAATAAAAGCAATATTATTTTGAGTTAATTGTTGGGTGCTAGGTTCAATTTATTCAACAATTAAAAAAAAAATAAGAGGTCCATAGTTGGGTGAAGAGTTGTGTGCCCCAACCAATGTCTTCTCCAACCATCAAGCTTAACAAAGTTAGAGACTAGGAAGACTACCTTTTGGTGTTTGATTACTAAGAGCTTAAAGATTCATATTTTTGCTAATTTAGAGAGGCAAATGAATTGTGTAAACCTTTGTTTCATAAACACACCTATGATGTGAATCCCTTTATCTTGAGAAGCTTTCCCTGCAAAGGAGGCAACTACTAAGAGAAAGGACTTAAAAGTAAAAAAGATTTTAACTTTCAAATCCTCCTCAACCAATGGCACCACTAATAGAACAAATTTATCCCTCTACCATAGTAAGTACCCATCAAGATCTTTAACATTTTCTAAAGACTCATATCAAGCAAGGCGAGATGGACAAACTACAAGGAGTTAAAAGTAGACCCGTGAGAATTAGATTATAATCTATACCAAGATATACTGGTCTTCTCATTAGTTCCTTCACTGTAGGGAATTCAAGGATAGTGTGTACCATAGAGACAAGAAAAGGCATCAACCTAAGTAGTTAAAAGTAGACCCATGAGAATTAGATTATAATCTATACCAAGATATACTGGTCTTCTCATTAGTTCCTTCACTGTAAGGAATTCAAGGATAGTGTGTAGTATGTACCATAGCGACAAGAAAAGGCATCAACCTAAGTTGCAAAAAAATGCCTACCCAGACAGTGTTCCAATACCCAAAACGCCTTGAAATGCCAAAATGAGAATGAAACACCTTGGAAACGTTGTGGGCCATACTATAATGTTTCCAAATCTAGAAATGTCATACAGTACAGCCGAGAGCATTTCAGTGATTTCCAATGACGTTTTCAGGTGCTTTTTTGGAAGTTTTTGGGCCCACCCAATTGACCATGAGGGGCGTGGGACCCATAGAAAAATATCGCCCTATCTATGCCAATGACCCCTTAAGACAAAAAAATTAAAGGGGATCGAGCTCTGAGGATTTGTCATCTCGTTAATTACTGGTAGTATTAAACTCTTAAATTAGAAGGATAAAAAGGTAAGATAAAGGAGGACATCAACTTTTGATAGAAACAGTAAGATAAAAGAGGATGTCAACTTTTACTTGAATTTTTAAAATTACCATTAGTTGTTCCAGCATGTTTGAGAGTGGTTCCAACATCATCAGACTTCATATGGAGAAGGTAGAATTTCATCTTCCATTCAGAATTCAGCAGACTTTAACAGTTTTCATGATTTCAGGGTTGGCAGGATTGTAGCATTCCACTGGATTCTATCATGTATGAGGGTATGGGATTGGCATTAGTCAAGACCGCCAAGCTATGGGATTTTGCATCATGTAATCATCTATGAGAGTTAATATGTACACAGGTTTCCTTCTAAAATGTCATTTATGTGTATTCTTCTTATTTTCTTACAAGATAATGTGTTATTTATTATATATATATATATATATTTGTATTTTTTATATATCGCATTTCCCCCGCATACCTATTTTGGGGGGGTTCACATTTCCAGGTGTTCCCATTTCAGAAACTTGTGCATGTTTCCACGTTTTGTGCAACTTAGGCATCAACTAAACATCATTGTATTACCTATTCATGACCGTATAGTTGTATATATTCTTCACCACAACTTAGCTGAATTCAAACTTGGGGATAACGATTGATGTTGCATGTCTACATTTGCAAATCTACTTATTTCCTAGGTCTTCAAAGAAAACAGCCTCTTGGCCTGACTTGGAACTGGCAGTTGGATGGAACCCGGCTCTAAAACTGAGTCAAGTCAAACCAGACCCATCAGACCCAGGTCAGAACCAGTCAGACCCAGCCAGTTCTCACCAGACTCCATCAGACCAATTGAGTCTGGTCAGACTCAGCTGGGTCAGACTGAATCGACTCATCCCCTTTGTCTATAAATCCCAGAAGCACACCTATTTTGCTCATTTTTACATTGCAGCAAATTTTCAGACAACCCTGGAGCAATTTTTGCAGAGTTCCGTATGCACAGTGAGACCACATTCAACATGCAGAATGGGCACACCAACAGCAACATACCTCTGCTATTTTTTCACCATTGTAGAGTATGGGTTTTCAACAGAAGCAACAGCTAGGGCACAGATTTCCACCAGATTTCAGCCTAATTTTCACCAGGTAAAGCACGGATTTTTGAGCCCATTTTTAGAACTGATTTTTCACTGCTAGAGAAAATTTCTGCAGAACTTTTGAGCTCGTTTTCATCAGGTAGGTCACATATCTTAGAGCTGATTTTCAGAGCTAGGGAAGCATTTTTTGCAGAATGTCTGAATTTATTTTCTGAGCTGAATCAGTTCATTTATGTATCTGATTTTTAGATGTTTCTCGCCTTGTATCCGCTGGGCCTTTTATATTAAGTGTATTTTTTTATTTTTCTATTTGCCAAGTCAATCCTCAGGTTGACTTTGACCCTTCAACCAAAACTGGTCAAGCACGACTCACGAGCAACAAGTCAGGTCTGACAACTTTGGTCTACATCATCTTTCTAATGTTTAATTTGGCACCATTTTAATGTGTTTTGTTTGTTTATGTATCTTTTCTATTTCCCCTCTCCATTTTTCGATGCATAGAGGCACGACCTTGGGTTGCATGTAACACATCTCTAGTTATTCAGTCCCATGACTGTTTTTGGTCATCCATGGTCATTAATATTAGAACAAAAAATTAGTTGTAAGAAATTAGAACTATGGAGAGGAATCCACCATACTAATCTCTCAAAGGAGAAGCAATGTCAAATAGTAGAAACATAGTATGACTCTAGAATTTGCAAACTCCAATGTTCATTGTATCTAGGAAATCAATCTGGGCTTAAAGCTTCAATCTTTAGTATTTACTATGGACAGAGCTGGAGAACAATAAGGGTAAGAAGATGCAATCCATCTTAAGCTTGTACTATAAAATTGTCTTCTTATATGAGCAGCTTACTGGATCATAGTCCATTCCATTCTCCCCCTCTATCGAATGTACTGCATCCCACTCCTCACCTCGAGCAAATGCTTGGGGCTTAACTTCAGCAGGTCTTGCTTCTGATTGGTCATTCCTCCAAAACATTTTGGCTAAAGACGATATTGTTGATACTGTGGCCGGCATGACCTTTGACAAAATCGCACCAACTAGAGATCTGTTCTTGTCCTCTGAAAGCCTATAGACCAATGAAGATAATAACAAAGAGTATTGTAAGCTTGTTATAAGGGCCTAAAATTAACAACAGAGAATGCTCGACAACTGCTAATGAGAAAATTCAAATAGAGAATCTCTTGACACATGAGCCAATTAAAATTTTAAGTATGATGCAAATAGCATAATCTCTCTTGACAAGGAAGGCCTAATTCGTAGCCAAAATCTCACCTGAAAGCTGCAAATGTTGCATTAGACCCAACAGTAATTGCACAGTAATATTGTTGCCTTGACTGGTAAACAATATAGAAGACAAAACAGACTATCAGCCAAAAGAATAATTTGCCAAAAATTAAAAAATTAAATTCCTCATAAAAAAAACACTGAGATTTCAGAAAGAATGTAAAACTGAGGAAAGCAAGACAAAATTGTTATGCCTATTAGGAAAGCTAATAAATAAATAAAATACGCACTACAAACACCTACTAGTATGAAGGGTACATGAATGAGAGAAAAGAAAGCTTAAGAGTATTACGTTATTGACAGAAAAACTTTCCAGCCAATGACATGTCCCAATTAACAAGGGCAGAAATTGCTTGCAGCTGATTACTTTTTGCGAATTCTTACCTGATCCTCCATCAATGGTGGAGCCATAATACCAGTGATCGCTGCATCACTGCAAGGTCCACACTTGCTGACATTCCACAGTTGATACTTTAGCTTCCCATAAACATCGTCCAATCCCTGAGTGTCCTTTTTTGCCGATATAGGAAAGCGTGCATCATAGGATCTTTCCTCAAGACACCGCTTTAACAAGGACTACAATGCCAAGTGTACAATACAAGTCATGATCTCATTTGGGCATGCATTAAAATGTACTGTCACTTAGATGAACCAATAATGCCCTAAATATTTTTCAGAAATGGTCAAGGAAAAGTAATATATAAGCATAGACATCAATATTCCTTATAGGAATAGTCATATCCATCCAGTTAAAGCAATAACATAACTAATCAAGTAGTCATTTTATCTCACAAGTCAAAACAAACCTGTAAATCTGATGCATCAATCCGCAAAATTGCAGCTGGAAAAACAACACAGAGTTCATCTGAAGCTGCATTTTCTACTGATCCACTACTACTTCCCCGAACACGTAACCTTGTTATGGGACATGGATGTAACATCTACAAGCAACCATGAAGTTGTGAGTAACAAGACTGTAGTAACTCAGAAGCACAAAACAGCATCTAAACTACACAAGTTTCCCGTTTCAGTGCTTGGCAGCTCCTTCTAGTTAGTTTTCAACAAAGCTTAGATATAAGGCACCAAACAGAAAACTGAAGAATCAGACTCCTAGTTAAGCCCATCCTTTAATATATCCTTCAGGCTTCAACCTTTTCTCTCATACCAAAGAGACATTGTAAACAAAGGATGAAATCTTATAATTGCCATTCTTCAAATCAGTCCCATTGTGAATGAGTTGTCATTATTTCAACCTTCTTCAGAAAAATAAATGTTACGTTTCCAATTAGTAGCAGAAACTGACAGGAACCCTACAGAAAGAATATGACATCTTGATACAGGAAATACGATTTAGCTTTTCAAACCTCAAAAACAAAGTTTCAAGAATTAGTTTCAACTTTCCAAGTTCAAATACCAGGAAATATAGAATATACTATATATATCTTTCAATGTTCTTACATCTTATATAAGTTAGAAATTTAACATTCATGAATCCTCATTCAAGGATGTATTTTGTATGGTACAAATGGTCATTTTTCATGACCATCTTATATATGTTGGAAATTTAGCATTCATGAATCATCCTCATTCAAGAATCTATTTTGTATGGTACAAATGGCCATTTTTCATGACCAGATCATTCTGATCACCAGCGCCTTCTCTGCTACCATGAGTACTTCAGCCTCGGATGCTAGCAGAGCTTCCACCCTGGATTCCACGTCAGTTCCAGTTTTCACTGTCACCCCTAGCAGGAACATCCAGAGGCCAGTGTGGATCACTCCCTAGTGGCCCATCAATCCAAGCCATTCTCTATGGGACATTATCGGACAAGTACTCAGGGTGGACATTGCCATTCTTTGATCTAAGGATGATAGCGACTGATCCTTCTTCTTACTTACAACCTATATCACTACTATGTTTTTATTGTATTTATGGTAAACTCCCTATCATATGTAGGAGGAGAGCTTCCACCCTGCGTTCCATGTCAGTTCCAGTTTTCACTGTCACCCCTAGCAGGAACATCCAGAGGCCAGTGCAGATCATTCCCTAGTGGCCCATCAATCCAAGCCATTCTCTATGGGACATCATCGGACAAGTACTCAGGGTGGACACTAACATTCTTTGATCTAAGGATGATAACGACTGGTCCTTCTTCTTACTTACAACGGTCAACCTATATCACTACTATGTTGTTATTGTATTTATGGAAAATCCCCTATCATATGTAGGGTTTTCTTTTTCTTCTTGTTCCCTTACCTTTAGGTTTTCTAAGGTACCTTTTGGGAGATGACTTTTGCACTCCCCTTATTGCCATTTTGGTATGTTGTACTTTTCAGTCCCATTGACCTATTTTGGTCACATTAGTGTGCATTAATATAATTTCATTTCATATCATGGAATCTTCACTAACACTCAACGCTCCTCATTCAGAAAACATTGTTCAGTGCTTTCAAAAAGAATCAAAGAAGAAAGTATGAAAGATACAAGAATTCAGAATATCCAAAATATAGTAAATATTTATTCCATAAAAAATAAATGTCTTTTATATGTTTTAATTTTTCCTCTATTGCACAGGTACCACTCCCAGGAGTTAGTGAACCCGTACCCACCATTTCTCTGTGAAATAGACACTCCTCAACAGGCAGGGAGCTTCAGGCACTCCGGACCACTAGTTACCTGCTCCCAACAACAATGTACATGCTCCTGACCATGAGATACCCAACATATGCGCTCCCGACAAGCTCCTTTGCTCCAAAAGCTGTTGCTGCCAGACTAGATGCTCCTCAACAGGCAAGGAGCTTGTGTGCACTCCCAGCCACGTGAAGCCCAAAAACCCATGTGCGTTTTGTACTTTTTGGAGCATGATGAATAAATGTCTAACATTTCCAGGTAAAACATATACATGACAGAACAGTTACGATGAGAGCCAGCTACTTTTATGATATAACTTTTATAATTGATTTGTTGTGCAGCTACCCTTCTCTTGTTAACACTTGCTACCAGAGATACATGATTACTTGTTTAGAATATTAAGGCCACAGGCTTACATGCCTTCACAGTAAAGGGAGTCGTGATTATTTCGATTGTGCTTCTGTGGTTGGCCTCACCTTCCCTGAGAACTAGTAAGAAAAGGTATTTGAAGGTGTTTCTCATCATTGCCAAGATTACAGCTTGTTGTGTAAGATACATCAATTTGTCAAGTGAAGTTGAAGGGAAATGATTGCAAGACGTCAATTGAATGATACGTTCTTAGATCTTCTCAAATTAGTCTAATGCTTGAAGTCAGAGATGAGCCATCAATTGATATTTGATGGTCTTTCAATTTGGTTGTGTCTCTCATATAACACTTACAATTTTTTCTGTAACAGATGCTTTTGACATTTATACTATTCCTGTACTCAATAAAATGGTTGATTAGTTTAAGGCTGGAAAATTGATGCCCAGAAGATTAATCTATATGATGCCTTTGGCTGAAGAAGTCACAGAAGGTTTCTTGGCTGAATACCATATTCAAATTAATATAGCATTTTCAAATGTCCTGTCTGGAATTTGAACTCCCTTCATCGATTGGCAATCAATGATCTATGCACAGGGATATATGTAATTTCTAATGATACTACTTATTTTATCTCGACGGGTAAATGAAGCATGTCTATTTCTAAAAAGAACTTCAAAGTAAGCATTTGTCAACTTGAGTCTTAAAACAGTTTTTTCGGTGCATTGTCATAATTTTAGGTTGGTGTATTATGTTTTATGTTAAGTCTGTTAACAACAGAAATCTTTCAACCTAGAATTATTATCTGCAATGCTCCCTTGTTTTCTATATTTTCCATCCTTTTGCAGTGCAATCAGTCACTTGCAATTAGAGCTTGCAGAGTGACAGTTCAGTATGTTGCGATGTTGGTGCCAACACGTCGGCAAGTAAAATAGATTCGGGTGCCGAGCCGACACATCAGTGGAGAATGTGCTTTTGGTGCCGAAACATCGGCAGGGAAAAGACATCCCGATGCCGATACATCGACAGAAAATATGTTTTTTTGGGGGGGCGATACATTGGCAAGGGGAAAGGATCATGATTGTGAAAATTCCAGGTCCTATCAACTTGCCTTCTG
>SNQJ01S0000899.1:190614-202890 GCA_010110895.2 Picea sitchensis | reverse complement strand
AGCCTGTCCTCAACTCGCATCTGAGAGGCTGACATCTCTGCCAATCTGCCAATCCCAAACTAATGCTCACTCTACCAAGGATAACACTGTCCCACTCCTGTCCCCACAGGTGTGAAAAGAGACAATGTAATCTGACCTCACTCCCAACAAAATGGGTGTAAAAAGAGGTCACAAAAAATCAGCCTCACTCCTACTGCGTAGGTGTGAAAAGAGAGTGATCTCCAAGTGTCCAAACTGCCCAAAAATCCTCTAAAAAATTCTGCCCTCTAACAACCACTGAGTAAGTCAATGGTTGTCATCAAAATCTGCCAGAAAGAAGTATATGACAGCCACTCAATATGCTGTCCCAACTGTCCAAAAAATCAGCCACCAAAGCTCTGATACCATGTGAAAATTCCAGGTCCTATCAACTTGCCTTCTGGGTCTGTCTTTGACCACAGAGAGGCTCAAGTTTCATTGTCTTCTTCTTTAGTTTTCTGTTGTTTTATAACAGCCAACAGTTCAAATACTTTCAAGCTGATTTGTTGCGGCTATGTTCTCAATTTGGGTGCTCTAGCATGTCATTTTTGTCATAAAAATTAGTACATGCAACTCAACAATGATCGTCAATAAAGGAGAAAAGAGAAGAAGGAGAAAGAAGAGAAGAGAGAAAGGGAGAAGAGAAAGAAGAGAGAAAAAAAGAGGAGGAAAAGGGAAGGAAAAAACTAATAATTTATCGAAAAAAAAAATCTGGAGCCCAAAACTTGTTTTGGGCATAACAACAGTAGTTTAATTCCAAGTCAGATAAAATTCAGGTGTGTGTCCTCAGTGAGGAGGGCTACAAGAATGTCAGTGAGGGCCACTAGCTGATTATGCTTCCATTTTCCGAAAAATGTGAAATAGTGACTTTTGAAGATATGGGTTGTGCTCGATAACCGATGCCCAAATAAGGGTGAAACATTTATAGATAGCTCAAAAAGTAGGCATGAAGATACCCATTTGGGATTCTAGCAAAATTTAAAGGGGTTTGGAGTGAAAATGCTGAAATAGGGAAAAATCCACTATTTCCAAGTACGTTATGGGAATTCTTGAAAACTTCAGAGGAAGAAAAGGGACCTCAGATCACTTGTCCAAAAAAATTTATTTACTCGAATTTTTATCTACTCATCAATCCGGACAACTTTGTCTTGAGGGGATTTTTGTCAGTTTTGCTTCATTTGGGAGAGCCATTTTTGACCAAAAATTTCAAGTCTGGACGAAATGCAAAAGAGACAAATTGACAAACCTAGATCGATGCAAAAGTTGGATGGAGTGTCAGATCCTAAATCTGAAAGTTGGTGTGTATTCAAAATCATGAATACCATCAGCGCCCGATATAAAAGTTTTCCTAGTTCTTGACAAATTTTCTTCTACAAAAGGCAGAAGTTAGCCCTTGAGATTTTTGGTACCAGTGAAACAAGTGCGAAAAAGGGTGAAACGTAAGGCCATAACTTTCAGCTTAGAAAACAAAATAAAGCATCTGTACAGCCATTGGAAAGGTGATACAGAGAAGAACGCGATGGGAGGTTTAGGTTCTTCTAGGAAGCAATTGGTGGTGCTATAAATCTACAAGAAAAAGGGCAAATAAACTCTATGAACCATGCAATTGCTCAATGTGAAAGTTTCCAAACAATGTCAAATTTTGAGAAAACATTTCCAGATGTTAGAGGTACAGGAAATATGTCAGTATCGGATAAGAAAGAGTGCAGATGCTCATTATAGTGCCTATGCAGAGGAATATAGGCACATTTGGAAGTGCAACAGCCTGGTAAGGAAAACGGGCTAAGTTTTATATAACGAGGCATTATTGATGAGTAGGGGAACGCTCAAGCAGAGGATGTTATGTCAAGAGTCTATTGACAGGATGATCAGGAAAATGGCAGTATGAAGTTGGGCATTTCAGTAGAGGTGTTGGAAGATTTATCAACAAAATGTACTAATGATGCAGGTTGTCTACTCTTGAATATAAGACAAGTTACAACAAGAGGAAGGGAAAGAACTTGATCTTGTAGATGACACAGGTTATAAACCGGATAGTTCATTTAAGTGCCAAAGTAGTTATTACTTGCAAGAAAATGACATGGAAGCAGGACATAGCTTGTAGAAGTTGGCTAAGACAATGAAGAGTTTGTAGATGGAAGTGCAGAGCTACAGGAGCAGGTAATGAAAAGTTGATAAAGGACTCAAGAAGAGTAGAACAAAATTATTATTCAACTGCTACAAAGTCTGAATGAATTGCAAGGGCATATCAAGAATGTTAGCAACTGAAGAATGTCATTAATAGGCATAGAAAGGCAAAGTAAGACTCCATAGCCTTGAAGGTAGAGATGTCATGATAGATGCAAAGTTGTTGTAAAAGAGAACAAAGACCCCATGAGATAATGGGTGAGTCATAGGGATGGGTAAATCATCTCTAAGGACTAGTCTATGATGACTTAGAAGGGTTGCTACTTATGAATTGGCAACTATGGTTGAAGTATTCAGAGAAAGATAGCCACTTATGTTATCAGAGTGCGCAGTGGAAGCAGGGTACAGGCACAAAGGATTCAAGGAATAGAATAATGAAGGCACATTCACTCAAAAGTGCCAATAGAAGAATACAACATTTCATTGGGACCAGTTTGGTATTGAGTGGACAAGCAGGATTTTGCATTGAATTATTAAATGCACTATAGAGAAGTATTTAAAAAAAAATTGAGTACATCCAATAGATAGCTAGAGATAATGGCAAGGAATGTCATAATGATAATGGTTAAGGTGATTCAAGGATACTGCAGTATCAAGGTTATGAAATGATATAAAGCACATCATTCCAATGTGTTGAAAGGTTCCAGCAAGATAAAGTTGGAACATCATTATCTAAGTGGAGGCAGTGGCCAATAAGGAATATTGGCTAGAATTGCAGAATGGTCAAGTGGGACTTGGCTAGAATAGGTTTAGATTAGGGACAAGTATTGCATAATTGAGCAAAAGTGACAGTGCACAGGGATGCAAGGATCTAGAAGGATTCAAGGATAGCTACGTGGAGCACAATGAAGCTAAAATGCATATGCATTCGTAGTGCATGCAGGAATGCTTGGGCATACATGTGGCATGCTCATAGACTGAGAGTAGTATGTTGTTTTATATATGCAATAACGATGTTATGGTAATTGAATATGACTAATGATGGATTGTGTGTCCAAGAAAAATGTTTATAGCATGGTTGAAGATGTTGATGATGTTTTCGCTGCATATCGTCGTCATCAATATAAATACAAATGGGGATGGTAAGAACGTTGATTGAGAGGTTGTGTGAAGGGAGCCTGCGAGCTTCTACGAAATGATAGTTGATCAGGTAACATCGAGTAATTTGATAACAGCCTTGCAGGTATGCATTTGGTAGCTTATGTTGCATAAAATGATGAAGGAAATTGAGGTAAGAATTCCCTCAATTAAAGTTCAACATTTGAATTGATGTGTAAAGGCAGAGAGCCTTGAAGGTACAAAATAATGTTTAATGCTTGAGCCTTGAATGCATTTATATAGCAATTAGTGGTATGCTATGTTAGTTATGAGATCGTAACCATGTCAAATCAGGAGAGACACTCTTGCTATAGAAATGGATGCCAATAGAGCTAGCCATGTGCAAGGCCATGATGTGGTTGGATATGGAAGGGCTATAGCGCCATGCAAGTGCTTAATGGTTTTCCCCTTTATAACCGATGTTTGGACTTGTTACCCCCCCAGCCTAGGGGTAATTAAGGAAATGATGTGTCGAGGCCTACAGGTAGCAGACATGGAGTGCCGAGAGCTAGATGACCAGCTGAGCCCACATTGAGCAGACAAAGCCCCACACATTGCAGGCCTAGGATTATGAACGTTGCACCTTGGATGATGTCTCTAGCACATGAACGAGGCTCGGGAACATGAAGAGAAGAGGATGTCACCCTCCTATGCCCAAACATTCCTCTTGGGTAGCATGACGTCACACTTTTGAGGGGGTGTTTGGCCCATTTGGTGCACTTGGTGGTGTTGTGGGCTTGAAGCCCCACACTATAGCTTGATTTGAGGATGACGTGGCACCTTCCTAGCTTGACGTCCTAGCCTTTGGAGGCCTACTTTCACACGTACCACCTTGGAGAGGAGATTTATGGGCTTACATGCCATCATTTTGTTATTTTTGGTCATTTTGTATCCTATGTGGGCAAAAAGAGCAAAACAATTTGCTAATTAAGCATTGTAACTTTGGTTTTAGCCTAAAATTATGGATTTAATTGTAATGTGGACAAACTATGACTTGGGTTTTCCTCTATAAATAGAGACAAGTCCTTTGTCACTTGGATATATCTCATCACTTGATAATAATACTTCTTGGACTGCAATTTCGGCCCTCGTGGATGTCAATTTTTCATGCAACTAATTTCATATATGAAAATTACTTCCAAGTGATCCAAACAATAAACCCTAGTTGTTATCGCTGAACAATTTTACACTAAAATTATAACAGAAAATTACAGCAGCAAAGACACATGTAGCACACATGTCTGGCCTTTCTTGGTTGAAAAATAGAAGTCTTCCTTGGTTGAAAACAGAAAACAGAGTTTCCAAGAAGCCCTAGGCCAAATTTGCCAAAATTGCAGAATTACCCTTGCTGAAATTTCCAAGCTCCTAGCACAAGTGCTCACTCACTTATGCTAACTCCATAATGACCCAATGAGATTTGTCACAATCTCTCCTCTCCTTATATAGGAGTCTAATGTGAGTTTAGAAGTCCTTAGCTTACTCTAAGGATCCCTCCACTAAACTCAACATTAAATTAGAATATTATATTCCTCCTTGTGGGTGTGAAACCCCAACACAAGCCCATGAAGCTCTAGCTTCATTCCGAGGGCATTTTCACTAAAACGAAAGCGTAATCTAGTGCCAACAAAGATTCCCACATGCCTAACACCAAGGCCACTAGTGGGAATACCTCCTGAAGCTACAAAAACATCAACACTCCCTCTTATCAAGGGAGGTATTCCATCCTCCATCATCTGGATGTATCACTATCTCCCATACTGGAAGTAGCTTTGCCTCTTGCATTGGATCTGCTACCACAGCTGCACCCCAATCCTCCTGATTGATTGCTACCTCTGTCATGGAAATAAAACCAGTTTTATGGCATGGTCCCTCATGGGAAGACACGCTGCTCCTAGAAGCCTTCTGCTTCTGAGCCTCCTGCCTGGCTTCCTCAACCCATGATACCTTCCTGTCAGTCTTGGAAGATGCCTCTCTCCCACCTGAACCTGAGGGTAGACTCCCTCTAAATGGTTGACTCTCCCTTTGAGCCCACAGGCTCCTTCTAAGGTCAAACTCCCTCTAAATTTGTTGACTCCCTCTGAAGTCGAGCTCCCTCTGAGTTTGTAGAACCTCTGGAGCTACCTGCTCCCTAACCTCTATCACTCTGCTAGTGTTTGGCTTGCATAACTGGCCCTTCAACCTATACAGGTTTCTATCTCTAACTCCAAGCACCACTGTTGATCTAAAGCTAGATCCTCTGGGCACAAATAGCACCTGTCCATCTCGAAACAATACATGGTAGCCCTTCTTCTAAATCTCTGAGACTGAGAGCACACTCCTCCTGAGTTCTGGCACCCATAACACATTAGTCACCCTCAACACATCTCATGACTCCAACTGGAATCGTACTATCCCAGTTCCCTGCATTGCATGCATGGTCCCCATACCAAGTTCCACACACATATTTGAGTCAATCTCTGTGAAGCTCTCAAACAACTCTCGTGCTCCTGTCATATGACATGAGGCTCCACTATCCACCAACCAAGTCCCATCACCAAAAACTGTACCTAAAAGGGCGGACACTAATAAGAACTCCCTTTGAAGCCTGTCAACCATCTCATCAACCTCTGCTACCGATGTCTGTTGCTTCCTTCCCCTTCTCCTCCGTTGTGCGCACTGTGAAGCATAATGACCATACTCATGACATGCAAAACACTTGACCTTGCTAAGGTCCTTCTTCCTCCTTGGCTCTGGAGATACTTCTCTCTCGGGAGAACCACCTCTTATGCCCTTCCTGGTATGAGCAACCAGAGCCTTGTTCTCATCATTGTTTCCTTTATGCTTGCCATTCTTGGACTCTAACCGAGCCACCTCCTGGATGCAATCCGTCCATAGCTTGTCAAATCCTGGTAACTGTTCTCGTGCACAGATCCCCTGCACGAATGGTTCCCAAGACTCGAGAAGGCCACTCAATGTCACATTCATGAGGTAGCTAACAACCGTGTCTGAACTAGACATCTCAACAGCTTGGAGTTGGTGCTTCAGGATCAATTTCTGACCTGCATTCCTGCTTTGGTACAAGCACACCAAAGCATCACACATCTGATTGGTTGGCTTCTTCTCGGAGATATGAGGAATCGGATGATCCTTTACGAAGTCCAACAATACCCGCTTGGCCTTTACTTCCTTCTTCTTATGAGTTGTCAATTCATGCAGATCAATGGGACTTGGAACCACACCCTCAACATACTCTTTGAGGTCATTCTCCTCCAAAAGAAGGAGAATCCTAGCTTTCCAAGCCCAGAAATTTGTTTCCCCTTCCAACCTATCCTGAATCTTCAAAGTGTTCATCATTGTGACCTACCTAGAACAAGAAAAAAAATATGCAACAACAATATTGTTGTACCACCAAATGTAACAGCAAATGTGTCTCAAGAGATGACTCCCTATCTTCCTTCAAAGCCTCAGCTCTAATACCATGTCAATTTTTCATGCAACTAATTTCATATCTGAAAATTACTTCCAAGTGATCCAAACAACAAACCCTAGTTGTTATCACTGAACAATTTTCCATTGAAATTATGACAGAAAATTATAGCAGCAAAACCAACAAGATCAAAGATAAATCATCCATGCACATGAGACAAAATTTTATGTTCTGTAAATTGTCAAATTCAGAAATTTTCGAGGGCAAAATCAGCCCTCTCAGTTGTCACAAATTCACCAAAATTGAGGACAAAAATCAATCCTTTGAAAAACTACAAATCAGCAAAATTACCCGGAACAAATCCCAATTTGCAAATCTGTTGTAGGGCACATGTATGGCTTGTTGACGTTAGTCTGTATGGACCTTCTACCTGCCCAAAAACTCACACGTGCGAGCCTGAAAAACCCTCCACACATGCGGCTATGTTGTTCTTGTCACACGTGTGACTATACGGACCTATCTGTACCACACGTGTGACTGTACGGACCTATTGTACTCACACGTGTGGTTGTACCTACTCTTCACATGTGCGGATGCTCTCACACATGCGGTTGTACTTGCTCTTCACACGTGCGGACATGCTTCTCTCTTCTTCTCACATGTGTGGCTCACACGTGTGGCCTTTCTTGGCTAAAAAACAAAAAAGCCTTCCTTGGTTGAAAACAGAAAACAAAATTTCCAAGAAACCCTAGGCCAAATTTGTCAAAATTGCAGAATTACCCTTGCTGAAATTTCCAAGCTCCTAGCACAAGTGCTCACTCACTTATGCTAACTCCATATTGACCCAATGAGATTTGTCACGATCTCTCCTCTCCTTATATAGGAGTCTAATGTGAGTTTAGAAGCCCTTAGCTTACTCTAAGGAGCCCTCCATTGAACTCAACATTAAATTAGAATATTATATTCCTCCTTGTGGGTGTAAAACCCCAACACAAGCCCACAAAGCCCATCAACAAGCCCATGAAGCCCTAGCTTCATTCTAAAAGCATTTTCACCGAAACAAAAGTGTAATTTGGTGCCAATGAAGATTCTCACATGCCTGACACCAAGGCCACTAGTGGAAATACCTCCCGAAGCTACAAAAATATCAACAATGGCGAATTCGCTATGTCTCTTTTCTTGTGCAAATGTGGTGCTACTTGCTTGTTGATCATTTCTACTAATCCGCTATCTTCTTGGAGGCTTGTGGTGAAGTATTGTGAGGTATTTCTTGGTTGAGTAAGGTGTTTTCTTCATCTATTTGTTGTCTATTACGTGAATTTTCTGCAATTGTATGGTAATTTGCTTGGTAAACTCAAGATTTGTGGGAAAAACCTTAGTAGGAGTAAGAGTGTTTACACCCTCCATAGCTCACAATCTTTCTTCATCCAGCTAAGAGCACTGAAGGTTTCCTTCAAGGAGTAGGAGTGTCTACACCCTTGAAGTAAATCTAAGCTATGGTTTGATTTCTAGGGAGTAAGAGGGTTTACACCCCTAGAAACTCTAAACCCTAGTTTTATTTTTGACTAGTGAGTTCAACGATTTAGAAGGAGACATTTTGGGTGCTATAAGGGTTTATTCCTAATCCCTCTCCACTTCTCTTATTCGTTTAACTCTCTCTCCAAGTAAGAGACTCCATTTACCCAATAACAAGGCACTAATCTTTGCATTGGAAATTGTATGTGTTGCATTGATAAACGTGAAAATTGAAGGTTTGGAATTGTTCAAGTTGGATTTGAATTTTACATGTTTTAGACTCTCTTGTGCTTCAAGGGCGTCTTGATTGGTCAAGTGGTTAGTTTGTTGTAATAAACTTTAAGCTACAGCCATTAGGGCTGCAGAAAACACTCTCTCTTACACAATTTCTCTACTTTTCTACCACTGAAACTTGTTTTTGAACTGTGATAAGCAATCTACTAATAAAGGGCTATTGTTTGAGCTAAGCAATCTACTAATAAAGGGCTATTGTTTGAGCAGTTGTTGATTTTAGTGGTTAGAATTTGTTGTAGTAAAAGTTTGTTACAGCCATAGGGTTGTCATAAACATTTGCTGATAACACTCATTTACAGCCCTCTTCTGCCATAAAAATCTTGGTTTAAGCATTGGAAAATTATCTACTAATCATAAGCATTGTTGTCCAATATCATGTGTTGATTTGATGGTTTAAGTTGCAGTTGTTATAAATTTATAATTCTATTTTTGTTGATATGTCTTTGTTATATGCTGCAAATTTTGGGATAACAAGACTTCTTGATGTTTTCCCTCTTGTCTTGAGTGATTATATCATCGTATATTGCCTTGGTTTGGCTTGTCTAACATTGTTTTTTCAGGTACACAACATTGGCAACCATTTATCAAGCCCAAAGACTCTCTCTTCAAGCCCGAAGACCCGTGACCATGACCCATAGGGTTGGTTTCTCCTTGGCTTATCCTTTGTAATCCCCCTAGGGTCACCGGGCTTTGTTATGCATGCTGCAAATTTTGGGACAACAAGACTTCCTGCTGTTTTCCTCCTTGGTCTTGAGGATTATTTCATCATATATCGCCTTGATTTGGCTTGTCTAACATTGTTTTTCAGGTACACAACATTGGCAACCATTTATCAAGCCCAAAGACTCTCTCTTCAAGCCTCAAGACCCTTTAATCATGACCTATAGGGTTGTTTCCTTCAGCTCTTGGCCTTTCCCTTTGTAATCCCCCTAGGGTCACCCAGGAATCCTCCCTTGTGTTAGACTTGTCCATTACTATAATGAGGGGAATATCTATTGAAGTGACAGTGATAGGTGTCCCCAGTTGTGTCACACCTTTGTTGTTTGGGTTGGGCTTTTACCCTAACTACAAATCATTTGATAACAAGACTACAACCTCTTTGTTGACACTGAAGAGCATTAAAGGATTAAATTCTTGGTGTTGTGTATGGGTCGAAGAAGAAGGTATCCAAATGGTCGAGAAAGTAATCGAGGAAGAGTTTGGATAATGTGTGGAGACATTGGCTACACCTTCCAACTCACCATGGTGGAATACATGACATAAATATGTGGTATTCTAAAGTCAATGCAAGGACACATTGTGTAGATGTGGCCATGGGTATTGGCACACCGATTTAATTATTGGTAATGTTTGATTGTATTATGAAAAGCTTGGATGTTGATGGTGCATGTGTAAGGAATGATAGTTTCATTCCATTTAATATGAATAATAGCTGGAAATAATTGAATTGTTGGTAGGATTTAATTCTGAGATCATTTCATAAGCATGCGTAAATGTGCAAAAAAAAGGATAATGTGCATGAGTACTGATAATTTGTTCGTTTGAATGAAAGTTGAGGAAATTGCAGGAAGAATGTGTTGTTGTTTTTGTAGCATTGGGAGGTATTCTCACATTGGCCTTGGTGTCGGGAATGTGGGAATCTTTGTTGGCACTCACATTGCATTTTTTGTTTTGGTGAAAACCCCTTGTATATTGAGTTGGGGCTTCACACCCACATGGAGGAATAAACAACTCTAATTTAATGTTGAGTTTAGTGAAGGGCTCCTTAAAATAAGTTAAGGGCTTCTAAACTCACTTTAGATTCCTATAAAAGGAGAGGCAATGTGAGGATCATTGTGACATCTCATTGGGACATTATGGAGTTGGCATAAGTTAATGAACAATTGTGCCAAGGAGATTGGGTGGCAATTTCAGCAAGGAAATTCTTCACTTTGGCAAATCTGGCCTAAGGTTTCTGAACATTCTGTTTTCTGATTTTTTGCTGAGGAAGGATAGTCGCATGTGTGGTACGGACAGTCTGTACCATTGACATCAACAGTCCATACGACAAACATCAACAGATTGTATAGGCTTCAACCAGCTAAGGTTTGTACCAGGTTTGCAAGTTGGAAGATTTTCAAGATTTTGTTGAATTTATAATTTGTCGGGAGGACTGTTTTGTCCTCATAATTTCTCAATCAAAAAAAAATTACAGAACAGAAAATTTTGTGTCTCATGTGCATGGATGATTTATCTCTGATCTTTATGTTTCCGTTGTAAATTTTTGTAACTTTCTGTCAAAATTTCAATGTAAAATTATTCAATGATAACAACGCTAGTTCACTGTTTGAGGTCACTTGGAAGTAATTTCCAGATCTGAAATTGAATGCATTGAATTGCCTGAAAAATTGACATGGTATTAGAGCATAGGCTCTAGAGAGAAAAAGGATCATCTTCTTGAGACACAAGTGGTTGCAGATTTGTGTTGTTGCAGACTTTTTGTTTTGGGCAAGTCATAATGGTGGGCAATCTCAGAGTTGAGGACAGGTTGGAAGGGGCCACTAATTTCCGGGCCCAAAAGGCTAGGCTTCTTTTGCTCTTGGAAGAGTATGATCTCAAAGAGTATGTTGAGATGGTGATTAAAAATCCCAATGATCCATGGGAGTTGGCAGCTCATCGGAAGAGAGAAGTGAAAGCCAAGCAGGTATTGTTGGATTCTGTGAAGGATCACTTGATTCCTCATATTTCTGAGAAGAAAACGACAAAAGAGATGTATGAATCTTTGGTAGGCTTGTACCAAAGCGGGAATGAAAACCGAAAGTTGATTTTGAGGGACCAGCTCCGATCTATTAAGATGTACAGCTCAAATACAGTTTCTACCTACCTCATGAGGATCAGTCGGATTTGTGATCAGCTTGTAGCCATTGGTGAGGTAGTGGATGACACAGAGTTGATGAATGTGGCGTTGACTGGTTTTCTCGGGTCCTGAGAACCATTTGTGCAAGGGATTTGTGCACCCGAGAAGTTGCCACCATTTGACAGACTATGGATCGATTGCATCCAATAGGAGGCTCGGATAGAGTCCAGGAACAAGCATAGAGGTAGTGATGATGACATTCAGAGTCCAGACCCTAGCTGCTAATGCTAGGGAAGGAAAAGGAAATGGTTCTTTGAAGAAGAACACAAGGAAAGAGGCATCTTCAAAGCAGGGAAAGAAGGGCCTTAGCAAGATCAAGTGTTTTGCTTGCCATGAGCATGGCCACTGTGCTTCACAGTGTCCATAGCGGAAGAGAGGGAAAGAGAAGAAGCAGCAACAGCAGGCATCATCAGCATGGGTGGATGAGGTTGGAGACAGGCTTCAAAGGGAGTTCTTATTGGTCTATGTCCTTTCTGGTGTAGTTTCTGGTAGTGGGACTTGGTTGGTGGATAGTGGAGCCACATGTCATATGATAGGAGCATGGGAGTTGTTCAAGAGCTTCACAGAGTCTGACTCAGATTTGCATGTGGAACTTGGTATGGTTACCAAGCATGTAGTGCAGGGATCTGGAACAATGTCATTCCAGATGGAGTCACGAGATGGGTTGAGAGTGACAAATGTGCTATGGGTACCAAAACTTAGGAAGAGTGTGCTCTTAGTCTCAGTGATTGAGGAGAAGGGCTATGCGGTGTTATTCCAAGATGGACAGGTGTTGTTCATGCCCAGAGGATCTAGCTTAGACACAGCAATGGTTCTTGGAGTTAGAGAGAGCAACATGTAAAGGTTAAAGGGCCATCCTATG
>SNQJ01S0000899.1:175519-190564 GCA_010110895.2 Picea sitchensis | reverse complement strand
CAGATTTGCATGTGGAACTTGGTATGGTTACCAAGCATGTAGTGCAGGGATCTGGAACAATGTCATTCCAGATGGAGTCACGAGATGGGTTGAGAGTGACAAATGTGCTATGGGTACCAAAACTTAGGAAGAGTGTGCTCTTATTCTCAGTGATTGAGGAGAAGGGCTATGCGGTGTTATTCCAAGATGGACAGGTGTTGTTCATGCCCAGAGGATCTAGCTTAGACACAGCAATGGTTCTTGGAGTTAGAGAGAGCAACATGTAAAGGTTAAAGGGCCATCCTATGCAAGCTATGATAAGCAGTAGTAGAGTGACGGAGGACAAGGAGCAGGTAGCTCTGAAGGTTGTGTAGACTCGGAGGGGGTCGGCCTTCAAGATCCGGTGGAAAGAAGCAGCCTTCCAAGTCTGTTAAGAGGAAGTTAAACTTCAGAGGGAGTCGGCAAGCTCAAAGGGAGAGACAACCATCCAAAGGAAGTCAACCTTCAAGTGCAGGTGGGAGAGAGGAGTCTTCCAAGACTGTCAGGAAGGTGTCATGGGTTGAGGAAGCCATGCAAGATGCTCAAAAGCAGAAGGCTTCTAGGAGCAGGGTGTCTTCAAAGAAGGGTACATGTCATACAGCGGGATTTACTTCCGTGTCAAAGGGAGCAGTTATGGTAGCGGATCCAGCGTGGAAGACTGACATACTTCCAGGTGATGGTGGATGGAATACCTCCCTTGCTAAGAGAAAGTGTTGATGTTTTTGTAGCATTGGGAGGTATTCTCACATTGGCCTTGGTGTCGAGCATGTGGGAATCTTTGTTGGCACACACATTGCATTTTTTGTTTTGGTGAAAA
Source organism: Picea sitchensis (assembly GCA_010110895.2). NCBI lineage: Eukaryota > Viridiplantae > Streptophyta > Pinopsida > Pinales > Pinaceae > Picea > Picea sitchensis. Next base: position 189,729 of record SNQJ01S0000899.1, on the reverse strand, counting down.
CCCCTTGTATATTGAGTTAGGGCTTCACACCCACATGGAGGAATAAACAATTCTAATTTAATGTTGAGTTTCGTGAAGGGCTCCTTAAAGTAAATTAAGGGCTTCTAAACTCACTTTAGACTCCTATAAAAAGAGAGGCAATGTGAGGATCATTGTGACATCTCATTGTGACATTATGGAGTTGGCATAAGTGAGTGAACACTTGTGCCAAGAAGATTGGGTGGCAATTTCAACAAGGAAATTCTTCACTTTGGCAAATTTGGCCTAGGGTTTCTAGACATTCTATTTTCTGATTTTCTACTGAGGTAGGACAGTCACATGTGTGCTATGGACAGTCCATACAGTCCGTACAGCCGATGTTCGCAGCCCGTACAGCTGACGTCAGCAAATCGTATAGGTTTGAGCTAGCTAGGGTTTGTACTAGGTTTGCAAGTTGGAAGATTTTCGAGATTTTGTTGAATTTGTAATTTGTTGGAAGGACTGTTTTGTCCTCAGAATTTCTCAATCAGAAAAATTTTATAGAACAGAAAATTTTGTGTCTCATGTGCATGGATGATTTATCTTTGATCTTTATGTTTCCGCTGTAATTTTTTGTAATTTTCTGTCATAATTTCAATGTAAAATTATTCAACGATAACAACCCTAGTTTACTATTTGAGGTCACTTGGAAGTAATTTTCAGATCTAAAATTGAATGCATTGAATTGCCTAAAAAATTGATCGAATGGTCTTGGATATGGCAATGGTGTAAACCCATAAGGAACAATGATACCTACTGCTACAAGAGCCAAACATTATGAGAAGGAATCTCATACTGGGAAACTTGATTTTTCCTTGTGAAACAAATTTGAAATTATAAGTAAAATTTCTATGATAATATCTCATGAGGACTGTATGTGTATGATACAGGATAGATGATGGCTACTGAACTTGAAAGCTTGGGAAGAAGACTGTCGTTAGGACATTGGGACCCTATGATTGCCACAACCTATAGATTTCCAATAGGAGTCTAGTAGTAAGATGGTGCTCTCCTTGCATGTGAACACCTTAGCAAATGATGGATCGTCCGAGGGATTGTGTAGCAGTGAAGGGGATGCATGAGCCTGGAAGGTGAGTATAGCAAGGAAGAGGCAACATAATCATGCATACGGCATGGTGGTTGGAATCATGAGGGTGTGTCTAGAAAGAACAGTGAGTTGAATTCTTGCCCGTGGCAGCGTTGTGAAGTACAGGATAGCCATACAAAGTATCGAATTATGATTGTAAATTCATTTTGAATACGTATTTATATTATGGAGTTGATAACTCCTGAGAATAAGATGATTGTTATATGATAAGGGCAATAACATGTATGTTTTCATGATGGTTGCATAGGAACAACCGAAGAACGAAGATATGAACCAGGTACTTGGAAAGAAGAGCAATAAAAGGAAATGGAGCTCAAGGACAAAGGCATGGGACAAGTAAAGTCCAGTGGACTTGTTGCAGCTCAGAAGAAGCAAAGTGGAGTTGAAGATGCAATGCAGGAGGCGCATCTGCAACTATTTGAAGGTTTGGAGATTCCACTATCACAACTAGGGCTCCTAGAGCCACAACTTGTAGACTTCCTAGCCGACCTTGTGTTGGAGCGACCTATAGAGAAGTGGTACAGCCTGAGGGACTGCAGTGTAGAGAAGGGGGTACACTTCCTTGGGTTGTGCAGGTTGTGGCGAAAGAGAGCTTGTTGGTTGGAATTGTTGTGGGAATTGACAAATTGTGAAAGTTTTTGTAGTTGGAATTCCTGGAGACGCATCTCTGAGACTTCCTAGTTGGTCTGTGCTGGAGCCCTGGATGGAAGTGGTGCAGCTTGAGGCACTGCAGTGCAGAGAAGGGGGTACACTTCCTTGGGTTGTGCACACTGAGGGGAACGAGAGATTGCAGGTTGGAATTGTTGCAAGAGTTACTAAAGTGTGAACTCATTATGTATGGTTTGTGGTCCGAGTGCCCATGTATATGTATTTTGAGTCAGAGTGCATGTGTGATATTAGGCCAGAGAACCTATACGTTGAATAAGGGTTGGAGAGCCTAGCATTGCAATATGTATGTACACCTATATGGTGTTGTGCACTGAGGACAGTGCAAAAATAAGGGGGAGGGAAATGTAATATCCCCAGTTCTAATCCCAACATTTATAATGTAATTATGAAAATATTAATTAGCCTGGTGAGCCGATATGTTTGGGTGGGATAGCCCATATGTATTGATATGGCCAAGGGCCAAGCTATGTAAAATGTACATTAAAATTATTAATATAAATAATTATCGTTGGTTGCGGTACGAGCGGTACGATAACGATGGGGGGCTATGATTCCACGAGAGGGGGGCTAAAGGGGGGTCCAAGGGGTCACCCATTTATATTAATCCAAGTCATTCATATTAATGTTTATCCACCTTTGAAATATCAAAGAGTTATTAAAGTGATGTAAGAGTGGTAGGTGGAAAAGGTCAACTCACCCAATAATGACAGCATGGACCGAGTACAACCACTTTTTGGGAAATGTCAGTCAAGCTTGCATGAGAAGAAAAGGAAATTCGAGTTCATTCTTGGGCCAATTTTTCATGTTGGTTTTGGAGAGAAAGAAGAGAGTTGAGTGCTAGAAAAAGAGCACCATCCATGTTATGCTTAAGGACAGCCATTGATGGGCTGATTTTTATGTTGAAAATGAGGTTGTAGGCCTAGAATGAAGGTCATATGCCTGTAAGTGACATTTCATGTTGAGCAAATGGCTCAAGAGCCTTGAGAAGGCTGCTATAAGCACTCCTGGAGCAGCTGAGAGTTCCTGGAGTCCCCAACTGGAGATTCCTAGCCAATCAAGTGCATTGGAGCCCTGGAGGGAAGTGGGAAGGCCCGAGGGATTGCATAGCAGAGAAGGGGGGGTCCCATTCCTTGGGTTGTGCAGGTTGAGGGAAAGAGAGTTGGTGGATTGGAACTGTTGTTGGAGTAGGAACTTGGGTTTTGGGCTACTGAATGTGGAGAGCGAAGAGCCAAGAGAGCCATAACTCCTTGTGGACTCATAGCCTCAACTCAGGGGTGGCCTACTATTGAGAGAAATGGAACAAAAGCGCCTATGGCTGGGAGGAACATCCCCTATATGCAGCCAATCGGTTCAGCAATTAAAAGATAAGTTTTATGTTGTGTTTTAAATGTTAATTCCGTTGTGTAAAATGTTTAATTTGAATGTTGTTGGGTTTGTTTGATAATGCCTGCATTCATGGGTTTTTATTTATGTTGTTAGATGCTTGAATAAGTTAGCATGTGCTTGTTGTTGATTTTATTGTGTAAAGAAAATTTTTGTTTAAGTGGGTTTAGCAAGCAGGGTTCTTTACACGGAATGTGGAAGTGGATATTTATGAAAAGTTGTTCAATAATTGACACAATATTGTAAAGGAAGTCGACTTACTCTTTGAAGCACAATGGAGGATTTATTGGATAACATAATAATGTACAAATGTAAACATGAATATACAAATGGCAGGCACACATTAGTTTTTTTAAGCACACATTAGTTTTTTTAAAACTATTATACACAAAATAATGATCGTGTCCATCTATATTTGTTTATCCATATAAGAGACCATTTTCACACTGTTGGAATTTGTAGTCCCTCAGAAAGTGTCCTGCAGAGTGCCATTAATGTTAGCAGCGAGCAGASAAGAGCTGGGCACATTCAGAGAAGGTACRGTGGCAGGTACTCCAGCAGAGATTCCATAAAGMAGTCTGTACAGCAGCCTTCATTACAGTAGCAACAGTGTGCCCTCCTTCAGTGGTTCCATACATCAATAATGAGGGCGCAAGGGCATTTATGGAGGAGAGAGAAATAGAGGGTGCATGCAYGCACCATCCTCAATTTAGTTCCAGTTTAAATACAATTTATATTTAACAGTTCAGTTCTATTTCTAAGTTTGATTTAGTTAGTAGTTGCATGCATAGTTAATTAGGGCACTTTGCATGTGGAAAGTTTSCAAGAATTGATGGGGCACAGATCCTTAGAAGAGAGAGATGCATGCATGCATGCATACTTGTACTCTCCTCTAGTGGGCACACCTTCCTAGGAATAGTTATTTCATGTAGGTTGAGGGTGCTAATCCCAAGGCCATGAATAGATCTAGGGTTTAGGTTTATTTCAGTTAAGGCATTGTTGTGCACGTGTCTACATTCATTGTATCTCCTAGTTTATAAAGGAGAAGCAAGGGGTACAGGTTTTATTCATTTAGCTTTTCATAGTAGGAAGCAGTGGGTGAAGGGAAGAGTTTGAAGCTTTCTGTGTATTTCATGTTTTCAAGAGTAATAAATAGTGATGTGATTTGAATTTTAGATCTGTGTACTTGCTACTACTTTCTTCAGTTTGATGTGTTTCAGTTCCTAGTAAAAATCAGATTGCAGTCTTGATAAAGATTTTAGTTTTCTATTTTCGTAAGTAGGTAGGTTAGAGATCAAACTAGGACTATTACTATGTGTTGAAGAATTTTAACATGGTATCAGAGCAGTGTATCGGACACCTTCTAGAGTTCTGTGTATGGAGAGATCAGCCTTGAAGGAAAGAGAGTTGTCAAAGGGTTTCAGTGGGCAGCATGTCTATGCTTTAGTGACTAAAGCAGAATTGTGTCAATGATCAGCAGGTGGACCTAAGAAGGGTTGTGCCATGTGAAACCCTAGTTTATCTAATGAGTGGAGATTGAAGCTTGTTCAATGGAGTTGCAATAATGACCATTCCCAGTATGTGAAAGAGTCACTTGTTGGAGGGCACCTCTAACTTTGTGTCGTGGAAGTTCAGATTGTAAAACCTCCTGGAAGCAACAAACCTTTGGTAACTTGCGGAGAAGGAGGTCAAACCCCCTATAGGTCCCAAAGATCTGGCAAAGAACAAAAAGACCGCAATGAATGCAAAGCTATCCCTACTGGATTCAGTGAAGGATCATTTGATACCTCATATCGCCGAGAAAATCACTACCAAGGAGATGCAAGATGCCTTGGGAATCCTACATCAAAGTGTGAACATATCTAGGAAGATGCACCAGAGGAACAAGCTCACCACGTCTCGCATGTCCAAGACAGATATAGTAGCTAGCTATCCGATGAAGCTACAGAGCTAAGAGACCAGCTTGGTGCAGTTGGTGAAGAAGTCAAAGATGATGAGCTAGTTCAGATTGCTCTAAATGGCTTTAGTTCATCTTGGCACAACTTTTCCAGGTTATCTGTGGTCAAAAGTAGTTAACTTGACTTCGAGAAGTTGTGGGATACTTTCATTGGAGGGAAGATGAGACTAGAGAAAGTCTCAACCAATTACAAACATGAGGATGATGGACCAGACCTAGCCCTCGATGGTAAGGTGAGGAGAGGATGTAGAAATGGAGGACTCGGTGGGGTTCAAAAGGGCAAGGAGGAAGAATCATATTCTTCATGTTAGGGGAAGATAGATTTCATTCATCAAGTTCTTCGGGTGCGTCAAGCACAGTCACTATGCCTCTCGGGACACTAAGAGGAAGAAGGGAAAGGGTAAGCAGCAACAACAGTAGGAGTTTGCATGGAGTGTAGATGGTTCCAATGTGGGGATTTCACTACCAAGATAGATACCCACTATGCCATGGTGTCCAATGTTTACACAGATAAACACGCACTATGCTTTCCATGTACACAGTTTCAAGGGTTTGATGGTATGCAAATAGTGGAGTTTCGTGACATATGACTTATGACAAAAAGATCTTCAACGGGTTTCAAGAGAAAGAGGGAGGAATGCTTGTGGAGTTGGGTGATGATGCCACGTATCCTATTAAGGGATTGGGCTCGATTCTTTTCACATCCCTTCAGGTGATGTTCTTAAGTTAGATTATGTCTTGTATGTTCCTAATTTAACAAAGACTCTGCTTTCAATTTCTTACATGATAGATTTACAGTATTTAGCTAAGTTTGATGGTCAGCAAAGTCACCATCAGAGACAGCAACCATGTATCAAGTCGAGTTTTGGCCCAATGAGTGCAAGAAGGTGGCCTTTACAAGTACTCGCAAATCTAGTAGAGAAGATATGGCAAGATGCCACGATGGAGGGTTCCTCCAACCTTGAGGAGACAATTACAGAATCGACTACGGAATGAATGATTGATCCCTTGATTGCAGCTATTGGGAGTAAGGAAGAGTACTAGGTTGAGGTTGTTACAAAAGGATTCTCTTAGCAAGAGGTAGTTGACCTTGATGAGACTCTTACTCTAGTGGTCGGAGGATTCTCCTAGGAAGAGGGAGTTTCCCTAGATGGGCTTATGCATGCACAATTAGTTTTGCATTTCAGTTTCTATGAGATTGTACTCATGTTGGGTTGTGTTGCTGCCTTATACACACCTCAGGTAACGTGGAAGAAATCTTCAATCCACTGGGTGTGTTCTTGGGGGCCAACCTCAAGTCGAGATACTATCACTCAACACTCGACTCTTCCGTCTAGGGCAACTCCTAGCGAAGCCAAGGGGGGTGGTCCCTAAGAAAATAACCAAGGCTAAGTAATCTATAGCATAAAAGTAAATCTAGGAGTTTAAATGAGAGCAAGGGAAACTACAACTATTCTAACAGCATACATGACACATAAATGAAATTGCTTATGCTGGAAATATAAAGCATATAAAGTATTTGCACAAGGATGAAATAATCTTGAAATGTAGATACAAGTGCTTGAATGAAAATGATAAGCAAAAAGAGATATAGACCAGTGCCAATAATGTAAGAGTTGCTTCAAGATGTAAAATGTTGTTGTAGGAGGATGTGTTGCAATGCTCTTGATAATTTTATTATTAAGATGAGTTGTTTAGTTCATGGGTTTATTGTGAAGTGGCTTGATGAATTGCAAGACCACTTATAAGTGCAAAGTATGTGCAAGTGATTACAATAAAAAAAATCTAATCTAAAATTTGGCCCTTTAGAGGTTATCCCTCAATTGGGTACAAAGAACAATGTCGAAGGTCCAACGAGGAGAGAACAAATCTCATTAGAGAGTATCCCCTTGACTTCACACGCAAGTTCAATGTATGGTCTCAATCGAACAATAACAACTATCGGATTGCTCTATTAAATTATTCCACACTGACCTGTCCCTATTCTGATGGGTCCCCCAGATCGAGCTAGGCTCGCAAGGCGTCAGAGCAATACTAGGGGAAGCTGAGGAGATGATTTATTTTCCAACTTTGAAATTACAAAAATGAAATTGCAAAAAGGGGAAATCTAAGCTACTTTAATCTAAAAAGGGAAACTACTCTAATGTTTTGCAGTGTTGTGATTATTTTTATGGTTTATTTTATCTTTTTCAATTAGCAAAATGAAAAGCATAGAAAGAAGGTAAATGAGTCAATCACACAAAGACACCTATCCCCCCTGGAGGATTGCAATTGGGCTTTGGGTAGCCCAATGCTTTTATTAATTTGTTACAATCTCTTTTTGGGGGAAAGCTTGTGATCCTTATAGATCTGAATCAACAAGTTTACAAGTTTTTTGGAAAAGTTTATTTCGATGAGAAAAGGTGCTCCTGGGGGTTCGGAATGGTGTAGATCTTCAAATTTTGGGTAGCATCTCATTTTGGCTGTTTGTCTTTCCTGAAAAAATGGCAAGCAAAAACAATCCACAAAGATGCCCAAAATCACTTTGGACAACTTGCGGAAAAGAATCAAAACTGTGGAAAAAATTATAATTTCTAAGTAAAAAAGGTACACTAAACTAGCGATTCACAACCACTAAAGCAAGCTAAATAATGAGCTTCCTTAGTGGTTTTGTTTGCTGTTCGGAACGACAAACAAAAGAGCAGTGAATTTGCTAAATATTGAATTGAAAGCACTTTAAAAGAAACTACCTTTTAGCCCTTAAAGATTTAGATAAAAATGCTTGCTAAAAGATGAACTTCTATGATAGATCTAGCTCTTTAATGATAGAAAAGTTAACATGCAATCTAGATCTGTTTAAGCATGCATGCATAAGTAAAGATCTATGTATAATTTTTAATTAGAGACTAGATCTACTTGCATGCAAGACAAGGTAACCAAGAAATTTTTAAGTTTTGTTGAGAAAGAGATAGAAAGAAGGGGCTTGCAACGTGAAGTTCCTTTGGGCTATGGAGTCCTCCGATGAATGGATGAGGGACTTTGTTCTCTCGAAAGGGCTTGAAGCTTGTGGTAGATTGCACTGAAATCAACCACCTCTTCAAGTATGAAGACCTGCAATCTTAATAAACTTGCACAAAATTTGTTAAATATTGGTGTTCCCTACACATGAAATCTAGATAGCATGCAATTAAGCTAAATTAACATGCAAATCTTTAATCACATGTATAAAGAGACAAAAGATCTAAATAAGCAAACCAATTAAGAAGATCTTTCCTATTGGGTGATATCACCCTTACTTAGGCCAACATACAAATTAAAATAAAAATAATTAAGATACATTTACCTCACAATATAATCCCATTGAACATCAAGCATCCACACAAAGCTACCATCCACCATATGACCTCCAAAGTCTCTTTCTTATTCCAATATCAAATGATTACAATAGAGTACAAGCATTTCTCTCCTAGCTCCAACTAGTTTACAATGGGAAAGAAGTCTTGTTTATATAGCAAAGAGGGAGCCATTCCCAAGGAGGGAGTGTGCACCAACTAAAAGAGAAATAGACATGTGTGAGGTTGGACGAGTGACACCTCTCCAACACATGAGATAACTTGCCATATGTTCAAGAGAAAGAGAGGGAGGGGTGACACATGGCCCAAGAGAGGTGGCAGCCTCCTTGGGATGTGCGCACTCCTTGGAGAATGCGCCACATCAAGGAATAGGGGCGCACCCTCTCGTTGGGATCCCCCCCCAATGCCATGTCACTTACCCAACTCACTCCTTAACTCCTTCTCAAATGCTAGTAAGGCTCACTGAACTCAAGAGAGGGTGAGTTAACTCAAAACATGTCCCCGACATGTTTCCCAAAAATTAGCGCTCGCTGATTTTTTGTCTTTTCTGTCTTTTATTTCCCTTTTGTGAGAGAAATTGACTTTTAGTGATTAAAAATCACTATTTTCACTCACAAAGGAGGTACATAGGTAAAGTGGGTATTCTAAGCAAGAAAATGAATACCCCCAAAGCATATGAAGCCTCCTAGTACCACTTATTTAACTTATACATCAATTACAATTAAAATATCCCGTTTTTGCGGGAAAAAAATTATTTGCTGAAAACATTAAAAAATCCTAAGGGGGGGGGACTTRGCGCATTTCCATAAAACTCTAGGAGCATGATTAGCATGGTAATATACATCAAACACTAGACTTAGACAACACACCAAGGCCTAGCCACTAGGACAATACTCCAGTTTTGGAGGATATTGAGTGAAAAAACTTAAAAATTATAACTCGCTTGCAAAGCAGCAAGATATAATAAAAAAGGAAAAAAAAAACACTCTAGAGTAATGTACTAATGACCATGTCTTAGAGGACTAAGCCTTTTACAAAATTCATCATGCTAGCTCATCTTATTACAATTCCCCATGGGGGTATGGAAAATGCRTGAAAAAAAATAAGAAAATTTGAAGGAGCAAAAGTGCCCGGCTGGACTTCTGAACTTTGATTTTGAACAAGTCTTTGTTCAATCTTTGGCGGCTCAACTGCAAGTCCATCCTAGTGCAACTTGGAGGGCAACAGGTTGTTCCGAGTTTAGTGCAAATTTCAATTTGTTATTTTATAGATACAATATGTTTGTCTTGGCCCTGTATACAGATGAGTTCATTATTGCAGGAAGTCCCAAACAGTTCATAATGTGGTGTAAAAAGATTTTGACCAATGAAGATGGCATGAAGGGCAAAGGAGGTTGGCAGGTTGCCAATGCAGTGTTCCTTGTATAGAAGGTTTTCACCTTGAAGACTCTGAAGAGAGTTCAGAGTACAGAAGGAAGCAGTGATACAGATTCATGTTTCTTTAGGCTCATTGGTGGTCAACTGTTTGACCAAGCCCCTAGCAGAAAGGGGATTCCAAATGCAGAGGAAATATCTTGTGTTTGGCAGAGAACACTTTTCTTAGTAAGAGTTAGAGTTGGATATTTTTTTTGTACCTCAAAATATGTCCAGCAGAGTGCCATTACTTTTAGCAACAAGCAGAGAAGATCTGGAAGCATGCAAAGAAGGTACGGTGGCAGGTACTCCAGCAGAGATTCCATACAGCAGCCTTAATGACAGCGGCAGCAGCATGCCCTCCTTCAGCAGTTCCATGCAGCAGTCATGAGGGTGCAAGGGCATTTATGGAAGAGAGAGAGAGAGAGAGAAGCTGCATGCATACCTAAAGCATGCAAGCGCCATCCTCAATTTAGTTCCAGTTTAGATACATTTTATATTTATAAAATGCGGTTCAGTTCTATTTCTGAATTTGCCTTAGTTAGTAGTTGCATGCACAGTTAATTAGGGCGCTTTGCATGTGGAAAGTTTCCAAGAATGGATCAGGTGCAGATCCCTACAAGAGAGAAGCGCATGAATGCATACTTGCACTCTCCTTTAGTGGGTGCACATTCCTAGGAATAGCTCTTTCCTGCAAGTTGAGGGCTCTAATCCCAAGATCAGGAACAGATCTAGGGTTTAGGTCTATTTCAGTTGAGGCACTGTTGTGCATGTGTCCACATTCATTGTACATCCAGCCTATAAAGGAGAAGGCAGGAGTATAGGTTTTATTCATTCAGTTTTTCAGAGAAGGCAGTAATGGTTGAGGGGTAGACTTTGAAGCTTTCTGTGTATTTATTTTTTTCAAGAGTAATAAAAAGTGATGTAATTTGAGTTTCAGATCCATGTTCTTGCTGCTGCTTTCTTCAGTTTGATGTGTTTCAGTTCTTAGTAAACATCAGATTGCAGTTTTGATATAGATTTCAGTTTTCTGTTTTCCTAAGTAGTTGGGTTAGAAATCAGACTGACTGTTACCATGTGCTGTCGAATTTTAACACACTCTTCATAACATGAGCCCTATACACCGATGGAGTCCAGAGAAATTGGACAGAATGAAGCCCTGCAGCCTCATCAGGCACAAAGATCAACCCAGAGAGAATATGACTTACATTCATCAAGTGTTGTGTCATGAGAGGCTATTCTAGTATCAATATAGATGTACAATGCAAATCGTTGAAGCACAGGTAGATATAAATAGATAGAGAGAGAGATTTGTATTACCTTATCCTAATTTTTGAGAATAGAAAATATTTACAAGGAGTTAATAAATAAACTCCATAAGATAAATCTTGGAAGTTCAAAAATTATTTTCTTTTGAAAACTCGGGAGAAAATAGCCAGTTTATAAAACAGACCATAAAATTTCCCACAATGCAGTGTATTTTTAGAGGGGTGGCACGTTCCACTCAGTGGTCACTGGCTCAATTTCCATGAGTTCACACCAAGGTTCACACTGTACATTAATTCTCAGGATTAGTATAATCAATAATCCAAAAATAAATATTTCTCTGCTCAATTCATCCACGTAAAATCTGGAGATCCTTATATCTCTACTCAGTCAGATGTTCAAGTAGAATCCACAGAACCTTATTTATCTGCTAAATTCATCTGTTTCAGTAAAATGCAGAAAACCTTATTTCTCTGTTCATTTCATATGTTTAAGTAAAATCTAGAGAACCTTATTTCTCTGCTGAATTCATCCTTTTATGTAAAAATCAAGAGAACCTTATTTCTCTGCCAAATTCATCCTTTTATGTAAAAATCAAGAAAACCTTATTTCTCTGCTAAATACATTTGTTTAAGTAAATCAAGAGAACCTTGTTTCTTGGCTAAATTGATATGCTGTCAGAGTGTTTTTCGATGTAACAGTGTAACATATTTTGAAGTACGATGTTTCGGGTGAACTCTTCATCTATTTGACATTTTTTACACTGCCAATTTCTGTTTTAGTCCTTATCAATTTGTTATGCTATCCTCATACCCTACAATGTTATTAACTTATTACTTTACTCTGCCTCCTAATTATCTGGTTTTAATTTCTTGCCCTTCTTGAGATATCAACGTTGATTGCTTTTCAATTCAATTTAATATTATTACATTCCTTTATTTTTTATTCATTTGTTGATTTAATTTTATTTATTTTATTTATTTGCCCCACCATTGTCTACCTCCCCCTCCAATCTCTGATATAAATACACTCCCCTTCCTCATTTGCAATGTTCTTCTCCCCTTCCTCATTTGCAACATTCTTCTCTATCTTTGTTGTATTGTTCCCTTGAAGATGGGTTAAGACTTCACCAAAGCGCCGGACTTCAAAATATGTTATGCGGTTACATCCAAAAATACTCTGACAAGATGTACCACAGCGAAAGGTTGCATTCCCATATAAATTGGTGTTGTAAAATTCAGAGAGCATTATTTCTCTGCTAAATTCATCTGTTTAAAAAAAACAGAGAATCTTATTTCTCCGCTAAATCCATATGTTTAAGTAAAATTCGGAGAACCTTTATTTCTCTGCCAAAATCATCTGTTTGAGTAATATCCCAATAAACTTATTTCTCTGCTAATTTCATATCTTTCGGGAGAACCTTATTTCTCTACTAAATTCATCCGTTTAAGTAATATCCAGAAAACCCTCTCTGTCTGCTAATTTCATTCGTTCGAGTAAAATCCAGAGAACGTTCCTTCTTTGCTAAACTCAGCATTTTATGTAAACATCAAAAGAACCTTAAATTTCTCCGCTAAAATCATCTGTTTGAGTAATATCCCAATAGCCTTATTTCTCTGCTAATTTCATATCTTTCCGGAGAACCCTATTTCTCCGCTAAATTCATATGTTTAAGTAAAATCAAAAGAACCTTTTTTTTTTCTTTTTATGGCTTCCGCTCATCACTCTGCGACCGCTGAAATGGTTTGTTCCCTATAAGCGCCCAACCTGATGTTATCGGCCTCAACATGGGCTAAACAGTGATGGGTAAGAGGGGATTATATTCCACGAAATCGTCCAGTACTTGCGTTTAGCCTATCCATAAACGCGAGTACGATCACTAGCACAAACACAAACGTCCTCCAAGGGATAAACATGTTTCTGAATAAGCTTGAACCTTGGTTTGGCATTAACAGCGCCCTGCTCTCACCGACCCCACAAACCCCCATTGACGAAAAGAACACTTTTTAACAGCTAAATTCATATGTTCAAGTAGAATCCAGAGAACCTTAATTTTCTGCGGCGTTCATCTACTTAAGTAAAAACGCAGGTATTTAAGTAAAAAGCCAAAGAATCTTATTTTTCTCTGCTACATTCATCTGTTTGAGTAAACCACCCAGAGAATTTCATTTCTCGGCTAAATTAATCTGTTTAAGTAAAATCCAGAGAACCTTGTGTCTCTGCCAAATTCATCTCTTCAAGTAAAATCCAGACAACCTCATTTTGATGCTAATACGTTTAAGTAAGACCTAGAGAACCTCGTGTCTCTGCTAAATCCATGTGTTCAAGTAAAACCCGGAGAACATTGAGGTCCAAACTCCAAAGAAGGTAATAACAACTTATATGTTTGTAAAACAGTTCAGAATCGACATTCTTTAAATAGTTGCTCGCTATGTTCATCAGTTTGAGTAAATTCGAGAGAAAATTGACACAGACAGAGCAATAACGAGTTACCTGTTTGTGCAACAAATCGCCATTGGAGGAGTAAATAAGCAGAAACCCCTGAGAAGTACCAAGGGCAAGGGTTCGATCCTGGTCAAATGCCAGCCATTCAATTGCAGTAATATTTCCTTCTGAAGAGAGAGCAGGGCGGATGATAAACTTCGGTCCCCCGTCGCCATTCCAGGTGAGAATTACAAGCAATGATTTGTTGGCCAGGGCAAGTGAGTGTGAGGTGATTGCAAGGATCAAATTGGGGGTAGTCTGAAGCCATCCCTCTTTGCCTGCTCCCAATTCCCCCAACTCCTCGCATGCTACGCACCCTAATTCTGTGAGTCCACCCTGCATTACTTCGAAAATTTAAATCGGCATAGCCCACCAGTCTCTGTTGTTTAGATTAAGAATCCAACGGTTGCTCTTGCTTCATTGTGATGCCCGAAGACTTTTGACTTGTTTCAGAAGAACTTCATACACAATCTTCAAAGAAAACACATCACAAGGACAGGAGCTCTCACTGAATCGACCCGGGTACATTCATCTCGATCTCTTCAACATAGAGAGGGACTAAAAATAAGTCCTGCATTGAA
>SNQJ01S0000899.1:137801-171241 GCA_010110895.2 Picea sitchensis | reverse complement strand
TTTTTGTTTAAATTGAGATTTTTATGCTCATTTCTAACTTTTGACATATACTCTTGTAATAAATGTCTCATACTAAAGTGAATGTCTTAAGTCTGTCTCAAAGCAAGCCAAGGAATGGAACTATTTGAAAAGGTTGATTCTGTAGCTCATTATAATTATCAAGATTCTAATGGGGGCCCTTTAAATTTTGTAAAAATATAGGGGGAGTTGTTGGGGCCCAACAGGTATTTAATTTTTTTAATGTATATTTCTTCGGAACAATAAGCAAATTGGGTGTATGGGACTTAAAGTTAAATAATAACAACGTTTTTTAATTATTGATATATTTTTTCATTAAATGGGAAATTTTGCATAAGATAAGATAAAACCATTTTATCAGTGTCCAACAAATGACCGAGAAATAGTTTAAGGAGACTTCAAAGTACACATAGTGGTCAATAGTTTATGAGTGTCTAGAATAAACCTAGATGCTAAAGAGATGACATAAAAGGAAAGATACAACTAATAATAAAAGAAATAATAGAAATATCTAGATACAGTAGAGGAGGAAAACCCTAAGAGGCCTAAGACCCTAGCTCAACATCAATGCCATAATTGGCTTTAAAAATAAAAGTAGATGAGGAAGAGGGAGAAATGGTACCATGTTTCCATATATCACTGTGAAGGGACTCGTACAAAGCCTGGCGACATCCTCTAAAGAGTACTTTGGGTTGAGGGGGCGTGGTTGCACAATATTGGGAGGAGCACTGGAGCAAAATACACAACCTATCTTAACATCATAGGTTGAGGGTAAAAACCTCATGATAGAAATTTGGCTACTTGAGCAGACATGGTAGGTAGTCCTATGTATGGAGAGAGTATGGCTTTGGGACCTACTAAAGGTGGGTATTTGCTCATCAAGTGGGAGGAAGTTTGGTGTCTCATTGACCTCCCACTAATAGGATCGAGAGGTGAAGAGTCTGACTGGCACTTACTACCTTTGCTAATCGAGATGGATTGAAAGAAAGAAGTGATGAACGTTATGATACTAGGTCTAGAGAGGTCACACAAGGTATCCCACTTGTAAAGCATTGTCTCGCATACATATAAAGCTAGGCATCTTTGGTCAAGGTAGAAAAAAAATTACAAGGGGGTTCCCCCAAGTCTCAAAAAAAGGAATGGAGCCACCCATGAATATCATAGTATATGGGACATCAAAAAATAAAGTGCTTCTTATAATCAATCTCCTGGAGATGGAAAACTAGAAAATCCTCTCACACTATTGGGATGTGGTAATCTACCTCAATCCACAAATGGTGGGAGTAAATGCACAATTGATTAAGGGGATTTTTTAGGCCATGTACCTAGTGGCATCGAATCTAGTCAATATGAACAATGAAACCATCTTGCACCTGCATGGACTGCTCATAATAAAAATTCATACCGAGGCCAAGAGTCTAAGGGGAGGAGACCAAAATGCATTGAATGTAAGCTCAATATATGCCACCCCTTCTTGCCCTATTAATCTCTCATTTAGTGAGGATGAGATGACTAGGGGCATCCAAAGAATAACTAAAATGAGGGAGATGCTTCGTTACACACAATATGTTTGTTAATGATAAAACATCCAATCCTAATAGGGGAAGCAATTCATAAAGGCAATAATATAGTTTGTATTTGAATAATATGAGTGATGATTTACAAGAGCTCTTGTGATAGTATAAATATTCATTCATGAGAGTGAAAGGTTATGACCCTTGAGTTTATTTAATATATTATTAAGTACTATTATGTAATTTTTTATGACCATTTGTTACACCTCAAAATTACTATATGTGTCAATGTCCATTGGGGGGCAATTTGTTACACATCAAAATTACTCACTTTGATAGTGTCGCAAGTGTCGTCATTACAAGTGTTGTAAGTGTCGCATCTTGACTACAAGTGTTGAAAGTGTCACAAACATTATACTGCCATATTTCCTATGTCGTGTCTCTAATGACATCACAAAGACACTTAAGACACCCCAAAGATTAGTTTTGAAGAAGAAAAGTCTCTTGACAGGGAGTGCAAACCTTTTCCCATTGAAAAAACCACTAAAAACTGAATTTTGGAGAGGAGCGCTCCCCTACCCACTGTTAGGGAGTGTTGGCGCTCCCTGAGCCTCTTTGGGGGAGTGTTTGAGCTCCCTGTGCACCCTTATGGGGGAGCGCTACCCCTTTTCTGAGAAAATTTTGGGTTTGTTGAGACAAATCGGGGAAGAATCCCTCAATTCCTGAAGGTGGCTGGATTTGAATGGATGGTCAAGGCATGATCTTAGGGGAGATCCTCAACTAAAGGAGAGGAATCCTCAACTTATCCCAAAGATCTCTCAAGTGGTTGAGCCTCTCCAAGGTTATATAAAGAGGCCTTCTCATGGCGAAAGGTACATGGAAAAGATTGGAGATGTGAAACTTATGATCTCATGAGTGAGATGTCATCAGAGCAATCAGTGTAGATTACTTCATCAAAGGGGTTGGACAAGGAGAACTGGAAGAAGCTGTTGCACCTTCATTCAAAGGATTGTAAGTACTTTTACTTGTTCTCATTAATATAATCAATGCTTGGCCTGTTTCTTTCAAACTTGTGCTTGTTCCATATGAGTTTGTCTGCAGTAGATGGATCTATGTTTGAGCTAATCTCAGTAGAGTAGGAAGTCTTTTGTACCTTTGTTTGTTTTACAAGACCTATTAGGGAGCTTAGGATCGAAGCTCGCCCGAGACTTTGCAAGGACAAACGTCGCTAACAAGGTACATATCTTTCTTCTTCTCTTTCATTGATTAGCTTGATTAGATCTAAAAGGAAGTCAGTGTCCATGTTAAACACTTTTCTGTCTTGGCCTTAGGAGTCTAGAGACCAAAAGGGAATCCACTTGTCTGCAAGGGGATTCACCTACAACAGAAATTGGCGACTCCACTGGGGATGGAACCAGATTGATCGTTTCCATTCCCAGATCTTGTTTTGGCCCTTTGCCCACTGATTTGATCTTTTCCATATTGTCTTTTTTATTCTTAGATTGGTTTGATTGCCTCTTCATGTCATCATGATCACCCTGATTGATTGAATTTTCTTGAATTTTTGAGTTTCTGGGAACTTTTCTGAGATTTTGTAGCAGAGCGCTCCCCTGCCCTTGTTAGTAGAGCACCAACACTCCCTGGTGGTCTTAAACAGAGTGTTGGAGCACTCTGGTACCCCTTACACCAGAGCGCTATCCCATTTTCAGTGAAAAACCATCTAGTTTTTCAATTTCTGGGTTCAATTTTTGCTTTTTGCATTTGCTCAAGGTCTCATACTCTCAATCCATCTTGGTATTGGCCTTCAACACCCTGTTTTCTAAAGATTCATCCTCTTTTGTTTGGGATTTTTTACATTTGTCCTTACTTTGCAATAACTCTTTGTCCTTCACGATTTGGAGTCAATTTGTCATTTTCTTCTCATTTATCTGAATGAGTGAAAACTTTGTAAGGAGTTTCAAAGGTCTTTTGTACTTTTCTTTCTGATCTTTGAGTCATCTTGTCCAAGCTCTTTCTCCTTCCTTTTGAGTTTTTGACTTTCTGTTTCTTGTTTGATCATAACAAGGGTGTCTTTTGGTTTATGTGAAGTTTGCTTCCAGATTGCTTAAATCTCACAACTCTTGAAGTCTGATTAGCATAGGAAGCTTTACATCTACTGGTTATCAGTCACATATAAACATTTTAGCATTGTATTGGATTCCGTATTGAGGACTATTGCATGAGGTCATCGCATCTTAGTGTTTGACGGTGAAAGGAAAATCCTTCTCCTTCCCTTAATTAGACATTCATTGAAAGAAAAGATTGCTTATCATTTCTTATGCATGTTTTGGGAACCGAGTCATAATATCATCAGTCTTCACTCTCATACACCTTTGAGTAAACAACAACCACTAAAATCAATGCTTAACTAAAATTTATCAAACTTTTTACATCTTTGTTAGCAAACCTACATTAGTTTAAGGTGCAGGGCTTTGGAATAGGTTGAAAGGATAACTTTATAAAGCTATCAAACAAACTTAGCATCTTGCGATAGGGAGAGCAAATCCAATTGTCATATAGGCTTTTAGCATCTTTAAGTGCGGTAGGGAGAGCAAATCCAATTGTCATATAGTTTTCTAGATCCCCCTCTCACACAAGGTTACACACGAGGTCACATTCTCAGTGAGTTACTAAGATTATCCGCGGTTCAATTGTTTGTAGTGGTCGGATCAGATATTGGGGGTCACTCTTGGTGGGTATACCCACGCTTATGTGTGGGAGACTCTCGAAAGTTGATTCTTGACTTGTTATCCTTCCGCCGCTCGGACTGGACTGCCGGACCGTATCTTCCGTGGGTCAATTCAGGACCTTAGTAACTATAATCTTTAGGGTCTCGCCACAAGGTGATGGTGAAGGAAGTCTCACTGTGTCTTTGAATGAGGTTGGTCGTAAACTCACTGGCCCTTGAGGGTAACCAAAATTATCAAGGCGGAAGCTTGCAATCTGCTACAGTATCCTGTTAAGGTGTCACTAACGAATCGATTCAACGCACCTCCATCCCTACTTTCCTATATAGCTCTTTATCCATTGGATTTCATCACCAACTAGTGGTTCTATTGTGGGAAGGTTTTTTCTTATTGTTTGCTTCTCAAATTCATAACGTTTGTTGGTTGTGTTACTTAGTGGACCTTAGGTCGATTTAGTGTTAATGGCGTCGAATCTTGGGGGTATCAATGGAGGAACCCCTTCTTTTCGGGAACCTTATACCTTTCCTTCTTTTGAAACTTTGGTCCTCCTCAGACATTGCCACATCTCCAGGCCTCCGGGACTCACCATCGGATTATCGGTTTTTTTGTTCCCCACTCCGGTGATCTCAATCCTCCCAATGTTTCAACTAAACCTAATAATTTAGATGTTATACACCTGGCCACACATCAACTCACGTCCTCACGATGTCTCCTTCCCTCCTTCGCCTAGTGAAAGCTCTAAAGCAAGTAGCCAGTTGACGAAGAAGAAGAAATGGAAAGAGAAGAAGAAGAGATCCCAAGAGGACCTCAAGGCTCCAACAACACGACGCTGAATCCCAACAACCACCGTTAATAGTACTAGGAGGTTGATGAGGTCAACAAGGATTAAAATGAAGAATCAAAGCCCAAATTCCCTTGCAGTTTTTTTGTAAGGGTGACCACTTTCGAGGGATTTCCCTAGTATTCCCTAGGTCTTAGAATTTTGGTCCTCCATGTCATCGGCCTCCACCGGTCATGCCGATGATACCCCATCAACTAGTGACGCTAAGGTTGGTAAGAAGAAGACAACTATCAAATGGAAGAGGGGAATGGAATGGAAAGGAGGAATGGACTTTGAGTGGAATGGATGGATAACGGATCTGGATGGATGGAATGGAAGGCCCGGATTCGACGGAAGAATGGACCCGGATGGATCTGGATGGACATGGATGGAGGATGGATGGAATGGAGGAATGGAATGGATGGAGGACGGACGATGGATTCTGATGGATGGAGGAAGAAGGAAAGATGGACGGATGGATCTGGACGGACTTGAAGGAAGGAAGGAAAGAAGGAAGGAAAGGAATGGACGGATGGAATGGAATGGATGGATGGAATGGATGGATGGAATGGAGCCGGAGGAATGGAGGAATGGATGGAAATGGAAGGACGGAAGGAATGGCATGGAAAGGAATGGATGGAATGGAATGGAATGGATGGAAGGAATGGATGGATGGATGGCCGGATGGATGGAGGGATGAGGATGGAATGGAATGGAGGATGGATGGCATGGAAAGGAATGGATGGAATGGAAGGAATGGAAAGGAATGGAACGGAGTGGCCCTGGAGTGTTTGAGTGTCTTCAGGTGTTCTTAAGGGGGGTGGTTCACCCCTCTCGAGAAAAATTTTGGTTTGTTGAGGTAAATCAAGGAAGAATCCCCTCAAACTCTGAAGTTGGTTGGATTCAAAACTGAGGTCAAGGCATGATGTGGAGAACCATAATCAAAGTGAAGAGGAATCCTCAACTTGTCCCAAAGATCTCTCAAGTGTTTAAGCCTCTCCAAGGTTAATATAAGGAGGCCTTCCCATGGTGAAAGGTACATGGAAAAGATTGAGATGGAAAACTTATGATCTCTGGCTGAGTGAGATGTCATCAGAAAGCAATCACTGTAGATTTTCATTTTAGCAAAGGTTGGATATGAGAACCCAGCACATACCCCATTCAAAGGGATTGTGCTACTTTGTACTTGTTCTCATTATCATAATCAATGCTTAAATGCTTTCAAACTTGTGCTTCTTTGCTCCATATGAGTTTGTCTCATAGAGAGATGGTAGGTCATATGTATTTGAGCTAATATTGGTAGAGTAGGAAGTCTTTGTACCTTTGTTTGTTTTACATGACCTATCAAGGAGCTTAAGATTGAAGCTCGGCTTGGACTTTGTAGGGACAAATGTCGTTGATAAGGTACATATTTTTCTTCTTCTCCTTCGTATATTGTCTTGATTATATCTAAAAGGATTTTAGTGTCCATGTTAAGCACTTTTGTCTTGGACTTGGGAGTCTAGAGACCGTAAGGAATCCACTGTCCTGTGGGGGATTCACCCACCCAACACCAGCCAATTTTACATTGTTGATGGAAATATAATGCGGCTAAAGTTAAATGTATATGTAATAGGGTATGGTGAAATAGAGGACCCACGTGAAAAATGAGTGAGAGTATGTATATATATAAAGTTCAATGGTTATTGTATACATGGACTTTATGATTTGGGTGGTTGGATGTACATGGGATACTTGAAAGTTGTTATCCTGATGTATAAGGGGTTATTGTGTAACTTGTTACCACATAAACTTGCATTATCCAAATGTAAAGTCCAGTGTACCAATCAAGGGAAGCTTGATGCAAAACTAGAGGCAATGGTTGATGTCACCTTGACATTCACCTCTCTCACTTCATAGTTGGAATATTTTTTACTGAAGGGGGGTTTCCCTAAAGGATTCATAAGATCTGCAATTAAGGCATGGTAAAAGTGACACAAATCAACAAGCATAGAAGTTTTATAATGTAACAATTAAAATAGAGGAAGGTCTAACATGATTGGTGCTTGTTATCTAGAATATGGAGTTGAATAGAGATACAATAGTGGTTTGAGTTACAATGAAAAACTCAAATGGGGTATATTTCTTTAAACAAATCCTGAAATGTTAGATTATATCAATCTTCTTAGAGGCAAAAGAATCCCAACAATAGGGAAATATTTCTACACACAATCCTTCTACAACATTCAAGTCAACTACAAGGGAAAGCTAAGAACTGCATTAGATGAAAGCTACAAATATAGTGTGACATTGTCATCAATAGAACTCAGTTTAACATTTGATACAATGAACCTTCAAAGATTCTAATCACAACTTGAAATCATAAATGCTTCATACAACCAAGGGAAGATACATCCAGACTAGCATGTGAAACAAATTAATGCAATCAAGCATAAAAATTGTAATATTAATAAAGCAAAATAAATATGCAAAAAGAGAGATAAGAAGAGTGAAGACACCACTAGTAATTTCATATTATCCAATTAACCAAACAATAGTTACGGTACATGGGGGTTCAAACCTTAGTGATCCAACCATTTGGAAATATTTTTCTTACCTATTTATAGTTTTTACAATAATTCTCAAGGTTGATTATCTTAACAAAGTAATATATGATCATCCTCCCATACACTCAACCATAGAAAAAAAAATAGTGCCTTAAAACCAACCCTAGGGACTACTTTGGGTCCAACTTGATCTCGTCCTTTTATGCACTTAAACCTTGAATAAGTAACCTCCAAGCCCTCCAAATTTGATTATTTTGACAAAGTCAAGATTGATCATCATACTTTAAAGCCCCAATATTTCCACGTGGCTATGATTCAACTCTCCCATATACATATGCAACCTAGAACTCAAGGTTTGAATAATGAAAAAGAACTTGAAAAAAAAACACGTAGAATGGAACATGAGATTTTAGTCACACCTTCTTAGAGGTTGTTCTACAACCCTCAAACTCCATGTTGTTTATGAAATTTTGTGGATAGGAATATAAATGTGTCCTCTACAACATATCCAAAATCCAAGATTTAGGGTTGTGGAATAGTAAAAGCTAGACCCTAGTCTTCATTGAAATAAGAGCACATGAAATTTATTTCATGCCCTATTAGAGGTTGTTCGAAAACCCTTAAAATCAATATTCTTTAATTAAATTTTGTGGGAATATAAATGATTATGTCCTTTATGACATATCCAAATTTGGTGGCCAAAATCAAAGTTTTGAAGTTGCATACTGGCTAAATATTGAACCCTTCTCATTTCAAACCGTGATTTCCATTGTGTTGGGTTTGAAATTGTTTCACATCTCTTAAACTCATTACTTTTTTATGATTTTTTTGGGTGTGTAGACAAATGTGTCCTCTACAACATATCCAAATTTCATATAAAATCTCAAAGGTTTGAGGTTCCATAATGGAAATATATTAAACAAATATTATCCTTGGTTGGTTATAATATACACCAAACTTAGAAAAAATGCATGCTGGCATTACATGCTTGATCCAAATGAAATCCTACAATTTGTTACACCTATTAAGACACATATCTTTCTATTCATACAAAAATATCATGAGATATAACCATGAAGTTCCTAAAAAATGTTGCTTGGTGTTGCAAAAGACAAAAATTTCATGAAAAATGTTCTCCATGTCCACCAAAAGACAAGTCACACACCAATATAAACAAGGTGATAAATTTTGTAAGGATGATCTTCATAACCTAATAATATGTGGAGATACCTTCTTCCCACAAGTTTTCGAGCTTAAGTAGCACTTCTTCATTCTTATACTTTATGGCGGGACCATGAATTTTCCAGCATTTGCACATGGAAATCCCTGAAAATTTGACATGTAAAATCAGGGGCTAACAATGACTCCACATGGTGAAAACATCCCCCTTCTAGGATACATGAGAACCTCAAAATATCCAAGAAAAACACTTCAACTAAATCCTCTAGTTCCTCTCTTCAAACGCAACTTTCATATCCCCGTATTTGATTATGCCACTTCAAAGTCTATCTCTGCATCAAATATTTTCAAACTCAAAATCTCCAAGAATACTTAATGATCTTTTATAATTTCAAAGTTTGGCTTTGCAACAAAACCTCATCTCAAATTGACACATGTTGTTTTCTTTTGAGGTGTTGCTTAACCTTGGCAAGTATAACTTTTAATTGCCTCGTCTTGAAGAATTTTCCCCTCCATGTAACATCTTTATGACAATTGTTGTTTCTCTCTTGAATGGTGATGGACCTTTGCAAGTACAATCTTATATATTTGGAAGTACATCGCCTTCATCACATTATACTTGCATGCAACTTGGATTAGTGGAAACAAATGGGATAGCCCCAAACTTTAACGATATAGACTCAAAGACATTGCAGCTTAACCATCTCTTCACTACTCCTCTAATATAATTGGACTCAACTATGAACATTGTGAGATCTTAACCAAGTACAACTTCATGGTGCCAACCTTGACTTGCTTTGACCCATACAACTATTTTCTTGACATGCAACCAGATTCACTTATGTTGGTTTTTAAAAGACTCAAGTTGTGTCAATGATATGTCAACACTTATTAAAAACCTAAATGAACATCTACTACAAAAAGACAAGACTGAGAAATAACAAATTGATGTTTAGACAGTGAGCTTATTTAGATAGATATATCTACCCTACCCTAACCTAAAGATGACACAAACTGCTAAGTGAAATCAAATGTCCAATGAGTGACCAAAGGATCAAACTAAAATTACAAACTCTACGCTTGTCTTTATTCGTGAACCAAAACAAGGATATTGTTAGCTACACTTAGAAGATTGCTAGTCCTTCAATCACTTTGGTTCTAAAAAGTAGGGGTGAAACTTCAAACCTCGCACCTCTGAAGAGCAATGTTGTAACTTGATCTCTTGCGAAGCTACATTCTTTCTAAGAATTGATTCCATCCAACCTTGAATAAGATCATATGTCTTTGTGTTTAAACTCTAAGGAGTAAGACAATCATAATTAATAGGATCAAGCATTAATACCATGCATGTTTGTACCATCTCTATCTACGAACGATTATTGAAATTAAGAAGCATATATCTTCTGTTATAACAAAATTCTTGATGAAACATGAGAAATTTGAAAACAAGGTTAAAATCAAGCAACAAGTTGTTTGTTGTTCCTTTTCCACTCCTTTTCATACCCCTAGAAATCAATTTCATCTACAATATCAACACAAGTTTACTCATTGACCATGAACGGACAAAGATTTTTGTTTTCATATTGTTCCTCCATAGTTATGTGCAATACTCAACAATATAACTATAATGGTGACAACAATGTACAACTCTGCATAAAATAAAATAGTGTACTTTAACAACTATCAATCAAATCAAAATCAATATATATTGCATTAATTAATCATGAAATGTTGGATTTGAAGAATAGATACAATCACAGTTAGGCATGCTTGTAATTCCACAAAATCTTAACTTACAATTCGGTGATGAAGGGAACAATGAGTTCCAACCATGCACTCTTGCCAACAACAACCATCTAGGCGATCAAGTGTGGAGGTCGACTCTCCTCCCAAACATCCTATCAATCAATACCACTGAGATCCCACCAAGGCCCTAATGTGAACTTATATTCCTCTCTTTCTTATGAAACCCAAGCTCCAAAGAAAACCCCCAAGGGTTAAGATGCTTGTATTGACCCCGTTGGCCTAGGAAGCATAAGGAATGGTTTCGCTAGCCTAAATTGGTTCCCGTAGGCTAAGCTGAAAAAGTTACCTAGGGAACTCAACTTTTGCCTAGGAAATGATTTTTTTAAGTGAAAAGGGAAAAATGGAGACATGGGTTTTAGGAAAAATAAAGTCACTTAAAAATTATAAAGTGTGCAAGCATAAAGTGACTTTAAAAGAAAATTAAAAGTAAAGTGAGCGGGAGTTAATTCAATGAAGAAATAAAAGAGGGGAAAAGAGGAGGCGCCCCTCATTCTGGCATTCACTCATTTTGGAAAATAGAATTTGGAGAACTCTTGAGGAAAGAGTCTAGGGTTTTTGGAAACCCTTGTTCGTCTACTAGTTTTGATGTTGCAACTATACACCCTAGTCAGTTAAAGGAGAGATCACCACAGATTTCTCACTATGCTTCAACCATATCGTGTTCCATCATTTTGGTAGCTGAGTTGATAAGTGTGGGGGTCGATTTCTCCTTAGAAATTCGATTTCCTTCATACTGGGTGAATTCTTGAGTGGTTGGGACTTCTTCCAACTTGTGGGCAGAGTATTGTTGCATGGGGTCCTTCCTTACTTATCTGGGCAAGTGGGGGACACATTTCTGAAGATTAGAGGAGCCATTCTGGTGGAAAATGGAAAGGCATTGATGCTGGAAATTATTATCATTGATAGAGGCTGATTTCTTTAGTACGAACAAGTTGATTCATTGTTGGACACATTGTGCCTTGAGCTGGGCAGATTTCGTCATATGTTGGCCGCCCTTCTCTCTTGATCGATCCACTTAATCATCTAGGAGTCGAGATGATCATTGTTGGCCTCTTTAGTCACCTATGGGACAGATATTTCAGTGTAGAGAGCAGCCTTGACATCAGTTGGCAGCTAGGATGAATCAGATTCCAAATCTGGGAGCTATATCCTCACTAAAGGGGGGTCGATTTACTTGTTTATGGTTACACCTGTGCTGAGACCAAGTTATTATTCAAGTTGGGCGCTACTGGAGCTGCTAGGAGGGTCGAAACATTGTTGTACTGGTTATCTACGATTTCCATCAGTCGGGGAAAAAGTTCCCTCACACATTTGGGTACAATTAATAGCACGGGGAACTGTTGTAAACACACCCACAGTTCAAAATTTATATATCAGTTCATATATTTGCATGGACGGTCATCTCCAGGTCAGCCAATAATTGTTGTGTTATCATTTACTTGAAGTACTTATATATGTAACCAATCCCTGTGGCTGTTGTCCTATTCTGATGTGATGAAATATTTAAATAAATGTTATGAGCAAGAAATAGTTTACTATTAGTTCCAAGTTTCTTTTTATTACTGTTATTTGTGAAAAGTCTATCTTGCCAAAGGATATCTTAGATTACATCTACATTGGTTGGAAAAAAACCGTTTGACAAAATATTTCAGTGACAAAACTTAACAAAGTTAGAAAACTTGGTGGGAATTTCGAAAAACTCCAAGAAGGGAATTTTATAGTGGTATCGGAGCATGTTCCTTTGCAGCTGTGGGCTCTAAAGGAAATTTGTAATCAGATTTATGAGACCAAAAAATGAGCAGAACATTACTAATCGGAGACGTAGGGGAAGAACTCCAGATCCCCCTGGGTGGGAAGAAGAAGAAGAGGTTAGAGAAGAAGGAACGGGAGAGGCAACACCATCTATCACACCTAAGGGCAAAGGAACTATGGGGGAAGAAGATGATGCCATAATCAAGAGTTTGTTCAATATCTTGAATGACTTGGCCAAGGGTCAAAAGGCCATGATGGACCTCATGGGGTAGTTTGCGAAGAATTCGTTGGAAGGCACAATGAAGCAGAACCAGAATGGTGATGGGGGTTCAAACAATGGAGAAGGCAGCCACTCACGAACTACCATGCAGATCCACCCCCACTTGTACACCAAATCCCCCAGACCCACTATGCCTCAATTTTTGGGGAATGAGGTTGTAGGTCCATTGATGCAGGTTGAGCAGGATGAGCCCTATAGGGCATATTTAGAGGAATACAGGAGACTAGGAGATGATTCCCACTTAGCCATGTCCTTCGTGGAGTTTTGCAATATGAAGAGCAGAAATCGACCGAGAGGGCCCATGAGGGCCATGACGCACAATTTTGAGTTGCAGCGTACCATTGGGAAAGTCACTATTCCCAACTTTGACGGGGGCTCTAAATGCTCTGATAGATCATGGGTGCAGAAGCTCGACACTTACTCCAGCTACACCAGATGACATAAACAAATGCCATTAAATTGGCCACTTTGCACCTAGATGGTGAGGCCCATGTGTGGTGGTACCATGGGTTAGTCACTTTGGGACATGTCGGAGTTACCTCCTACTTGGACTTCACACAGAAACTCATTGAGATATTTGACAGGAAGGACCCTGAGCTTTACTTCAGAGAACTAGAACAACTCAAACAGATAGGTATCCTAGAGGCCTATATATCTGAGTTTCAGAGGGTCGTGGTGATGGTGTCAGACATTTCAGAGGGTCGTCTGGTGATGTTGTCTGTTGAGGGGCTAATGGAGCCTCTACGAGGATGGGTCAGGGCCTACAAGCCTAGCTCTTTACAAGATGCAGTCAACAGAGCTTGGGATATGCAGGATGCAATACCTAAAAGTTGGTTTCTGCCCAAACCCGCTTTTACCCCCGAGGACCAAGGACATCAAACCACCTCAGAGGGATTGGTCTGGCAAGCCCAAACTGGATGAAGAGACCATGAGAGAATTGAGGAAAAATAAATTGTGTTTCAGCTGTCAGGAGCCATGGGCACCAGGGCATAGATGCGCCAGGAAGTATAGGATGGGCAAGGCCCATTACATTGAGGTATACTCTGATAGCGACAGTGATGAGGATGAGGAGGTGGAGCAGGCATAGGACCAGGGACATCCAACATCGGGAGAGGAGTCTTCACAGGCTAGGGCTAAGGGCCCAGTCATGGCCTCGATGTCAGGATTTTCGAGATATCATACCTTCAGGGTCAAAGGTGTCCTACAAGGGAACAAGGTGACCATATTGATCGATGGGGGAGCATCCCATAACTTCATTTACAGTAGCATGGTCGAGAGGAGAGGAATTCCGACAGAGGAATTCAATGGGTTAACAGTAGTCATACCCGAAGGCCACTAGATGAGTTGCACCAAGTGGATTCCCAAGCTCACAATAACCATGGGAAACTACTCAATGACGGATGATTTCTTTGTGGTGGACATACCAGACATAAATGTAGTGTTGGGCGTTCATTGGCTTTACACTATTGGGAGATACACTACTGATCATAGGACCATGGAGATGGAGTTCACAAGGCCAGATGGAAAGAAAGTGGTCCTACGAGCCATGCACCAGTACCCACCGAAGATTGTGTCATCGCACAACATGGAGGCAATTATGAGGCATGGTGATATAGAGTGGGCTGTAGAGTGTTGTATTTCTGACCGAGAGCCACCTGACCGCCTGCAGTAGCTTCCAAAGGACTTACATGTATTAATCCACAAACATCATAAAGTATTTAGTGACATTCCTCCTGGCATTCCACCTGATATAGGTTTTGAGCATATCATAGAGCYAGAGGAGGGGGTCYAAGCAGTTATCATAGGCCCCYATCAACATCCTAAAGTTTACAAAGATGAGATTGAAAAAACCATTAAAGAATTGTTGAAATTGGGCCACATCTTCCCTAGTTCCARCCCATTTGCCTTTTTCGTTGTCTTAGTCAAGARGAAGGACGGTACTATGCGCATGTGTATTGACTACAGGGCCCTAAACAAGAAKACAATCAAGAATCGGTACCCCATACCCAAGATCGATGAATTAATGGATGAGTTGAYGGGAGCCAAATTCTTCTCGAAGATTGATCTTTGATCAGAGTATCACCAGATCAAGGTATGAGAAYAGGACGTACCTAAGACAACCTTTAGATGCCACTATGGGCATTATGAGTTTATGGTCATGCCATTCGGGCTAACTAGTGCCCCTACTACTTTCCAGTCCTACATGAATCATGTGTTCAATAAGCAGCTGAGAAAGTTCTTATTTGTCTCCTTTGATGACATCCTCATATAAAGCAAAACACGGGAGGACCATCTGCGACATCTGGATGAAGTACTTGGTATTATAGAGAGTCAACGGTTGTATGCGAAGGAATCCAAGTGCGAATTTGGTATGACAGAGATACTCTACTTGGGGCATGTGATTGGGATGAATGGGGTACAAGTACACCAAGAAAAGATCAGGGCGATCATCGAGTGGCCAACTCCTAGGAATGTGACAAAATTGAAGAGTTTCCTTGGTCTTTGCACGTACTACAGGAAATTTGTTAAGGGATTCTCATAGTTGACAATTCCACTAACCAATCTCACCAAAAAGGGGGCTTTCGTTCGGATAAATAAGGCCCATGAGACATTCGAGAAAATGAAGCAGGTGATGAGCTCATGCCCTGTTTTAGCACTCCCTGATTTCACTCAGCCCTTTGTCTTGGAGTGTGATGCTTTGGGAATTGGTATAGGATCTGTATTGATGCAAAATTGTCACCCCATAGCGTTTGAGAGCCGCAAACTCCGAGAGTATGAGCGACATTACTCCATATATGACAAAGAGATGTTGGCCATAATGCATGCTTTGACCAAATTTCGACAGTACTTGGTGGGGAACAGGTTCAAGGTAAAGATCGATCATAATAGTTTGAGGTTCCTCATGAAGCAAAAGGAGCTGAGTGAGTGGCAACAAAAATGGATCAGTAAAATCCAAGCCTACGATTTCGCAATTGAGTATGTCAAAGGAAAAAATAATGTGGTTGTTGACGCCCTATCGAGGATACCTACTCTCTCTCTCATAGAGATTTCAATGGAATGGAAGGCACTTCTATTGGTAGAATACTCCAAAAATAGGTTTGCTTGCGAGATTCTTGATGGTCAGGTCTCCTATGGCAGGTACAGGGTTATTGATGACATCATATATTATAAGGATCAGATCTATTTAGTACCAGAATCCTAGTTGAAAGACAAAATTTTGCACGCAGCACATACTTCTCCTTTGGCAGGTCATCCAGGATACCTGAAGACTTATAGACAAATTCAGGAGAGGTTCGCCTGGAAGGGTCTCAAGACGGATGTATTGAAGTTTGTACGGGCGTGCCACATCTGTTAGCAAAACAAGGTGGAACATACCCACCCAACAGGATTGATCCAACCACTTCCCATTCATGAACAAAAATGGGAAAGCATTTCGATGGATTTTATCACAGGTTTGCCTCTGGTTTAGGGGAAAGATTGTATCTATGTGGTGGTTGACAAGCTTACTAAATTCGCCCATTTCTTCGCCACATTGTCCAAATACTTTGTAGCACAAGTAGCGGATTTGTTCTTTAGAGAGGTATTTCGACTGCATGGACTATCCAAGACAATTGTCAGTGATCAAGACAACAGATTCATGGGGGGCTTTTGGCAGGAGTTGTTCAGACTCGTAGGGACAGAGTTAACGCCTAATACCAGTTATCACCCTCAGAGTGATGGGAAAACATAAATTGTGAACAAATGGCTTGAGGGGTATTTGAGAA
The DNA here is from genome assembly GCA_010110895.2 of Picea sitchensis. Classification (NCBI taxonomy): domain Eukaryota; kingdom Viridiplantae; phylum Streptophyta; class Pinopsida; order Pinales; family Pinaceae; genus Picea; species Picea sitchensis. The sequence goes on along the minus strand of SNQJ01S0000899.1, from coordinate 154,836 downwards.
ATTATGTGTTGGGGCAACATAAGGCGTGGATCAAATGCCTGCACTTGGGTGAACATTGCTATAACACCACTTATCACATGTCGATCAGGATGACACCTTTCAAAGCTTTGTATGGTTATGATGCCACCACCTTTGTGGATGGAGCATTTGGGGACAACCGGGCACCCAAAGCCAAAGATTGGATTCATGAGAGTTAGGACATCTTGCGAACTCTCAAAGATAACCTACAAATGGCATGGAATCAACATAAGATGTACGCCGACAAGCATAGAGTGGAGCGCAGTTTCGAGGTGGGAGACTTGGTATATCTTCGCTTGCATCCATACATGCAATTATCCTTGAAAATGAAAGGGGCAGAGAAATTGAAGCCACAATTCTATGGTCCCTACATGATTTCGAGGCGAGTCGGGGAAGTAGCTTATGAGCTAGAGCTTCCTGAGGGGTGTAAGATACACAATGTCTTCCATGTTTCATGCCTCAAGAAGGCAGTGGGACAACATGTTGTCATTTATACAGAGCTACCACCATTGGATAAGGAGGGGCAATTGATTCTAATTCCGGAGGAGGTGTTGGAGACCAGAGAACAAAAATTAAGGAACATGAGCATCAAAGAGTACTTGATCAAATGGAAAAATCTACCTATCAAGGACGCTCCTTGGGAAGGAGAGCAGATATTGCAACATCCTGGATTACAGTTGCTTGAGGACCAACAATCTCAGGCAGGGAGGACTGTAATGTCCCCATTGGCCTAGGAAGCATAAGGAATGTTTCCACGAGCCTAAATTGGTTCTCGTAGGCTAAGTCGGAAGAGTTACCTAGGGAACTCAACTTTTTCCTAGGAAATGATTTTTTAGAGTGAAAAGGGAAAAAGGGAGACATGGGTCTTAGGAAAAATAAAGTCACTTAAAAATTATAAAGTGTGCAAGCATAAAGTGACTTTAAAATAAAATTAAAAGTAAAGTGAGCGGGAGTTAATTCAATGAAGAAATAAAAGAGGGGAAAAGAGGAGGCGCCCCTCATTCTGGCATTCACTCATTTTGGAAAATAGAATGTGGAGAACTCTTGAGGAAAGAGTCTAGGGTTTTTGGAAACCCCTGTTCATCTACTGGTTTCGGTGTTGCAACTATACACCCTAGTCAGTTAAGGGAGAGATCACCGCGGATTTCTCACTGTGCTTCAACCAGATCTTGTTCCATCATTTTGGTAGCTGAGTTGATAAGTGTGGGGGTCGATTTCTCCTTAGAAATTCGAGTTCCTTCATACTGGGCGCATTCTTGAGTGGTTGGGCACTTCTTCTAGCTTGTGGGCAGAGTATTGTAGCGTGGGGTCCTTCCTTACTTATCTGGGCAAGTGGGGGACGCATTTCTAAAGATTAGAGGAGCCATTCTGGTGGAAAATGGAAAGGCATTGATGCTGGACAGTATTATCATTGATAGAGGTCGATTTATTTAGTAGGGATGAGTTGATTCACTGTTGGACGCATTGTGCCTCGAGCTGGGCAGATTTCGTGATATGCTAGGCGCACTTCTCTCTTGACCAAGCCACTTAATCATCTGGGAGTCGAGCTGATAATTGTTGGCCTCTTTAGTCACCTATGGGACAGATATTTCAGCGTAGAGAGCAACCTTAACATTAGTTGGTAGCTTGGACGAATCAGATTCCAAATCTGGGCGCTATCTCCTCACCAAAGGGGGGTCGATTTACTTGTTTATGGTTACACTTGTGCCAAGACTGAGTTATTATTCAAGTTGGGCGCTACTGGAGCTGCTAGGAGGGCTGAAACACTGTTGTACTGGTTATCTGTGATTGCCATCAGTTGGGGAAAAAGTTCCCTCACACATCTGGGTACATTTAGAGCGTGGGGAACTGTTGTAAGCGCACCCACAGTTCAAATTTATGTATTAGTTCATATATTTGCATGGACAATCATCTCCAGGTCAGCCAATAATTGTTGTGTTATCATTTACTTGAAGTTCTTATATATGTAACCAATCCCTGTGGCTGATGTCCTATTCTGATGTGATGAAATATTTAAATAAATGTTATGAGCAAGAAATAGTTTACTATCAGTTCCAAGTTTCTTTTTATTACTGTTATTTGTGAAAAGTCTATGTTGGCAAAGGATATCTCATATTGCATCTACATTGGTTGGGAGAAAACTGTTTGATAAAATACCTCAGTGACAGAACTTAAACAAAGTTAGAAAACTTGGTGGGAATTTCGAAAGACTCCAAGAAGGGAATTTTACAGTGGTATCAAATCATGTTCCTCTACAGCTGTGGGATCTAAAGGGCATTTGTAATCAGATTTATGAGACCAGAAGACGAGCATAACATTACCTATCGGAGACGTAGGGGAAGAACTCTAGATCCCCCTGGGTGGGAAGAAGAAGAAGAGGTTAGAGAAGAAGGGACAGGAGAGGCAGCACCATCTATCACACCTAAGAGCAAAGGAACTATGGGGGAAGAAGATGACACTAGAATCAATAGTTTGTTCAATATCTTGAATGACTTGGCCAAGGGTCAAAAGGCCATGATGGACCTCATGGGGCAGTTTGCGAAGAATTTGTTGGAGGGCACAACGAAGCAGAACCAGAATGGTGATGGGGGTTCAAACAATGGAGAAGGTAGCCACTCACGCACTACCATGCAGAGCCACCCCCACTTGTACACCAAATCCCCCAGACCCACTATGCCTGAATTTTTGGGGAATGAGGCCGCAGGTCCATTGATGCAGGTTGAACAGGATGAGCCCTATAGGGCATATTTAGAGGAATACAGGAGACGAGGAGATGATTTCCACTCAGCCATGTCCTTCGCAGAGTTCTGCAATATGAAGAGAAGAAATCGATCGAGAGGGCCCATGAGGGCCATGACACACAATTTTGAGTTGCACCGTACCATTGAGAATTTTACAATGCTCCAAGCCAAAAAATATATTTCACCACCTCCTCAATAGTCATTAAATAGATATTCTTCACATCCATCCATGCAAAAATCTCCATGCATAAGCTCCACTTGTCATCAAGCTATTAACTCTTATCTTTACTTAATCATACAACTTTTAGTTAGCTTTTCCCTTAAATTTCATTTTGGTAATTTCTCTCTTTTTTACTTTTTCTTTAATTATTATTGATCTGGAATGGATCATCATATAATTTATCATCTATCCTAGTACTTTATGGGTGGAAAACTTAGAGGAATTGGCTTGCAATACTCATTTTAGTAGTAGGTCCCAATTTGGAGATTTGGCGTCCGGAACCTTCCAGAGCCATTTGAGGCATCAAATAACATTTTTTGGGGTAAAAAATTTGTAAGCTTAAGCGTACTAATCCTTGACACTATTCTACACATCGAGATCTTTCCAACACTGCAAAAATCACCTCAATCAAAGCTCATATGTGGAATTTATGCCTCTTGCAATTTAACCTACCTTGTGACCACGATGGTACAAGTGGATGCCACACCAACCCCCATTACTCACACATGTTGGGCTAGCCACATGCAAACTTTCAAGAATATTCTAGAAGGTCCAAAACCTTATCACTAATTGAGGGTTGAGGATGCAAAAACCCTAACCCTAGACAACTATTGGGCTATGTTAAATACCAGGTCATTAGGAAGAGGAGGGGTTCCATTCTTTGTATTATACTTATTTCATAGTTGAGCATATCATCTAGGAGTGGTATTTTGAGAGCATAATAGAGGAAATAGGAGATTCTATAACAATCATTCAAGCCACAATGTCAAAGGCAACTCCACAGTGAATGTCTCTTTCTTTGTACTTGTTATTCATAACTGAAGAAAAGATAGCAAAGCATAGTCCTCACCTTCTATCTGGGTTTTCTTCCATATTGAGTTTCCTATGATATATCTTGTGTTCATTTGTGTGGATGGTGTGTATATTTGCTTAGTCTTTCATTTTTATATTCAATTAATTTCATAAATGGAATCAAAAGTGGATATCAAGCCATACCAAGGTGAGATTGTAGTATACCTGGCCAGGTTATATGGGGTACCTAGGGAGGTACCTAAGAATAATAATAATAGATATATAGCTATGTATTTCTATGTATGGAGGCCATTTTTAATAAACAAGACTCATATAATAGTGTGAACATAATGAAAGTAAAAAGGATTACTAGAAGGTTCTACCTACTATAATGTTCCTAGGAGGTCAATGAATGTAAGAAGCCTCGCTAGAAGGTTCCACCTACTAGAATGTTCCTTCTTTATAATGTTATTAGGAGATATATAATATTATATAAAGAAGTATAAGCAATGTAATGGGCATGGTGAAGAATATTGTGATTGTATCAAGCATTGCTTGAGGAATGTTTTCCTTCCAGGGAATAATATATGGTGTTACCCTACCTCAAGGGTTTTCTCTAATTCTTGTGTTCATTCTTGTCTGTATGATTTGGTTTATCGTTGAAGTTAAGAATTTCTCTTATGGATTATATTATCAGATCCAAGGTACTTAAAAAAGATGGATGCAATAAAGTTTAATCATTGGTCGCAACAATTAAAGGTCTATTTTAGTGTTCACAATTTAGACAAGGAGCAGAATATTTCATTTGCTCGACTGAAATTATAGGGCCATGCATTAACCTGGTGGGAAATCCACACAAAGACACTTAGGCTAGAAGTGATCCACCAGTAACTAAGTGGGAGGATTCCAAAACTCTCATTAAGTCATAATTCTACCCTATTGGGTATGTAGAGGACCAATGGATCCATTGGCATTACTTCAGGAAAATGCAAGGGTAGAGTGTGCAAGAGTACACCACTAAATTAAGAAAGATGGCTATCATGGTGAGTATCTCTCCCAAGAACCCATATGTACTCCTCAAGTATTTGGGGGGTCTACATAGTCATTTGTGAAAGCAAGTGATGCTCTTCAAGCCCAGGATAGTTGATGAGACCTATTTGCAATCACAATATCTGGAAAATATAGGCCACAAGAAAGGATAGCCAAGTGGTTCCAAACAAAAAGATCACCAAGACGCTTCCAAGGAGGGGAAGAAGAAGTGGAAAGGGAAATACATGAAGATGAAAGCCACTGCACATCAACACAAGGATCCAAATAACCATTGTAACCATTGCAAACACAATGACTAACTTAACGAGATCTGTGACCTAAAAACAAGAACTCTAGCTCAAAAATATCATATTTTTGGGTCAAAAACACCAAAATCAACCCCTGTTTCAAAAAGTGCTACCAGTAGCACCCTTTTTTGGAAGGGTGTTAAAATTGTGACTTGTTTGAAATCATGATCTTAACAACCTATAACATTGTGGTGCCTCTAGTAGCACCAATTTTGTTTTTGGAGTTAAAATTGTGACTTAATGGAAACCGTGGCCATGACAACTGGTACCATCGTAAATAAGAAAGTTAAAATTGGCTTTGAAATCAACTTGGGTTTTTTAATTTATATTAAATAAATTAAATAAAGAAACACGTAAACAAGTTAGAAAAAATGAAAAGAAAACTTAACACCTTTTAAAAATAAAAATAAAAAACTGCATAACGCAAACTTCTTAAAAAAATAAAAAAACCACAACACTCTAAAACAAAATTGAAATTTTTAGAAAAAAAATCTTTGAAATACAAAAATTAAAATATCTATATTATTATTATTTTTAAAACCATAAAAAAAAACCTGATTTTTTTTTTTTAAAACCTAAAAAATAAAAGCTAAAAACAAAATGAAAAAAAAACTCAAAAGATACAATTAAAAAAAATAAATAAAACAATTAAAAAAAATAAAATAATGATAATAAATTTACTAATCCTCACATTGTCTTGGTTTCTTCCTTCTCATTTTACTCTTCACATAAAAGCCTTCTTGTTTATCTTTAGTTGCTTTAAGTTTTTTCAATTTATGCAATCTTTATCATTTCTAATTTCATCATTATATTATATTAATAATATGAAATTTACTTACGAATATGATCACCTTTTATTAAATACTAATCTACACCATCACCTTTTATTAAATATTAATCTGCGCCATTATATTCATTATCACATTATCTTCATTAATGCCATTATTAGATTATATTACATTATTACATTATAGTAGTATACAATATTATTATCATTTCATTATCATCTTTCAATACTAATTGATACTTTTTTCCCCTTATTTTGTCTAATCCAAACAAATCACTATCTCAATATTTTTTATATTCTTACCATTTATTGCTACTCATCTCCAATTATTTTTTTACTCTTCGTTCTAAACACACCTTTTCATTTCTCCTTAGTCGCTCTAGGTTTTTGCATTTTATTCATTCATTCTATATCATTTATAATTTCATCATTATACTATATTAACATATCATAATATGATGAACATTCTTAAAAAGGGTGTACCTTTTGTCTTTTCGACCTCTCGCACTGAGCAAGAATTGGGTAAAACTAGGAGTCGAGTGATGGAGTGAAAAAACGGCATGGTTAGCGTTCCTCAAGCGTGCAGTCCTCCATGAGTTCGACTGGAGGTGGTGACCCACTGCCTCCCCATGTTGTTGATGTTCAAGCCTTCAGACGCCTCATCAACGCGCAAGGGCATAAACCTTCAGCTGGATCCCCTCCTAAATTCGTCAAAACGATCGATAACGTCCCAGAAATTGCTCTTCCATTGAATCAACCTATGTGTATCATAGTATCCCTAGTAGATCAGGCTTTGGTTGGACATTTTACARGGCTCTGGCCCTCCTCAYGAACAACTGATAACTGGGTTCAAAAAAACTGGAGACCCCTGATCTCCAACAACGTTACCTCTTATGCAGTTGGAAGAGGATTTTTCTTGTTCAAGTTCATCTCCAAAGATGACCGCGATCTTATCTTTAGAAACATACCGTACTTCATGAGACCACAAGGCTTGTACCTCAATAGATGGACGCTAGACTTTGATCCGACAATGGATGTTCCTAAAGCAGTTCCGGTCTGGGTTCATTTACACAATCTGTCAATTCATTGCTGGAACCCGAAATGACTGCAATCAATTCGAAATAGACTGGGACATTACATTGACAAGGAAGATCCCAAGGACCAGTACTCTTACACTCGGATCTGTGTGGAAGTAGACCTTGAAGCCGGTGTCTCGGAAGCCATCAAGTTAACTGTATGGGAATGGAAACACTTTCAAAAGCTGGACTACGAACAAATGCCTTTCAAGTGCAAAGGTTGCCATGAATATGGGCATTTGCAAAAGCATTATCCAAAAAATCTGCCCACTCAACAGGAGAAGGAGCAAGGTGAAGGGTGGTAGCAACCCAAGCGCCTTAAGCCAAATTCTAAATCAACCTCCAGAAGGGAAGGTAAAACCCCTAATCCAAACTCAACAAATCCAAGTAAGAACAAGGAGACTCAGAAAACCCTGATGGAAATTGAAAATAGTTTCTCTGGCCTTGGGGATCTAGAAGCTGAAGCAAAGGATCCTAATGAAAGCATTGTTGAATTCCAATCCAATCTGGAATGGAAAAGGCCGTATGGAAAGGAACTCCCTGCTTTCCAAGACTTGGAAGATATATCTGAAACATAGGAGGCAGAAAAAGAGGTCGAAAGTTTGGAAGAAGAGAAGGATGAATTTGACATCTCCCAAACATCCCCAAAACTAGTTACCAGAGGTCGGAAAACGAGGGAAACAACCACCTACAAGGACATGGTTCAAGGATCTCAACCAACATTGGACAAAATGTTAAAAAACACAAGAAGTGTCAGGCATCAAGGGCATCCCTCTAAGGGGGCCTCTACAAATCCCACAAGTAAGTAATGAAGGTAGTTTTATGGAATTGCGGAGGATTAGGGAGAAGAACTAAAGAAGAAACAATGAAAGATTTGATTCACACCTCAAATCTAGATATCCTGCTAATCCAGGAGACCAAAATGGAGGAACGAGACTTCCTCCTCGCTAGTCAGAAATTTTGGAAGAAAGGAGCAGGTGTCATTGTCAGTGCTAGAGGAGCCTCTAGTGGAATAAGCACCTTATGGGACGCTTCTAAATTTGAGTTAGTTCTCACTGAATCCTGCACTCACTAGATCATCACCCAACTTCTTCACAAGGACTCAGGTTACCAGGTTTGTTTATTTAACATTTATGCTCTTGTTTTTCTCTTGGGAAAAAAATAAATCGTTGGGACCTTATCATGGACTCCCTCAGCTCCCATCAGTTGGGAAATATTGTTTTAGTTGGGGATCTCAATGTCATTCTCTCTCTCGGGGAAAAAAAAGGGGGTTCAATAGTCAGAGACCCAATCCGGGAATGGGTCAAAGATATCATTATGGAATGGGATCTGGATGATATCAAGCCTTCCTATGGAAAATTCACTTGGTCCAACAAAAGAATCGGATCAGGTCATATAGCTACTCGCCTTGACAGATTCTTGGTCCAAAACTCTTTTCTAATTTTAGGTCTTAATGTTGTCTCTAAAATCCTCCCCTTTAGTTCCTTTGATCATAAACCAATTCTTCTTGAACTCTCCAAATACACAAATCTAGGACCTATCCCCTTCTGATTTATCCCCTCATGGATTCAACAGGAAGGTTTCCAAGATCTGGTCCTCAATGTGTGGCAGAAAATGGTTTCTGGATCCCCCTTCTTTGTCTGGGAAGAAAAGCTTTGTAGGCTCAAAAGAGCTCTCAAAGATTGGGTTAAAACCATGAAATCTCCTCTTAATAAGAGATTGGAAGCTCAACAACAATTGGAAAGGCATCAACTAAATATGGAAGAAGGGTCTATCACTCCCAACAATTTGGACTAAGAAGCAACTCTTCAGCGCATCCTTCACTCTGCATGCAGACTGGAAGAGGATTACTGAAGGCAAAAATCTAGAAGCCTTTGGTTAAAAGCAGGTGACAAGAACACCACTTATTTTCATAAGCAAGATGAAGCTCAGAAACAAGTTAACTTTGTAAAGGAAATCCAACTTCAAGACCAAGTAGTCACTGACTTCAAAGGAATCAAACAAGCTGCTCATAACCACTTCAAAGAAATATATATAGAGGAGCCTCATCTCTAGAATGAAAACTACCAAAATATTTTAAACTTGGTTCCCTCTAAAATTCAGTCGAATTCCAACCAACTCCTCACTGCTCCGGTCACCAGAAGAGAAATTAAAAAAGCTTTAAATGAAATGGAACCTGACAAGGCTCCCGACCCCGATGGTTTCACAACCCGTTTCCTCAAAGCATGTTGGCAAACAATTAAAAAAGATCTTCATAGAATGGTTCTGAAATCACAGACTTGCAATAAGATCAGAGGTAATACCAACTCTACCTTCTTGGCCCTCATTCCTAAAGAGAAAGGTGCCACCTCCTTTGACCAATTCCAAACAATTTCACTCTGCAATATTGGTTACAAAATCATTACAAAAGTTATAGCCAACCAAATCAAAGGAATCATACTAGCAATCATTCCATAAAATCAAGGCGGATTCATCAAAGGGAGGAAGATTCTAGATAACATTATATTGGTCCAGGAAGCCATCCACACCAGTATTCTTCGGTGAGAAAAAGGTATGATTGTCATATTAGATTTGGCTAACGTGTTTGATAGAGTTCGACACGGTTTTCTTTTTTAGGTAATGCTTTGATTTGGCTTTGCCCCTGAATTTATCAATTGGGTGAAAGCATGTATTGGATCCCCTTGGATAGCTCTATTGGTCAATGGTCATGCTGCAGATTTCTTCCAAGCCTCTAGGGGGCTTAGACAAGGTTTCTCTCTCTCGCCTCTTCTTTATGATATCCAAGCCTCGATGCTCAACATTTAACTGGAGCATTGTCATCTTCATCAAGATTTACTGGGTCTCAGGATGACAAGAGGAGCCAAAGAAATAAATCATGCCCAATTTGTCGACGATACACTTCTCTTGGGAGGATCTAGAACTCTTATAGCCAAAAATCTTAAACAAGAGTTAAAATTTTACAAGGAGGCTCCGGGAAGAAAAATCAATTACAAAAAAAGCCAAATTTTTGGTTGGAATTGTTCCCCAAGGGAAATGGTGGAAATCTCAATAATTCTGGAAATTGAAGGAAAAACTCAGTGGGATTCTTTTAAATATTTAGGGATACACATTTTCAAATTTGCCCCAAAATCAACTCATTGGCTTCCTTTGATTGATAAACTGAAGACTCAAATTAACTCGTGGGGTGCTTCTTGGCTAAATCTAGCTGGGAAAATGGTTCTCATTAAATCGATTCTCTCCAGTGTTCTGATCTATCAATGCTCCATTTTACTTGCACCGGTTGGATTCATCTCCAAGATCGAGATGCTTCTTAGACGTTTTCTGTGGAAAGGTGGGAAAAACAATGAAAACAAGCTTTCACTGGTCAGCAAGGGGAAAATTACTAAGCCACTCTTAAAAGGGGGACTCCATATTCGGGATCTCAAGACTCAAAATATGGCTCTTGGCGCTAAACTTCTCTGGAATTTGGTCATAGGAAAACTAACTTGGAGTAAACAAGTTCTTTGGAAAAAGTACTTTTGAGGAGCAAGGAAAAAATGTCTTGATTCAGCTCCAAAAGCTTCAAAAGGATCTCCAACATTCACAATTTTCCAGAAAGCTATCTCCCTCTTAAAGATTGATCTAACCTGGATTCCCGGGAACGAGAAAAACATTCACATCTGGGAGGATTCTATCCTTGGGGAACCACCTCTAGATTCCTCGACAAGCACCTCCAACCTTAAACGATGGCTTCACTCCCAAAATTTAACCGTGCTTTGGGATATCTCAATCTGGAATAACAATGAAATAAGAACTTGGAAAAAGTGGAGTATACCGAACTATCCAAACCACTTACACAATTAAGAGTTGCTTCTGCTCTCCGGGATTCAAGGTAAATCCCCTATCACAACACTTACGAAGGAATCTCGAGGCTGGGCCGCTCTCTCCAGAAATTACACAACAACTCCGAGATATAAGCAGTTTAAAGCAATTCCCAATGTTCCTCCCAAACCTTCTCTTTGGAAAGGTATATGGAAAGCCAAAACTCTACCAAAAGTAGACATTTTTATTTGGACTTTGTCCCACAACAATATTCTTATGGGATAAAATCTTAAAAAAAATGTTGGGAAGGTCCTACAAGATGTACTCTCTGTTTTCTACGGGAAGAATTTGACAATCACCTTCTGCTAAGCTGCCCCTTTGAAAAAGAGGTATGAAATTTAGCTCTATTTCATTGGTCGAATCAAGTAACTCTATGAGACAAAATCTCAATCCTCCTCAGCAACTGGGATAAACTGTGCCCCTTTACCATTCACCAGAAAGACAGGCTTAAAATATGTTGGCTGACTCTTCTGAAATTTACTTTTTGGTTGCTTTGGTTGGAACGAAACACCCGCCTCTTCAGAGAAAAAATATCCACTCCTGCTCAAGTGGTAGTGAGAGCTAAGGCTGTCGGGAGAATCTCTTCACTCTCTTCCTCTTCCAAAGAATAAATCTTTGCTCCCTCCTAATGAAGAAGACTAGATGCTGAGCTTAATCCCAAAGGCCCCTAGTGTTGTTTCTGCTTACTCATCTCAGCTGGATCTTTGGGAAATCTGTATGGACCCACTTAGATTTTCAATTTGGAGGAAGGCGCTACATCAACATGCTCTGTTTTTTGATGGAGCTTCTAAAGGGAATCTAGGGGGGGTAGGAGGGGGATGGGTTCTCCTAAGCTCGGATGAAACAACTGAATTTACTCTCTCTTGGGGAATTGGAGATGATACTAACAATATCGTTGAAGCTCTCGTACTTTGGCAAGGAATCTATCAAGTTTTGGTTATGAAAGTTAAAGAGGTTATTGTTTTTGGAGATTCCTGGGTAATCATTCAGGCTTTAAACATCCATTCCCTCCCCCACAACATGAGGTTGCGACAACTAATCTGAAAAATCTTGAATTTACTCCCTTTTTTTTCACAAAATTAAATTCTTTCACATTCTTCGAGATCTGAATGGAGAAGCAGATAAAGAAGATAATGCCGCTACCTGATTGAGCAAAGGGACCTTGTGTATCAATGGAAATACCCAAAGTTTTAATATCCCATAGCATCGTGGGCTTATTAGAAAGGTGTTTTCCTCGAAAGTCGAGGGACTCTACGTGTATGGCTAAAACACAAGGCACAAGGCAAGGACGATAAGATGGTCATGGAGCTAGCTATGCCGATCTGGTTGATAGGACTGGAGATAGATGTCTTCTGTGCATTTTAAAACTGTWTCTACGGACAAGGCAATAAATTCTTGTTGTACMTGTGCCAGTGGTTACCACTATTTTTTAATACAATCCATACTCGTTTATGTAAAAAACAAAATATCATAATATGATATTAACTTACCAATATTATCACCTTTTATTAATTATTAATCTATGCCATCACCTTTTAAATATTAATCTATGCCATCACCATTATATTCAATATTAAATTATCTTCATTATTGTCATTATCATATTATATCACATTATTATATTATTATACAATATTATTGTCATATCATTATCATCTTTCAATACTAGTTGATACTTTTTCTTACTCTTTTTGTCAAATCCAAACATGTCACTACCTCATCCTCTCTAATATTATTAACATTATTTTCAACTCATCTCCACATCTTAACGACTATTTTGATCTTTTAGGTATTTTTGTTTCTCCACTAATTATTTTTCACCTTGAGTTTATCTCAAAGGCCATGTTGACTACCCCGGATGGGGTGACACCTGGATGCCATGTCATGATCATCCGACCACACACAACCCTCCCCGATCGCCTCGTTTGGCACCCTGGCAACGTTCATTAACTCTTGACTTGCCCACTCCAATGATCGTCCTTGCAGTTGGCCTCCACCATGACTGTCACCCGTGCGAATTTAATGGATTTCCTACTCCTACGATATCTTAACACCATTGTCTTCAGTAGGAAGACACCTTACTTTGTTATTCCTTTCGATCGCCGAGCTATCTGGTTTTTCAATCTCCATTCGTTGCTCTCACCTGGCTACAAGTCTCTCTTCATAGATGTGAGTGTCCCTTTCACCTCCTCCATCCTTAACCTTCGTCTCCACCAGTTCGTACTCATGCCCAGAGAGCACGCAATATCACTTCGAGATGGCTCTTGCTCTATTCTAGGCTGTCTCACCCCCTACACTCGCTGCTAACCTGGTCCATGTTGTGTTTGTCCTTGCCACTCCCTAATGGCTAACCACTCTTTATCCTCCCCTCCAATCGAAGCCAAATATTGCAAGTCGACCTCCACTTCGACGACCACCTCTGTTACCGCCACCCATTTCCCCCGCCTAGAAGCAACCTCTAGCTCTATTCCTACGCCCCCTCCTCACCTAGTTTTCATTGATGCTCAGAGAAAAGTCATCATGGAGCCGTGTCGAGATAATGACGAGCATAAGTTTTTCCAAGAGTTGATGGAGAAACACCTGGAATAGATTCTGGATTAGGGCACGAAGAACCCTGCTCAACGATGCACAGAAGAGGAACTGCTCCAAGCAATAATGGCCCCCAAGTGGCAAGATTCATCCAAGCATGCCTTCCCCTACAACTTTACCAGCAAGTAATCTATCATAGACTGTTATTTTTTTCTTTTTGTAGCTTCTGTCTGGCCTATCAAATTGCATAGACATCTTTGTTGGTATATTCATAGGCCTAATATAGTTTTCTACAGTCTAAATTTTGTAACTATGTCAACTAACAACAGTCACAACATGATTTTATGGAACTTTTATAACTAGTAGTGGGGTTGGTTTCCTTCTATGGCAGCCTCAACACCAATCACTGGAACATCTAATGTAATTTTTTTCCATGAAAGGTAATGCAAACAACTAGCTTGCAAAAAAAAAAAACATGTTGACTTGGTAATTAATTCTTTTTTAATCTCAACGACTAGTTTGACTTTGTGATTTCCTTACCTAATTCTTACTCAACGACCACTTTCATATCTTTAAATACACGACCTCGACACTTGTTTCCTACATATGAGTTTTATGTTGTCCATGATGATGAGTGGAGTGTCCACTCGAAACGTTGGACGTTTTGAAAACCAAGTACACAATGTTTATCCAAAAACATATTCCACAAAATAAAAATTAAAAAAAGAAAAACAAATCCTAATCTAAAAAATGGGGAAGGGTGTGGTTTAAAATTAATAAATAAATAAATAAAATATCCCAAACTAAAAAATGGGGGAGGGGGGTGTTTTTTTTTTTTGTTTTTCTATTTTTTTCTAGATTGTTGTTTTTTTTTTTTAAATTTTGTATTCTATAAATTTTGTTTTAGTATTAAATTTTTTAAAATTGTATTTATTTATTTGTTTTTTTTTTAATTGTCAAGGCCACGGTTTCCATTAAGTAATAATTTTAACTCCAAAAATAAAATTGGTGCTACTGGAAGCACCACTTTTTGATTCGAGGGTCAAATTTCTACAATGGTATCAATTGTCAAGGCCGTGATTTCAAACAACTCACAATTTCAACCACCTTTCCAAAAAACGGTGTTATTGGTAGCGCCACTTTTTGAAATGGCGTAAAAACAACCACTTAATATGACCTCTAAAAAAATGAGAACTCTAGAGGGTTCTCATTAAGTTGGTGACTTTGTTTGCAATATCGATGGTCATGCTATCACAAAATCTATCACCTTTGTGCAAAGCCTTTCACAAGGGCTTAGACAAGTGTAACATGAAAGTGTTACCACTATCACCTTAGCAATCACTTCCCTTGTTTTAGTGAAGGATGGAATCCAACACAATAGAGGCTTCTCTAGTAACTTCAAGGAATCCTATAGCAAGATAAAATCAAGTCTATGGCCTCCTATATTAGCTACTCAGACATACCACCTCTAGATCAAGGTATTCAAGGTACGTATAAGGTGGTATGATGGAGCAATTTCTAGATTTGTATATGTGAAGCATCTAAGACAATAAATGGTGTTTAACAAGTCAAAATAGGTCAAAGAGATACCCCAAACACTACAAAATGAAGGAAAAACTATGGTTGTTGCAAAATTTATGTGAACGATCATGACATTCAACAATACATCAAGTTATGACAACAACAATAAAACAACCCTCTAAACGAGTAACAGATTAATGAAACTAGGGTTGAAATAATACAAGCTAAACTAGGGTTTAATAAACAATCACTTGTTGAACTATAGATGGCATATAACAACTCTAAAGATGCAAGATGTCAATCCCTAAAGGGATGAAAATTAAATTAACAATGCAATAAATGATAGCAAGATACACTTTGAGGATAATTTGCCATTAAAACCCTAGACGCCAAGCATAAAGATAGCTGGAAATTAAATTGTATTGCCACTAACCCTAATCTAACCCTAGAGAAACAAGGGAAAAGGTAAATTTAGGGTTTAAAACTTACTACAAGGGAAAAGACTAGTGCCATTTATTCCTCATGGGAATATGGAGTCAAAATGATGAACTTTCTTACCAATGAAGGTGAAAGAAGAACCTAAGGAGAAAACCCTAGAGGAGTCCACTACAAACCCTAAGTATCTATCCTTTAGAAAGGAAATTAGGGTAGTCCACTACAAACCCTATGGAATCATCCTATGTCGTCTATCAACTTTTAGTGGATGAGATCAAGATGGATCTTGGATAAAACCCCGAGGTATTTCACTAAAAACCTTAAAAAGTTATCCCATAGGAAAATACCTAGGGTAGTCCACTACAAACCCTAGAAAAATTTCCTATGTCCTTTAACAAGATTTAAACAAATGATATTAAGGGAAGGTAGTCCACTACAAACCTTCCTAGGTTTTCAAGATAAAATTTATTCAAGAGAAGTACAAGGTAACATGCATTATCACCACTTTGATAAACGCATTTACACTTAATACATTCAAGAAATAAATGAACAAAGATTTAGAAAACACACTTACTAGGTAAATCAAAGCTCATCCGTGAAACCCTAACCATGAAAATCATCTATCAAACTTGAAAAGCATCCAAATATCATCTCTTCAAGAAGGTTCATAAGTCATCCATAGTAGAAGAGAAAAGATAGAAGAGGCAAGTAGTAGTAATCTTCACAAGTTGCTATGATTTACAAATGATGGAGCACTTCCTTTAATTATATGAGGAAACCGAGCGCTTCACCTCTCTAAAAGCCCCTAAAATGTAAAAATACATTATACAAGATGGGTAGGTCTAGGCCAACCCCCAAAAATGCCTCTAAGATAATGATACAATGTTAAAACATGAAAACATCTTCTTAAAAAGCCACATGTGTGAGTGTAGAAGGCTCAATAAAGGTGATGTCATATCCAAATGGGTTGTAGGTGCTTCAAAGTTCACATCTCTCCCTAAAAGGTGCAAGGTATCATCAAAGGTCATGCCTCCTCATCAAGAAAGTCACATCTCCTCATCTACAAGGTGCTAACTCATCATCCAAGTACTAGGTCGACTCAAGAAAGTGTCACATCATCTCAAGTGTGACATCACCTCCACTATGTGCAACGTCCATGCTAGGAATTATGATTCCATCAAGGGAAAGGGCTCCATCACCTATCCAAAGAGGTGTACCATCATCATCAAGGGCAATGTCATCCAACCAAACCCTAATGTCCTCAAAGGGATGCAACACCAATGGTGGGGGTTCCTTGCCCTCTTGGTGACACTTTAGGCTCATGGTGCAATGTCTTAGTTCCCATATGAAGTGTCCAAGGTCTAGGAGGTGTCGGAGGGTGTCAAGAGGCATTCCAATTCATCTCAAGGTCCAATGCTCACAATCAAAGCTCCATTGTCCTCCATGAAATGAAGGGAAAGCATCATAATCGTCCTTTAAAGGATCATTTCAAAGGATGCAT
This sequence comes from Picea sitchensis, assembly GCA_010110895.2. Lineage (NCBI taxonomy): Eukaryota > Viridiplantae > Streptophyta > Pinopsida > Pinales > Pinaceae > Picea > Picea sitchensis. The sequence goes on along the minus strand of SNQJ01S0000899.1, from coordinate 138,018 downwards.
CGTCATTAAGAATGGGCTCAATGAGTCAAGTGAGACCAACCATCATGGATAGAAGAGTCATTAGAATAAAAAAAAGTGAGTCACAATTTAAATCCAAAGCCACGTAAGTAATTCACATTAGGTATCTTCTTCAAACTTCACACTAGCTTATGACTTTATGCACTTTGCTAAGTTTAAGTATGGAAAGACTATCATAGAACCCTATTAGGTGTGTCAC
>SNQJ01S0000899.1:124724-137791 GCA_010110895.2 Picea sitchensis | reverse complement strand
AATCTCATTGGCACTCCAGTTTTTCAGCTATTTACTCTAATTTTCTTGTGTATTTTCAAGATGTAGAACAGCTGCAAAAGACTTTAGTAGATTTGTTTACTTGTAAAATAGATCATCTTATGTAGAAAATGAACAAAACACTTAGTCCAGCCCCTAACACACATTTTTTTCCTTTCAATTGTCCTGCTTTTTCAATAATTTGCCATGTTAGGACATGGAAACTCTGTCAAAGTCTATTTCTATACATATTTCTACTTCCTTTCTAGCATGTTATCACTGCTATGTTTATGCAGCTATGTAAGTTTTCAGAGAAACTGACCCTTATGATTTGGTTCGACTCTTTCATCCATTTTAGAAACAGAAAGATATGATTCCATTTTCTTTTCTGTGATAACGTAAATCTCAAAGGCTCTATGCGTTTTGTTGCCTACGTGCATATTTCAGGTTTTTCAGGTATGTTCTCCATGTTGATATTAGTACGCCTATAGTTTGTACAGTCACCTTGCCATGCCTTATTAGAAAGCTCATTATGGAGACCTTTTCTTTTCTGTATTTAATGTTATAAAGAAAACTGTATTCAATCTAGTACTCTGATTGCAACATGTATCCTTCTGTGCCATGTCTGTGCCATGTCTGTTGGCTATATAACACTAGATGACATTAACAGATAGGTTCAAAGAAAGATTGCAAATTTTGTCAATATTCTCCAACTGGATTTTTAATCAGATGAAATATCTTCATATTTTGGCATCATGCTGTTTCATTTTAAGTTTACATTAACTTGCATTCAATTCCAAATCCATCCTTTAGGTGTAGGATTTTAAGTTTACATTAACTTGCATTCAATTCCAAATCCATCCTTTAGGTGTAGGATAGATCTTGCTTTGATGGATAGCATATGGAGAATTATATTCTAATAATTTATTAGCAGGTTTTTTTCCAGTATAGAAAGACTTGAAAATGATTTAGAAGTTACCAACAAAGTTTAGTATTTATCGCGGAGGCTAGCTCTGGACAGCCTTTGTGATTATATGTATTAGAGCTATAGTCAAAATCTATAATCACATCGAAGGTTCCTTTTGCTTTACTACTTAGACAATTTTATCTGATTATGATTCTTGGTGATTGCATTTGGTTCATAATGTTTGAAGGTTGAGACGGCAGAGAATTCCAAAGGAAATGATGCAGCAAACGTAAAATTTCTCCCCCCTTGGATGATAAAGCAAGGAATGAATCTTACCAATGAACAACATGGAGATGTCAAAGGAAATCCAAAAGATGAGAAAGCAACAAATGGCCCCCAAACTAACAACGCAGAGTTCATAGAGGTCTGAAACGAGGAAAATTATAATTAAATCACTGATTGTCATTTTTGAATAACTCTTGATTAATCCTCAAATTTGTGCATAAATCTCATAGGACCTGTCATCTACAGTTCCTAATGAAACGCATAGTTCCCATCTGAATAAGTCTTGGTCTTCTGCTCTCAATATTCAATATGCTGTTATGTCCATAGTTTTACTGGATTAGGTAATTCTCTTTTACTGACTATATTGCAGAAAGAATACATAAAAGCTTATCAAGCTCAGCTTATGAATATGTATCAAAGTGAATATTCAAAAGTTGTTGCAGAAGATGCTTCCACCGAGCGTCAAAGTGAATATTCAAAAGTTGTTGCAGAAGATGCTTCCACTGAGCATCAAAGTGAATATTCAAAAGGTGTTGCAGAAGATGCTTCCATTGAGCGTAGTGTTGGACAGAAAGCAAAACGAGAAGAATCAGACGAAGAAGAATCTGATGAACTGGACCCTTTTGCAACAGGTTCTCATACTTCTCATACTGGTTATAGATCTTTTATCATGATTTATTTGTTTTTTAACACATACATTTTTGGCATCTTAAAGTCATATAAAAAAAATATTGAGAGATTAGGTGGATGGTGTAGCATAGTACTGGTTTTCAGAATTTTGTAACATTGACATTTTTTTTATTACGAATAAAACATAATTTATATTGTATTGATTATAAAAAAATAAAAAAATCCACACAACCAAAAAAAAATCAATAAATAAAAAATGATCTGATTATTTTAATAAATTAAAAAAAAGACAAACCTCAAGACAGCAACCACAAGCAAAAGCAATAGCAAAAAATCAAAAAACAAAAAATGGACTGACTTGGCATCAACATGTTTTATTTTTTTCTATGCAATGATTTATTTTTCCTAATATATGTAATCACGAGTTCTTTGCAAAGAGAGTGTATAACACTAGTCGAGGTACCATGTTTAGGAGAAAGGGCTCAACTACCTAGAGTGGTAGTTTATATATCTTAATTGTTAAGAAGACTTAAAAAAGATGGGTTGTGAAGAAATGTGTTAACTAAATCACACTTTACACATGGATATGCAGAAAACCTTAATTTTTCACTAAATATGTATAAGGATTCATGAATGCAAAAGATCATTGATCAAGAATGCAAAACACCATTGATCAAGAAGGAGACAAGTAGGTAGAAAAGATGGAACTTGTTTGTCTCCCATACAATTTTCACAGCAAACATGTCAGGGTCTTGGAATTGCTTCTTATTGATAAAATGTTCCGGTTATCATATATAAAGCACATTGAAGTACGAGCAAATTGAACTTTAGTACCAAAATATTAAGAGGAAGCAATTACATGAATTATGAAATATTAAGAGGAAGCAATTACATGAATTATGAAATAGTATAAATTCTAACCAATATGAAATCTAAGTCATATCTTCAAGAAAAATTATATGAAACAAGATGAACTTACCTTTTACATATATTGCATTGAGTTTTCGTGAAATAGCCGATAAATGATGTGCAGATCCATGCATCCTATCCTAAACTTCTAATGATTGTTAATTGAAGCTTAAATTGTCAACAAACATAGTTGTATATCCCATGTATCCACTGTAGAATGCAATTTAATCTAAAACTCAACACCTCTGCTAATGGGGCGTTGGTTCATTGGTTAAGATGATAGGGTATTAATCTGTACACCAAGGTTCCATTCATATTGTGGTATGCACCACCTAATTGGTATGAGTTTCAAAGGGATGAGTGGGGGGTGCAATTCTTGAATAATTTGGCTCTTTGGAGTCTATTTCCAAAAACACTTACCTTGAAAAAACTTTGTAATTTGAAGAGTTAGTTCAAGATATTTCGAGATAAAAAAAGCACAATCAAGGTGTGCATCTGTTAGATGGTTGGATATGTGTTTGTGCATTACCACAAATTAATCAATTTGTATGGTGTGGGCATTGGAACTCACACAAGCGTTTTGTCAAACACTTCACAGACATAATCCCAAACCCATGAAAATTAACCTCAAAAACTACAGTTAAAGAAAAAAGTAGCATTCAGCAAAATACCTAATGCCAAACTACACTTGATGTTATTAGGTTTTTTTTATTTTATTTCAACTCGATTGCTTATTTCGATGAATTAGGTATTTTGAATTTTCTTACATACACTTTTTGCATCCTTGCAGTAGATTCATGGTTAATAAGATATAACTTGAGATTTTTGTTGCATCTGGTGTTGTTACAGGAGGAGTCGAAAGTGAGACATTTGATAAGGAAAGTAAAGGGAAAACTTCCAATGGCTCCGATGTTGAAGATGCTTTAAAGGATTACCAAGCAGTTCACAAAGAGGATGGTGATGACAATGATGATGAGATAATATGGGAGTAAGCACGTGTAGATTTATGCTCCAATGAGGAGAATGGAAAAAGGAATGAATTGAGGTCTAAAGACTTAATGAATGATTGTAAATTGTTTTGGTTTTTCTAGGCTTTGTCAATCTTTTTGTTTTTGAAAATCAATCTTTTTGTGTTTGAAAATCATGGCTTATCTGCCATGGCATCTTTCAAGGGGAAAGTCCTTAATTGGTATAATTCTATTGTCATCCATTTGGAAATGTGAGAGTATCTTTTTTATTAATTTTGAAATATTTTGTTAAGATTTTGATGTATCTATTATTTATAAATAATTGTCATAGTGCCTTAATTGTATTTTAAAGAAAATGTAGTTTTTATAGATTTGTATTTATTTAATTTTCAATTTTTGTGGCTTATTTATTCACTCTTTCATTTATAGTGATTTTGGTGGTTTAAAGCACGATTTATTGCTCACAAATTCCCTTATAAGGGTTTCAATAACTCAATTGAAAACGTTTTCCCCTTAAGTTGGGGTGAACATAAAGTGCATTGATTCCTAGTAATCTAAAGTTCCAAATCATCTTATCCAAGAAGAGGTGAACAATCAAAATCCCATTAGTTTATCTATACATAATCACCAAATTCCCTTATAAGTGTTTCAATAACTCATGAACTATTGAAAATGCTTGTCCCTTAAGGTGGTGTGAACATAAAGTGCATCAATTCCTATTGACCTAAAACACTCTCCAAGAAGAGGTGAAAAATCAAAATCCTATTTGTTTGTCTACATATTCACCTCTTTGTTATGGGGGGTGAACAATCAAAAGCTCATTATTTTGTCTCTGCATCCATAAAATTTACACATACAAGTTTTCTTGGGAGTTTTATGCTAACAAATTTTGATCATCGTGGTTCACATGCTCGTAAATTCACCTATAATGGTCGGTCTCAATGATCAAATGAACTATTGAAATCACATCTCTCCCTCATGGGGGTTAGGGAGGTTGAACGTTAGTGCATTAATAATCAAAATATCATTAGTTTGTCTCATGCATCCATAAACCTTACACATACAAGTTTGCTTGGGAGGTTTATGCTAACAAATTTTGATCATTATGGTTCACATGCTCACAAATTCACCTATAATGGTCTCAATGATCCAATAAACTATTGAAATCACATCTCTCCCTCATGGGGGTAGTGGGGTTCAACGTTAGTGCATTAATAATCAAAAGATCATTAGTTTGTCTCATGCATCCATAAACCTTACACATACAAGTTTGCTTGGGAGGTTTATGCTAACAAATTTTGATCATTGTGGTTCACATGCTCGCAAATTCACCTATAATGGTCTCAATGATCCAATGAAATATTGAAATCACTTCTCTCTCTCATGGGGGGTAGTGGGGTTGAACGTTAGTGCATTAAATTACCTCTATGTGCTTGAAGAAAAAGTAGGTCCTACATAACCTTGCATTTTCATTTTCTTCAAAAAAAAATTACTTTTTCTCCTCCTTAAGTGGGGTTGTAAAATCTCATTAGTTTGCAATGGGGTTTTAAAATATCACTAGTTTACATGTCTTTATTTCCTAAAGAAAGTATGAACCCTGATTGTGTGAGTTAAAATCTAGGTGCTCAAGGTTTCAAAATAGCTTAGAAGGTACAACTATGATTTAAATGATTTTGAGAATTTAGAGATAATTATAAAATTTAAAAAGTGATGCAAAATGGTTTCTAACTCTGGCAAGGTCTCACCATGGGGAAGGTCCAAGTGTGGTTTAAGTAATCAAGGTTTCAAAATAGCTTGGAAGGTACAACTATGATTTAAATGATTTTGAGAATTTAGAGATAATTATAATATTTAAAAAGTGATGCAAAATGGTTTCTAACTCTGGCAAGGTCTCACCATGGGGAAGGTCCAAGTGTGGTTTAAGTAATTTGAGAATTTACAGATAATTATAATATCCAAAAAGTAAGGGAAATGTAGTTACTTATCATGTAAAAGTGAGTAGGTTTAACATCCTAAAAGTATTTCAAAAGTTGTGAAAATATAATTCCTTCTTTAAGTAATTTGAATATTTACAGATAATTACGATATCCAAAAAGTAAGGAAATTGTAGTTACCTATCATGTAAAAGTGAGTAGGTTGAAGATCCTAAAAGTATAAAAGTATTTCAAAAGTTGTGAAAATGGAATTCCTAAAAATTAATTTGAAATGCAATATTTATATCCAAAAAGTAAGGAAATTGTAGTTACCTATCATGTAAAAGTGAGTAGGTTGAAGATCCTAAAAGTATTTCAAAAGTTGTGAAAATGGAATTCCTAAAAATTAATTTGAAATGCAATATTTCAATAAGTTACAAGTTAGAATGATAATAAAAAAAAAAGTTAAAATGGGAGATAACAAAGTTAAAATTCGCATCTTAAAGTGCTCTTCAAAGCTTTCCAAATGAAATAAAAGATAAATCTTCCTTTTCAAATTGAAATCAAATCCTTTTAAATGAAGTAAAAATATTTTTTCTTTCTCAAATTAAAATTAGTGAAATCCAAAAACAAATATTCTATCTAAAAAAAGTTTAAAAAGACAAATTAAAAAGAAAAAATCATATAAATTTTCATAATATATACTTGCAAATTGAAATTACACAAGAAAACAAAACACTCACATAACAAATAAGATTAAATTCAACACATCAAAAATCAAAATCAAATCCTTGTAAATGAAGTAAAAATAATTTTTCTTTCTCAAATTAAAATTAGTGAAATCCAAAAACAAATATTCTATCTAAAAAAAAGTTTAAAAAAACAAATTAAAAAAAAAATCATATAAATTTTCATAATGTATACTTGCAAATTGAAATTACGCAAGGAAACAAAACACTCACATAACAAATAAGATTAAAAACACATCAAAAATCAAAGTTACACAAAGAAACAAAACACTTACATAACAAATGGGATTAAATTCAACACATCATAAATTCACAATACTTTTGTTTTCTTTATTATAAACATAGATGAATTAAAAACTTTGGAACACATTAAAGGTCATAGTAGGGTCTAAGCCAAAGGCCTCATACACTCTCCAATTGAGGACCAAAAGCCCATTTCTCTTATTTCCATTCATACTAACAAAGGGATTGGGATTGGAAGTTGGTTTGGAGCTCAACCACTTGAACTTATTTTAATTACTAATATGAAAACCATTGGGAATTACAAAGTAGTAGGAATTTAGTTAATTACAAGTATATTTGAGAAAATTAAATTCTAGGCATTAAAATAGAGTGCAAATCAATCTTAGGTGACTCAAACAATTGCATGTTAATATATATAAGAGAATGCCACATGGAATCCAAAAGGGCATGGCTAAAGTCAACAACATTTCATACAAAACTTATGTCCTAGATTTTCTAAACTTCAATTTTGATTGTTTTAAACCAATTTTGATTGTTTTAAACCAATTTTGATTGTTTTTACCAAAATGTGTGTCAGAGCTTCATTACAAATCTAAATTGAATTATCCAAGTTGTTGAGTGTTCCTCATGGCATGCCACACCTTTGCATTGTTATTCTTTTACTTTGAATTCAATGGTTGATGTGTGCAAAAGCATCACAAAACTAACAATTATACAATATACAGAGTGAAAAACAGCCTTGAATGCCCCAAAAAATGCATGCAAAAACCAAATATGCAGATTTCCAACAAAACCTAGATGTTGGATTTCTCCAAATGGTCATCATTTTCAAGATCTATGTATGCCAAATTAAGTTTTTTAGTAATTTTGCATGCAAGTAATTGTCACTAAAATGCATGCCATGACATAGATTCCTCTTTTAATTTTTAATTATAGACAAACCCATTTCACCTTATGCCATGACTCCATTCTTAACTTTTATTGTGCCTAAAATAAAATATCTTAATTCTTTAATAACATATAAAATACATGCATGTTAGCTTATTTGACCATAAGTGTTCTCTTAGTTGGAAAATTATGAGCATGTTGCTCAAAAGGTTTTTCATGTGTCAACAACTATTGGATACAACTATTGGATATTTGATCTTATTCTTCCTTTTATTTTTTTCCACACTCTGCTCTACTTCACTCTTCTCTTTCTCAATCTAGCATTCATCTTCATCTTGTCTTCACGCTTTTCCTATGTATTCTTCAACTATAGGAAACACTTTGTCGAGATCCAGATGAGAGAGAGAAGGATCAAATGGAACCACTAGTGAAACCTAAAACCTACAATAAATGGTGAAAATAATATCATTTCCCTAGAGAAAAATGCTAATAACAATGAAGATAAAACTAAACAACAGTGATAGAGCATATCCATGTGAGCACTAGATAGAAATAAAGCCATGCATGAGAGAGAGAGAGAGAGAGAGAGAGAGAGAGAGAGAGAGAGAGATTTAGCATGAGTAAATTCCAAAGATATAGGTTCCCTAAAGCACAAAATACTTTATGAAAGAATGAATGATCGTAGTCTAAAGAGTGATAAATAAGATCACAAGATGATAATTTACAAATGACTCTAAAGTTTGCATTTACACACGACTCAAAAAGTAGGGTGTCCTTCCCAATAAGGGTTATGAACACACATAGAAGCTGACCAGGCCATCCTTAACCATAACCTAGTATTTTAATAAAAGATTACATTATTTCCTAACCAAATGCATCAATGACACAATATGAGTTAATTGTACCCAATGGGCCAACATCATGACATGGAAATAAGAGATTCACTATAATATGTTGAGAATCATCTATAAAAAGTGGTGGGACATTGTTGGATGTGTGTTATATTATTTATAGGTAGAGTGTGCATCCAAGCATGACTAGGGGGTTTACGGGGGGAAGCGAGGCTCCTAAGTCGGGGTTGTGAAGAAAAATTTTAAGGTATTCAATGGTAGATATCCAGAAGAAAAAAATTGGTCTTTTTGTGCTTTTTGGCCAATTTTAATCTAATATCACTTTTGGTGGAATAGGGTTGACTAATGCTACAAAATACCTAAATATTGTATCATAAATTGTTTTGTCAACACAATGATAGAGAAAAAGGTGTGGCTCTAAATTTATTGGTTTTCCCAATTAAGGGTTTCCAAGGTAAATCTCTTGTGTTTGTGCTATTGTTTATTTAGGTTTAATATTATTTTGTTAGCATATATTTACTTGCATAGGTTTAACAAACTCTTCAAAAAAATCCTAACTTGTGAGTAAAAATTGCATCAAGTAAGATGAAGAATTACTTATGTTGGACACACTGATCAAACTGAGAGGAGGGGATGAATCCATGTAGGGATATTTTTACACTTATTTCAGAACTTAGTTAGCAACCACTTCAAATATTATTATGCATTCACAATTAGCTACTTGCATATAACAACAACATTCATCAATAATAGAGAACATTAAACCATCACCATAATGAACACAAAGAACACTAAATATATGTGTAAGTTTTTGTATTATGTTGTTACATGAGACTACAATATCTGGGTTTTATCAACGCCAACTAAAAGGAGCAACAACTCCAAGAGAGTGCCAACTCTCAATACAAGACCCAGCTTGCAGATCTCAACACCAACTGAGATGTGAGGAATCCAACCCTTAAGTACAAGACCTAGCTTGTAGATAGAAGACAATTTGTCCAACCTATACCAATGACCTGTCACAATCTGTACCAATAAACCTATACAATCAACCATGTACATCAATCAATCACACAACCTGTACCATCACAAGTGCATCAACTATGCACAACAAAACCTATCACATCAACATGTCTCCTCTCTCAAATCAGATGTGATATCATGGAACAGATGCTCATGATCAAAATAGAAATAAACAACAAGAATACCATATGTCAAATACCAACAATAAAATACCAATTTTGTCCCTCAACAAATATGATATATGAAGCAATATTGAACAACCAATACCATCTCAAGAGTTAAACCATACCTCAAACAAGATGTGCCATATTTCTCATAAATAGACTCCAAACATGCATTAAATATTATGCCAGTATAACTAGCTATGAACCAGTACTAAACTTCAGTAGATCTACCTCAGATCAATTCTACAACAATCCCTAAACTTATGAGAGGGCATCCAATAGATTTACAAGGCAAACCCTCAACCAGATTCATAGGTTCAACACTATACATATGAAAACCATACATTTTTCTTCTTGTAGCTATGGATATATTACGGATCTAATTTTGTAGTCGTGATTATATTGCCGCAATTTTGTTGTCACAATTTTTTTGTCGCTATTCTACTGCCGCAGTTTTGCTGTCAGAGTTCTATTGTCGCAGTTCTACTTTGATTCTTCTTCTACGGTTTTGTTGTCGCGATTCTATTGTCGCAATTTTTTTGTCATGATTCTGCAGTCGCAATTTTTTTTCCGCAAATTTGATCTATCAATAATACCTGCCAAATAACCTTTCACAAATGGATATTCAATTATATTCAAAAATATGTGCAAACAGGAGTCCCTTGCTCTCCTATTTATACTTTCCAAGTTCCTTCCTCTAGAAGTTTCCTTGTAACAACTTTATCCCTTACTCCATCTTCTAAGGCTAACCCATTAACCCACTTTTTTCCACTTAACTTCTTTGTCCACTTTGATTGTTCAACCTTTGTCTACTTAACCACTTTCCTTAATTAGCTATTTGGTGCAACTAAATTACCTTTAATTAATTCTCTCTTTTACTTTGACTAGCTAATTACGTGGATGACTTTCTAGGGGCTTCTAGATAACTCATGAGTGTTCTCGAACTTCACTAAGACATATCTCCTCAACCGTGAGGAACTACATGACATACCACATATCATCGAAAATGGAACGAGGTGTACTATCCATATATAATAGTCTCACCTACAAATTCATTGATCTTCATTACATTGTTCCTCAACTAAACTTGGGTTCCTTAACCACACTACTAGGATTACTCAACCACTTAACCATTTGAACTTTACAAAATGTCTTCACATGAGGGATTTCACCATAAGGGGACCACGATGAGAACTTTATCCAAGAGCGTCTTATCATGAGGGATTACGCCATAAGGGGACAACTTTGGAGTTCATCCATTTGGTACTTCCTATCAACCATGACATGACATCAATGATATAACTCCCTTTGACATCAACCTTGATAACAATGACAACACATCTCTATGACACCACTTGACATCAATCATTTGATATCAATTACATCAATGACAACGTAATCCAATATCCAATACATCAATGATGCAAGCACATCACTATGACAATACTTGACATCAATGACAACATAGTACAACAATATCCCCCTTTGTCATTGATGGAAACACCAACATTGATGTGAACACCAAACATTGACGGAAACACTTGGACATGGAAATGCTCATGCTCCCTTTGTGATCATCGTTTCTCATCAATGTTCATCTGTCCACATCAATGTGACTATCTCTCCCCATTTGACACCAATGGAAAAGGGTACATCTCTATGGGTTTGTTCTCCCTGACTGAAATTTCTTTGAGGTTGCTTCCCCTGGATGCACTGTCATGTGGGCTTCTCTTATTGCATCTGATGAATCTCTCCTCCTGGAATCATACCTCTCGAACCAATCAAGGGAAAAATAATAACTCCCCATGGGTATATCTCCCCATGTATTCTCTACAACATGCTAGGTAATCATTGTGAACAATATGTTACCACTCTATTTTTCTTCTACTACAGATGTTGTTGCTCTACCAGAACACTGATCAACTTCTCAACAATACTGCATCAATAATACCATGCTCTTCCTATGACGATCCTTGGATCTGTCCATGCATCAACCATCTAAAATTGTGTCATACCATACATCAAGTGTATGTCAATCATACATACTATATCCTGCATCAACCATGAAGCAAAGGATATGTCAACAATGAATAGTGAATCATGAACAAACCATCAACCATGTACATCATGTGCCATATCATGGACATCAACCATGTACATTAACTATTAACCATGTGCTAAATGTGTATCAATATCATCAATAACATCATCAACCATACAACATGCCAACCATGTTCCTCAAACAAGTGTCACATCACTCATGATATGCCTCTATCATAAACCAACTTCCACAAACCATATGCCAAGAAATGTCCATCAAGAATCAATCATGTACCATATACCATCAATAAGTGCATCAACCATGCACCAAACCTCAACAATATGAACCACAATAAAGATATCCATACACATATGCCACATTATCCATAAACCATGTGCTAGTGATACTACTAGAAATTTCCTCTAACAAACAACCAAGTCAGTACTAATCATGCATCAAATGTATATCAAGCTATGACTCATCAATGATGTACAACATCACCACCTCATCAACTACATGTCCCAATATGTATCTCAACCATATACACCAAGACATCCAACAAATATGCTTCTAACAATACATCACAAGATATGTCAATGGAGCTCACTTATGTACCATCCAAGTACTATAACAGATCTACCTCAACCATTCACTACAATAAGTACTAAGAAACCAATAGTACCTAAAAACATGTACCAAGAGTATCCCTCAATAGATCAATGATATATCTCTAACTAGTTGTTGGTCACTATAATTGCTTATTAATTAAAACAATCAAGTGTTATATAAATTGTCAACCCAGGGAAGTCTGTTTATTTCAAAGGCAATCACACACTGTATATGATCAATCTCAAAAGCAATCCAAAGTTGTAGTAAAATTTTATACTAATCACACCTTGTTTTGAATAGATTGAAGTTTTACTTTGAATTACAGTAAAAGCAATCTATCTATTGCAGAATTCAAGATTCAAAGGAAAATAATTATCAGAAGAATCTTGGATTACATTAAGAAACAACAATATAGGAAAAAGGAACCTTTCAACATACTACAAAGAAGACTAACTATTCTGTAACAGAGAACATGACCCTATTCCCCAAAGAAGGAATCTTCAGCACCTGTCTCTGACTATCACACTTTCATAAACTCATTCTGCAAACAGAATTACCAATCGAAATGATCAACAATTACCTAGGAATGAATTGTATGAAAATGATNGGCCCTCTCCTTCTCACAAGATTCCCCAGGAATGAAACGAACTAAAAAGAAATGCTTAGAATGATCTTTTATTCATCTATCAAATTTTGCAAGTTACAATATCAAAAGTGAACATGCTCCTTCTCTGTATTTCCCTTCTAGCTAAGACTTTCCTAATCTCCCCTTCTAATGTTAATTTCTCCCCTATTTAAAGAGGAGAATCCTCTTAATACAATTAAGCATAAAATTACATGTGTACATACAAATCCTATTCTTAGTCTGATCTAATCTTCTATGCTGGAAT